>JAQIUQ010002041.1:823786-1333095 GCA_030378365.1 Hybognathus amarus
GGTACTTATAAGGCAGTACGCAGCAGAGCAATGCCGAGGTTGTGAGTTAGAGCCTCACCTGGAGCATGGTTTTAGAAAGCAAGAGATGCTATGAAATTGAAAGATTTCAGTGTCTAACTTAAAAGATCGTCTGAACATCACATTGCCATCATCCAATAGAAGAATGATCAAGGAATAATGGAAAAATCCATTTGATGTTCTTGTGATGTTTATGTCTTAAACTAGAGGAGTATTAAAGGGCTAACTTGAAAGATTGTTTTGAAAATGAATCTCATGATAATAGCTCCAGTGGCCTAATCCCCACATAGATTTTGGTAGATTTGGCTGTCAAGAAAGCTCCAGTGGCGCAATCGGTCAGCGCGCGGTACTTATAAGGCAGTACGCAGCAGAGCAATGCCGAGGTTGTGAGTTCGAGCCTCACCTGGAGCATGGTTTTAGAAAGCAAGAGATGCTATGAAATTGAAAGATTTCAGTGTCTAACTTAAAAGATCGTCTGAACATCACATTGCCATCATCCAATAGAAGAATGATCAAGGAATAATGGAAAAATCCATTTGATGTTCTTGTGATGTTTATGTCTTAAACTAGAGGAGTATTAAAGGGCTAACTTGAAAGATTGTTTTGAAAATGAATACTCATGATAATAGCTCCAGTGGCCTAATCCCCACATAGATTTTGGTAGATTTGGCTGTCAAGAAGCTCCAGTGGCGCAATCGGTCAGCGCGCGGTACTTATAAGGCAGTACGCAGCAGAGCAATGCCGAGGTTGTGAGTTCGAGCCTCACCTGGAGCATGGTTTTAGAAAGCAAGAGATGCTATGGAATTGAAAGATTTCAGTGTCTAACTCAAAAGATCGTCTGAACGTCACATTGCCATCATCCAATATAAGAATGATCAAGGAATAATGGAAAAATCCATTTGATGATCTAATCAAGGGCTAAATTGAAAGATTGTTTTATAATTGAATCATAGGTTTACAGGTAGGGTCTTGTGTTATCAAGCTTAGTAGCCAGGCTATAAAATGGATCAATTTGTTTCTGATTCCCCACATTGTTTTTGATAAAATAGTTCACTAACAGAAGCTCCAGTGGCGCAATCGGTCAGCGCGCGGTACTTATAAGGCAGTACGCAGCAGAGCAATGCCGAGGTTGTGAGTTAGAGCCTCACCTGGAGCATGGTTTTAGAAAGCAAGAGATGCTATGAAATTGAAAGATTTCAATGTCTAACTCAAAAGATCGTCTGAACGTCACATTGCCATCATCCAATAGAAGAATGATCAAGGAATAATGGAAAAATCCATTTGATGATCTAATGAAGGGCTAAATTGAAAGATTGTTTTATAATTGAATCATAGGTTTACAGGTAGGGTCTTGTGTTATCAAGCTTAGTAGCCAGGCTATAAAATGGATCAATTTGTTTCTGATTCCCCACATTGTTTTTGATAAAATAGTTCACTAACAGAAGCTCCAGTGGCGCAATCGGTCAGCGCGCGGTACTTATAAGGCAGTACGCAGCAGAGCAATGCCGAGGTTGTGAGTTCGAGCCTCACCTGGAGCATGGTTTTAGAAAGCAAGAGATGCTATGAAATTGAAAGATTTCAGTGTCTAACTTAAAACATCGTCTGAACATCACATTGCCATCATCCAATAGAAGAATGATCAAGGAATAATGGAAAAATCCATTTGATGTTCTTGTGATGTTTATGTCTTAAACTAGAGGAGTATTAAAGGGCTAACTTGAAAGATTGTTTTGAAAATGAATCTCATGATAATAGCTCCAGTGGCCTAATACCCACATAGATTTTGGTAGATTTGGCTGTCAAGAAGCTCCAGTGGCGCAATCGGTCAGCGCGCGGTACTTATAAGGCAGTACGCAGCAGAGCAATGCCGAGGTTGTGAGTTCGAGCCTCACCTGGAGCATGGTTTTAGAAAGCAAGAGATGCTATGGAATTGAAAGATTTCAGTGTCTAACTCAAAAGATCGTCTGAACGTCACATTGCCATCATCCAATAGAAGAATGATCAAGGAATAATGGAAAAATCCATTTGATGATCTAATGAAGGGCTAAATTGAAAGATTGTTTTATAATTGAATCATAGGTTTACAGGTAGGGTCTTGTGTTATCAAGCTTAGTAGCCAGGCTATAAAATGGATCAATTTGTTTCTGATTCCCCACATTGTTTTTGATAAAATAGTTCACTAACAGAAGCTCCAGTGGCGCAATCGGTCAGCGCGCAGTACTTATAAGGCAGTACGCAGCAGAGCAATGCCGAGGTTGTGAGTTCGAGCCTCACCTGGAGCATGGTTTTAGAAAGCAAGAGATGCTATGAAATTGAAAGATTTCAATGTCTAACTCAAAAGATCGTCTGAACGTCACATTGCCATCATCTATTAGAAGAATGATCAAGGAATAATGGAAAAATCCATTTGATGATCTAATGAAGGGCTAAATTGAAAGATTGTTTTATAATTGAATCATAGGTTTACAGGTAGGGTCTTGTGTTATCAAGCTTAGTAGCCAGGCTATAAAATGGATCAATTTGTTTCTGATTCCCCACATTGTTTTTGATAAAATAATTCACTAACATAAGCTCCAGTGGCGCAATCGGTCAGCGCGCGGTACTTATAAGGCAGTACGCAGAAGAGCAATGCCGAGGTTGTGAGTTCGAGCCTCACCTGGAGCATGGTTTTAGAAAGCAAGAGATGCTATGGAATTGAAAGATTTCAGTGTCTAACTTAAAAGATCGTCTTAACATCACATTGCCATCATCCAATAGAAGAATGATCAAGGAATAATGAAAAAATCCATTTGATGTTCTTGTGATGTTTATGTCTTAAACTAGAGGAGTATTAAAGGGCTAACTTGAAAGATTGTTTTGAAAATGAATCTCATGATAATAGCTCCAGTGGCCTGATCCCCACATAGATTTTGGTAGATTAGGCTGTCAAGAAGCTCCAGTGGCGCAATCGGTTCAGCGCGCGGTACTTATAAGGCAGTACGCAGCAGAGCAATGCCGAGGTTGTGAGTTCGAGCCTCACCTGGAGCATGGTTTTAGAAAGCAAGAGATGCTATGAAATTGAAAGATTTCAATGTCTAACTTAAAAGATCATCTGAACATCACATTGCCATCATCCAATAGAAGAATGATCAAGGAATAATGGAAAAATCCATTTGATGTTCTAATGAAGGGCTAAATTGAAAGATTGTTTTGAAATTGAATCATAGGTTTACAGGTAGGGTCTTTTGTTATCAAGCTTAGTAGCCAGGCTATAAAATGGATCAATTTGTTTCTGATTCCCCACATTGTTTTTGATAAAATAATTCACTTAAAGAAGCTCCAGTGGCGCAATCGGTTACGCGCGGTACTTATAAGGCAGTACGCAGCAGAGCAATGCTGAGGTTGTGAGTTCAAGCCTCACCTGGAGCATGGTTTTAGAAAGCAAGAGATGCTATGGAATTGAAAGATTTCTACTTTAAAAGATCGTCTTAACATCACATTGCCATCATCCAATAGATGAATGATCAAGCAATAATGGAAAAATCCATTTGATGTTCTTATGATGTTTATGTCTCAAACTAGAGGAGTATTAAAGGGCTAACTTGAAAGATTGTTTTGAAAATGAATCACCCTCATGATAATAGCTCCAGTGGCCTATAATCCCCACATAGATTTTTGGTAGATTTGGCTGTCAAGAAGCTCCAGTGGCGCAATCGGTCAGCGCGCGGTACTTATAAGGCAGTACGCAGCAGAGCAATGCCGAGGTTGTGAGTTCGAGCCTCACCTGGAGCATGGTTTTAGAAAGCAAGAGATGCTATGAAATTGAAAGATTTCAGTGTCTAACTTAAAAGATCGTCTGAACATCACATTGCCATCATCCAATAGAAGAATGATCAAGGAATAATGCAAAAATCAATTTGATGTTCTAATGAAGGGCTAAATTAAAAGATTGTTTTGAAATTGAATCATAGGTTTACAGGTAGGGTCTTGTGTTGTCAAGCTTAGTAGCCAGGCTATAAAATGGATCAATTTGTTTCTGATTCCCCACATTGTTTTTGATAAAATAATTCACTAACAGAAGCTCCAGTGGCGCAATCGATCAGCGCGCGGTACTTATAAGGCAGTACGCAGCAGAGCAATGCCGAGGTTGTGAGTTCAGAGCCTCACCTGGAGCATGGTTTTAGAAAGCAAGAGATGCTATGAAATTGAAAGATTTCAGTGTCTAACTTAAAAGATCGTCTGAACATCACATTGCCATCATCCAATAGAAGAATGATCAAGGAATAATGGAAAAGTCCATTTGATGTTCTTGTGATGTTTATTTCTTAAACTAGAGGAGTATTAAAGGGCTAACTTGAAAGATTGTTTTGAAAATGAATCTCATGATAATAGCTCCAGTGGCCTGATCCCCACATAGATTTTGGTAGATTAGGCTGTCAAGAAGCTCCAGTGGCGCAGTCGGTCAGCGCGCGGTACTTATAAGGCAGTACGCAGCAGAGCAATGCCGAGGTTGTGAGTTCGAGCCTCACCTGGAGCATGGTTTTAGAAAGCAAGAGATGCTATGATATTGAAAGATTTCAATGTCTAACTTAAAAGATCATCTGAACATCACATTGCCATCATCCAATAGAAGAATGATCAAGGAATAATGGAAAAATCCATTTGATGTTCTAATGAAGGGCTAAATTGAAAGATTGTTTTGAAATTGAATCATAGGTTTACAGGTAGGGTCTTGTGTTATCAAGCTTAGTAGCCAGGCTATAAAATGGATCAATTTGTTTCTGATTCCCCACATTGTTTTTGATAAAATAATTCACTAACAGAAGCTCCAGTGGCGCAATCGGTCAGCGCGCGGTACTTATAAGGCAGTACGCAGCAGAGCAATGCCGAGGTTGTGAGTTCGAGCCTCACCTGGAGCATGGTTTTAGAAAGCAAGAGATGCTATGAAATTGAAAGATTTCAGTGTCTAACTCAAAAGATCGTCTGAACGTCACATTGCCATCATCCAATAGAAGAATGATCAAGGAATAATGGAAAAATCCATTTGATGATCTAATGAAGGGCTAAATTGAAAGATTGTTTTATAATTGAATCATAGGTTTACAGGTAGGGTCTTGTGTTATCAAGCTTAGTAGCCAGGCTATAAAATGGATCAATTTGTTTCTGATTCCCCACATTGTTTTTGATAAAATAGTTCACTAACAGAAGCTCCAGTGGCGCAATCGGTCAGCGCGCGGTACTTATAAGGCAGTACGCAGCAGAGCAATGCCGAGGTTGTGAGTTCGAGCCTCACCTGGAGCATGGTTTTAGAAAGCAAGAGATGCTATGAAATTGAAAGATTTCAATGTCTAACTCAAAAGATCGTCTGAACGTCACATTGCCATCATCCAATAGAAGAATGATCAAGGAATAATGGAAAAATCCATTTGATGATCTAATGAAGGGCTAAATTGAAAGATTGTTTTATAATTGAATCATAGGTTTACAGGTAGGGTCTTGTGTTATCAAGCTTAGTAGCCAGGCTATAAAATGGATCAATTTGTTTCTGATTCCCCACATTGTTTTTGATAAAATAGTTCACTAACAGAAGCTCCAGTGGCGCAATCGGTCAGCGCGCGGTACTTATAAGGCAGTACGCAGCAGAGCAATGCCGAGGTTGTGAGTTCGAGCCTCACCTGGAGCATGGTTTTAGAAAGCAAGAGATGCTATGAAATTGAAAGATTTCAGTGTCTAACTTAAAAGATCGTCTGAACATCACATTGCCATCATCCAATAGAAGAATGATCAAGGAATAATGGAAAAATCCATTTGATGTTCTTGTGATGTTTATGTCTTAAACTAGAGGAGTATTAAAGGGCTAACTTGAAAGATTGTTTTGAAAATGAATCTCATGATAATAGCTCCAGTGGCCTGATCCCCACATAGATTTTGGTAGATTTGGCTGTCAAGAAGCTCCAGTGGCACAATCGGTCAGCGCGCGGTACTTATAAGGCAGTACGCAGCAGAGCAATGCCGAGGTTGTGAGTTCGAGCCTCACCTGGAGCATGGTTTTAGAAAGCAAGAGATGCTATGAAATTGAAAGATTTCAGTGTCTAACTTAAAAGATCGTCTGAACATCACATTGCCATCATCCAATAGAAGAATGATCAAGGAATAATGGAAAAATCCATTTGATGTTCTTATGATGTTTATGTCTTAAACTAGAGGAGTATTAAAGGGCTAACTTGAAAGATTGTTTTGAAAATGAATCTCATGATAATAGCTCCAGTGGCCTAATCCCCACATAGATTTTGGTAGATTTTGCTTTCAAGAAGCTGCAGTGGTGCAATCGGTCAGCGCACGGTACTTATAAGGCAGTACGCAGCAGAGCAATGCCGAGGTTGTGAGTTCGAGCCTCACCTGGAGCATGCTTTTAGAAAGCAAGAGATGCTATGAAATTGAAAGATTTCAATGTCTAACTCAAAAGATCGTCTGAACATCACATTGCCATCATCCAATAGAAGAATGATCAAGGAATAATGGAAAAATCCATTTGATGTTCTTATGATGTTTATGTCTTAAACTAGAGAAGTATTAAAGGGCTAACTTGAAAGATTGTTTTGAAAATGAATCTCATGATAATAGCTCCAGTGGCCTAATCCCCACATAGATTTTGGTAGATTTGGCTGTCAAGAAGCTCCAGTGGCGCAATCGGTCAGCGCGCGGTACTTATAAGGCAGTACGCAGCAGAGCAATGCCGAGGTTGTGAGTTCGAGCCTCACCTGGAGCATGATTTTAGAAAGCAAGAGATGCTATGAAATTGAAAGATTTCAATGTCTAACTTAAAAGATCATCTGAACATCACATTGCCATCATCCAATAGAAGAATGATCAAGGAACAATGGAAAAATCCATTTGATTTTCTAATGAAGGGCTAAATTGAAAGATTGTTTTGAAATTGAATCATAGGTTTACAGGTAGGGTCTTGTGTTATCAAGATTAGTAGCCAGGCTATAAAATGGATCAATTTGTTTCTGATTCCCCACATTGTTTTTGATAAAATAATTCACTAACATAAGCTCCAGTGGCGCGATCGGTCAGCGCGGGTACTTATAAGGCAGTACGCAGCAGAGCAATGCCGAGGTTGTGAGTTCGAGGCTCACCTGGAGAATGGTTTTAGAAAGCAAGAGATGCTATGAAATTGAAAGATTTCAGTGTCTAACTCAAAAGATCGTCTGAACGTCACATTGCCATCATCCAATAGAAGAATGATCAAGGAATAATGGAAAAATCCATTTGATAATCTAATGAAGGGCTAAATTGAAAGATTGTTTTATAATTGAATCATAGGTTTACAGGTAGGGTCTTGTGTTATCAAGCTTAGTAGCCAGGCTATAAAATGGATCAATTTGTTTCTGATTCCCCACATTGTTTTTGATAAAATAGTTCACAAACAGAAGCTCCAGTGGCGCAATCGGTCAGCGTGCGGTACTTATAAGGCAGTACGCAGCAGAGCAATGCCGAGGTTGTGAGTTCGAGCCTCACCTGGAGCATGGTTTTAGAAAGCAAGAGATGCTATGAAATTGAAAGAGTTCAGTGTCTAACTTAAAAGATCGTCTGAACATCACATTGCCATCATCCAATAGAAGAATGATCAAGGAATAATGGAAAAATCCATTTGATGTTCTTATGATGTTTATGTCTTAAACTAGAGGAGTATTAAAGGGCTAACTTGAAAGATTGTTTTGAAAATGAATCTCATGATAATAGCTCCAGTGGCCTAATCCCCACATAGATTTTGGTAGATTTTGCTTTCAAGAAGCTGCAGTGGTGCAATCGGTCAGCGCACGGTACTTATAAGGCAGTACGCAGCAGAGCAATGCCGAGGTTGTGAGTTCGAGCCTCACCTGGAGCATGGTTTTAGAAAGCAAGAGATGCTATGAAATTGAAAGATTTCAATGTCTAACTTAAAAGATCATCTGAACATCACATTGCCATCATCCAATAGAAGAATGATCAAGGAATAATGGAAAAATCCATTTGATGTTCTAATGAAGGGCTAAATTGAAAGATTGTTTTGAAATTGAATCATAGGTTTACAGGTAGGGTCTTGTGTTATCAAGCTTAGTAGCCAGGCTATAAAATGGATCAATTTGTTTCTGATTCCCCACATTGTTTTTGATAAAATAATTCACTAACAAAAGCTCCAGTGGCGCAATCGGTCAGCGCGCGGTACTTATAAGGCAGTACGCAGCAGAGCAATGCCGAGGTTGTGAGTTCGAGCCTCACCTGGAGCATGGTTTTAGAAAGCAAGAGATGCTATGAAATTGAAAGATTTCAGTGTCTAACTTAAAAGATCGTCTGAACGTCACATTGCCATCATCCAATAGAAGAATGATCAAGGAATAATGGAAAAATCCATTTGATGATCTAATGAAGGGCTAAATTGAAAGATTGTTTTATAATTGAATCATAGGTTTACAGGTAGGGTCTTGTGTTATCAAGCTTAGTAGCCAGGCTATAAAATGGATCAATTTGTTTCTGATTCCCCACATTGTTTTTGATAAAATAGCACACTAACAGAAGCTCCAGTGGCGCAATCGGTCAGCGCGCTGTACTTATAAGGCAGTACGCAGCAGAGCAATGCTGAGGTTGTGAGTTCGGACCTCACCTGGAGCATGGTTTTAGAAAGCAAGAGATGCTATGGAATTGAAAGATTTCAGTGTCTAACTTAAAAGATCGTCTGAACATCACATTGCCATCATCCAATAGAAGAATGATCAAGGAATAATGGAAAAATCCATTTGATGTTCTTGTGATGTTTATGTCTTAAACTAGAGGAGTATTAAAGGGCTAACTTGAAAGATTGTTTTGAAAAAGAATCTCATGATAATAGCTCCAGTGGCCTAATCCCCACATAGATTTTGGTAGATTTGGCAGTCAAGAAGCTCCAGTGGCGCAATCGGTCAGCGCGCGGTACTTATAAGGCAGTACACAGCAGAGCAATGCTGTAGTTGTGAGTTCGAGCCTCACCTGGAGCATGGTTTTAGAACGCAAGAGATGCTATGTAATTGAAAGATTTCAATGTCTAACTTGAAAGATCGTCTGAACATCACATTGCCATCATTCAATAGAAGAATGATGAAGGAATAATGGAAAAATCCATTTGATGTTCTAATGAAGGGCTAAATTGAAAGATTGTTTTATAATTGAATGTGATTCCCCACATTGTTTTTGATAAAATAATTCACTAACATAAGCTCCGGTGGCGCAATCTGAGTCAGCGTGTGGTACTTATAAGGCAGTACGCAGCAGGGAAATGCTGAGGCTGTGAGTTCGAGCCTCACCTGGAGCATTGTTTTAGAAAGCAAGAGATGCTATGAAATTGAAAGATTTCAGTGTCTAACTTAAAAGATCGTCTTAACATCACATTGCCATCATCCAATAGATGAATGATTAAGCAATAATGGAAAAATCCATTTGATGTTCTTATGATGTTTATGTCTTAAACTAGTGGAGTATTAAAGGGCTAACTTGAAAGATTGTTTGGAATATAAATCACCCTCATGATAATAGCTCCAGTGGCCTAATCCCCACATAGATTTTGGTAGATTTTGCTTTCAAGAAGCTCCAGTGGCGCAATCGGTCAGCGCGCGGTACTTATAAGGCAGTACGCAGCAGAGCAATGCCGAGGTTGTGAGTTTCGAGCCTCACCTGGAGCATGGTTTTAGAAAGCAAGAGATGCTATGTAATTGAAAGATTTCAATGTCTTACTTGAAAGATCATCTGAACATCACATTGCCATTATCCAATAGAAGAATGATGAAGGAATAATGGAAAAATCCATTTGATGTTCTAATGAAGGGCTAGATTGAAAGATTGTTTTATAATTGAATGTGATTCCCCACATTGTTTTTGATAAAATAATTCACTAACAGAAGCTCTGGTGGCGCAATCGGTCAGTGCGCGTGTTACTTATAAGGCAGTACGCAGCAGGGAAATGCTGAGGTTGTGAGTTCGAGCCTCACCTGGAGAATTGTTTTAGAAAGCAAGAGATGCTATGAAATTGAAAGATTTCAGTGTCTAACTTAAAAGATCGTCTTAACATCACATTGCCATCATCCAATAGATGAATGATCAAGCAATAATGGAAAAAGCCATTTGATGTTCTTATGATATTTATGTCTTAAACTAGTTGAGTATTAAAGGGCTAACTTGAAAGATTGTTTGGATAATGAATCACCCTCATGATAATAGCTCCAGTGGCCTAATCCCCACATAGATTTTGGTAGATTTTGCTTTCAAGAAGCTCCAGTGGCGCAATCGGTCAGCGCGCGGTACTTATAAGGCAGTACGCAGCAGAGCAATGCCGAGGTTGTGAGTTCGAGCCTCACCTGGAGCACGCTTTTAGACAGTAAGAGATGCTGTGGAATTGAAAGATTTCAGTGTCTAACTTAAAAGATCGTCTGAACATCACATTGCCATCATCCAATAGAAGAATGATCAATGAATAATGGAAAAATCCATTTGATGTTCTAATGAAGGGCTAAATTGAAAGATTGTTTTATAACTGAATCATAGGTTTACAGGTAGGTGCTTGTGTTATCAAGCTTACTAGCCAGGCTTTAAAATGGATCAATTTGTTTCTGATTCCCCACATTGTTGTTGATAATATAATTCTTTAACAGGAGCTCCAGTGGCACAATCGGTCAGCACGCGGTACTAATAAGGCAGTACGCAGCAGAGCAATGCCGAGGTTGTGAGTTCGAGCCTCACCTGGAGCATGGTTTTAGAAAGCAAGAGATGCTATTGAATTGAAAGAGTTCAGTGTCTAACTTAAAAGATCGTCTGAACATCACATTGCCATCATCCAATAGATGAATGATCAAGCAATAATGTAAAAATCTTTTTGATGTTCTTGTGATGTTTATGTCTTAAACTAGTGGAGTATTAAAGGGCTAACTTGAAAGATTGTTTTCAAACTCATGATAATAACTCCAGCAAGAGATGCTATGGAATTGAAAGATATCAGTGTCTACCTTAAAAATTGTGAAGACTGCGGCGATCAGAACCCGGAGGTTATTCTGCCCCTAGCCTTGCATGCAAAAGCATGGGAAGCTATTCCAGGCGTGTCAGAATGAGTGCTGAACCAACGCATTCTCATTGTAGGAACGTCATATAGAGATGCTTTTGAAATTTTGTCTAAATCCAATGCACATGGCACCCTTTAGCGTCAATATAACACGCACAGAGCTTTGTTCGGTTATGGGTAGGATTAGTTCTGGGGTGGGGTTAGGGTTAGACCACAAAAATGCACTTTCAAATGCACTGTCCCCAAGGTTGGCCTGCAGCGTTTGACCTGAAGGACAGTACTTTAGATCTTTATCCTTCCGCTCCACAGGCCATTCTGTGTTCTGGCGTCAAGGGTACGAAGTATCAATACAAGTCCTGACCCTTCGAGTGTTCCATAGCTATTTGGGTCTTCAGGTCAACTGGGAGAGAGTAATCTTGCCCACGGGCTGAGTATATCTTTTTCAGTTCAGGAGAAGGACTCGGTCCAACACGTCTTTTCAAAGAAGAGTGTGTTAGGCTTGTGCTGTAAGTAAAAAAAAAAAAAATTCAGAGGCTCCTGGGGCTATTGGCAGATGCAGCCGCTTGGCTTACTCCATATGAAGACTGCTTCAGCTCTAGTTTTATGATAGAGTCCAGAGGTGACCATGGCAGAGTGGCATGCCCTGTGTGATAAAAGATCACCCCAGCCTCTCGGCCCGTGTTCAGACCTTCAGGTCCACAAATGGCCATGTACAAAGTAGTGCTGGGCGGTAAACCGGTTCAAACCGAAAACCGGTTTATATTTTCGTCACGATTTTGATTTTGAATAAACCGCCATACCGGTGTATTTAATTACACAACGTTCGGAACGAACCGTTACGCTGCGCGACCATAGAGTGCGCGACACTGTTTCAGACGGACCCTTTACCCGTTGCACTACTGAGCACTGACGAGTGTAAACAAACAGCAGCGCTCTGTTACGTTACATGGACGATGGATGCTGAAGAATTAGTACAACATGACAGTGATGACACCGAAGAAGAACTTGTGCCAAAAAGAGGAGCCGGGTCTGTTGTTTGGAGGTTTTTTGTTTTCCAAAAATCCGACGTCGACCAAACAACCATTTTATGTAAGTGCTGTCGGGCTAAAATTCTCAGCTGGGGAGAATGACCCGGCAACACAAGCAATTTGCTCCAGCGCCTTAGCCGTAAACATGTCTTGGAATATCAAGAATGTATTAAATCAGTCGCGGATTCAGCCGCGGATTTAGCGCCCTCCACATCAGCATGTAACACGGGGAAAGCTAAAGAAAAGTCGAGCTAATTATTGTTTCCATTATACAGGATAATCATGTGTGCTAAGTAAGTTAGCACTTTATATTTATTTTATGTTTGTTCTGGTTTCGAAGCAATACTTTTGAAGGAATAACTAATGCAAGTTGCATAATTTTGTTTTAATTTCTTTAATAGACCTCAAAAGCAATGCAAGACAAGATTTCCTTTTATATTTACTTGAATGCACGTAATGTTCCTGGATTTGTACTTGAACTAGCAAAAGTATTCCAAGTTGTTCTAATTGTGTTGTTTAAAATAAAAGTTCTGTATTTTGACTGCAGTTGTCTTTGCATTTTGATTCCTCACTGCATTAGAATCATGAATGGCTCTTATTTGTAAACAGCATAATTTTCTGAGGCCATGCAAACCTGTATTACTAGTGTGGAATTATTCTACAATATTTACCAATGACAGTAAAATAGACCATCCTAAGTCAATTTATTGCAGTAATTCCTCTCTTAACCAGTAGAAAATGCATTGAACACCTGACTATGCATAAAAAAAATAATAAAAAAAAAACGAACCGAAAAAAACGAAAAACCGTTATGATTTTGAAAAAAAACGTGATATCAATTTTTGGTCAAACCGCCCAGCACTAGTACAAAGGGCATGCTTTAACGGAGGCCTGGGTGACCTCCGACTGCATTGGTATTCATAACCTCGAGTTGACAGTTTACCTCGCTTTGAGCCACCTCTGCTCAGCGAGCTGGTACTGGTCTGAAAACATTGCAAACACAACATTGCAAACATTGCGCTAAGCTTCCCTTGCATGTCACAACTCGCCCGTAACCTCCTTCTTGGAGTCAGAAGCTTCTGAGGTTGCTTCAATCCACTATAAATTTCTTCTGGCCTGCTCAACGTGGCTCAAACGAGCCTCACTGAACTTGGGCGCTAGGCCCTAGCTCATTGATGTTCCTCACACTCAGGTGTTGAGGAGAACTGCTCCTGAAGCTCAGTGAATTTCATCACACTCAGGTGTTGAACAGAAATGCTCCTGAAGCTCAGTGAATTTCATCATACTCAGGTGTTGAACAGAAATGCTCCTGAAGCTCAGTGAATTTCATCACACTCAGGTGTTGAACAGAAATGCTCCTGAAGCTCAATGTCCTGTCTTGTGCATGTCACTGTGCTAAGTCAGGAGTGGGACAGGTCTTGATAGTTGTCCCTTATTGGCCCAACCAGATCTAGTTCCCTCGACAGCCTTCCTGACTTCCCCTGAATATATTTCAGGGACGGCGGCATGATGGCACCCGCATTCAAAGAACTGGATGGAGAGGTTCAGGTGTCTACCACAAGGATATGCAGTAGTGACCATCACTTCTGCAAGCACCCGCTTAAGATAAGGCAGTTGTGCTTAGCTAAGTTAAAAGTAGAACCTATTCATTGAATGAGTCTTCTCTCCGTGAGGAGATCCTGAGAGGTCATTTCAGTGCTCTTTCCTACAAGTTGGGTTGGAGTAGGCTGTTACTCGCTCTCAATATGATACAAACATCATTTGCAGAAGAATGGGAAGCATGTCCTGATCGTCTAGTTCCTGAGGGAGCTAGGGTCATCCCTGTGCCCCTCTTTATCCTCTTGGGCCTATCTCTTGTGCTACTGCAATGCAGAGACCGCCCCTGACCGGCAGGGAGTTAAAAATTCTGTTTTTAAACAGTTCTTCTGCTCGCATGGTCTCTACTAGAGGTTAGGAACTTGCTCGCTTTCGGTCAACGACTTGTGCCTGGAATTGGGGCCGGCTATCTCTCACAAGCTGTGACCCCGGTCTACCTCTCCCTTAAACTGGGACCAGGTGAGCCTACAAGCGCTGCCTGGAGGAGGCAGACCCAGCCCTGGCTTTCTTTCTCCGTCCGCTTCATTGCAGTTTTATGTGCACAGAATGCAAGCCTTAAGGACCTCAGACCAGCTCTTATCTGTTAAGGGAAATCAGCGGAGAGGTACAGAGCACAGAGACTGCTCTCATTAGAGACACAAATGATTTGCTCTTATCATCCGATCGTGTTTGTATCTATTAGTGTTACTCGAACTTAGTGCTGCATTAAATACCATTGACCACAACATTCTTTTAAATAGACTCTAAAATTATGTTGGCATTAGTGGAATTACATTAGCATGGTTTAAACCATACATATCTGACCATTATCAGTTTGTAGAAGTAAATGAAGAGATGTCTTATCATTAGTTCTGTATAGAGCACCACAAGGCTCAGTACTAGGACCATTGATTTTCACCCTGTACATGCTACCCTTGAGAGTGAGATATCATTAGGAAGAATGGCATTAGTTTTCACTGTTATGCTGATACTCAGCTCTATATTGAACACCCCCCCCCAAAATAAAATGGGAACAGGATTTGAAAAGTCTAAGTGGTCGTAAAACAATAGTCACACTTAGGGTCTTCGGGTCTAAAATGACCCGCCATAGGAAATGAAGAGGAAATTGGCAAAAATATTAAAATACAGAGTTTTTTTGTGCATACAATCTACAAATCAGTCATGACGAGGCAAAAAAAAAGGACTTAACAGTGAAGGGGTGAATCTCTAAAACACCAAGAGTGCAAAACAGACAAAAATAAATAAAAATATAGCTGCAAGCAGCAATTACCGGGGCCAAGCACAATCAGACGACAAAACATGACAACATTTGTAAGACCAACTACAGCAAGGAGCAACTGAAGACATTTAAAGATGAATTTAGACAAAATGGCTGAAAAATCACATACGATTAACTAAAATTGACTTGCAATCCATAACTTTTTGTCAGCACAGCCTGGAGATGATCTGGTGCAATTTTGGTGAAAATCGAAAAAAAAAAAAAAAACGGCTAGGACGAGTTTGCGAAACTAGGTTTTTTGAACAATTCAAAATGGCGGCCATTTTTGATGACGAAAAATGACATCATAGGATGCGATCATGAGCTTGTAAGCCATCAAGGTTGCAAAATACACACACACGCACAAATGAGCGTGTCATTGCAAAAGCTAATTTTGGGAAATGTGTGAAATAAAAGGAATTATTAATCAATGTAAGAAATAAAGTGCACTGCAATGAAAGCATGAGACTGTAAGCCATCAAGGTTGCAAAATAGACACTCACACACAGGAAAATATGAGACTGGTGAAACTGTAAAAGAGAAATGTGAGAATAAAGTCAATGAATGCAATAAAGAGGAGACATTTGGTCCAAAATTTAAAAGTCACACACTATGCCTCTCTCTCTTGAGAGAGGAGGGGATAGACTGCACAGTAATTTGAAAGTGATTGCAGTACCAGTTTTGGCCACAGTCTTACAGACAGCTCCTTTAAATATACTTATTTTGAAGTGTTGGTGCTTAATGTAAAAATACATAGTGTAAACGGTAAATCACGTTTGAAATATCTGTATACAGGCCACCAGGGCACCATAAAGATTTTATCAAAGAATTTGCAGACTTTCTATCAGAATAAGTATTGGCTGCAGATAAAGTCCAATGTTATTGAATGAAAGGGAACGTCCTGGTTGCATATGTGATCCACCGTTCCCTGATGGAGGGAATGGAGGACGAAGTCCCCTTGCCACTACTGCTGGACCACCGCTGACTCCGGGTTAAGCTCAGCTCCTCGGCGAAAAAGCAACTAGTGCGTGCATCCACTTTCGTATTTATACCCGCGGGGAGGAGTGTGTGATGCGAATCACACACGCCAATTCCATTTGGCTCATTCAATAGTACTCGAAGAACTGGCTCTTTGACGCAATCCCCATTCAGTCGACTCGCCAACTACGTCCTCCGTTCCCTTCTTCAGAATGGTGGGTTGCATACGCAACCAGGATGTTTTGTGGGTGGGACTTGACTGACTTCTGAATCCATTGGTAACTGATTGGATGGTGAAAAAGACCATTATCTAAAAGGGTTCATTTTGATTTGATGTTTACTTCAAGGGTTCTCATAGTCGAAATGAATGTAGAGATGTCCCTCTTCGACTGTGATTTCATGCTAAATGTTTTTCTTCCAAAATTGAAAATGTCAGTGGGGCTATTTAAATGTTACTCCACAAGTTCTAAAGTGATACATTTGGGGTCTGCTAAGGAAAACAAAAAATTAAACGACAGGGTCCACATGAGGGCCAGTGGTCTTTCTTTTAGTTGTCTCAGTATGTCAGTATGGATAGAGACACAGGCTTCTTCAGAGATAACAAGTGTACAAACAAGACTGTGATGTTTAAATTATTGGATTACAATACATTACTACAGAGTCCTGGTGTAGATTAAGACAAATTTATATTAATATAGCACACAGTTCACTGCTTCAATAGATGGGAATTTGTGCTCATATTTGCATAATACAATTGGTTGAAATAGAGAGGAAGAAATTAATCAATTAATGAATTATAGGCAGGCATTAGGTCAGTGTTAGAGTCACATCACAGTTGCGTGAATCATTTAATTATATCAGTAAACAAATGATGAGATCTGCTATAGAAATATAATTAATTGTTGTTATTTCAAATTAAAAAGGGTGTATTTCATTCTGAGTTAATGGGAAAAAAATCGGTGGGATATGAGGATAAATCCTTTTCTTTGCTACAGTGTTAAATTAAAACTCTGTGCCGGTCGTGTTGTTGAAGGGCTTTGACAGAACCATTGTGATGCAGGTGGGAAGCTAAGAGCAAATATTGATCCGAGCTGACAGATTGCTTCCTTGTGACACATTGTTGCATCCTATCACCCTTAAGGAGAGGAGTGCGAACCCACACACACAGGCTGAGACAATGAAATGGCCTGCTTACAGCTCTACATATGGCACACTCTATGAATAGTGTACAAATGAAGGCCTGAATACTTTTTTTCAACAAACAGTTAATAAAATTATTTCCTTAACCTAATGGAACACAGATAAATATATATTCTTTATTATTTACAAATAGTTAATAATTGTACAAATTAACTAAAGTATTTACTAAAAATAATTGTATGTAATAATGTATAGGCTATGTATAATGTAATAGTTTTCTGCTACAATTCAATAACAATTCAACAAAAGATTTTAATGCTACAGGTGTTTCTAATAGGATCCAGCTGAGACCAACACACTATCAGAGAGGGCGGAGCTTATACAGCTATTTTCACATGGAGTTTGATTAGATTGATATCTACAATTAGCCTGATGTCATTATACTCAGATTCTAGTCAGAATATTAGCAGAGTCTGATACTGCTCCATTGAGCTGTGATTATGGGGCATGTTTCAACCAAACCAGGAAAAATATTCTTTCCGATCGACAAATGCCTTTGATCGCGGATCTCTGTTCCTCTTTTAAAATGAATGCGCTGTCTACATCTTCTATAACAGACGCGATAGCTGAATCTACACATCTAAATTCACCAGCCGCAGCCATTCTTTGTAAACTAATTTTTAACTCTTAAGTGATGTGGATGATTACGTTATGGTTGATCATCTGTCGGATAAAGCTCACCCTGACAATTTGATTGGTCTGAACAGCTTTGGTTCAGGCATAATAGCTTCTCAATGGATGAAGTCCAGACCGAACTTCTCATCCTCAAATGTTGTGGGCAGGGCTAAGCTCAGCTGGCATCCAGGCTAATCGACAATATTTAACAGCAGTATTTTCAAATACACTTTTCCCGTTGCACATTATCATGAACTTTGTGTTTGGTTTCTTTTTCACGGACTTTTAGTTCCCCGGTCACCCGCCACTTCTCAGCCCGGACTGTTTCCAAAAAGGAAATTGGGATGGGATAATCCTATGGGATTTTATACAGCAACACACTTCGGTTGTCATCTTCTGGTCATGAATTTGTTTATTCATTCATGTCTTTCCCCTCTTTCTCTGTCTTTTAACCTTTTGGGGTGCCAGCTGGGAGAGTCTGCTGCCAAAGCATCACAATCCCAAAGGAATAAGTGCTCAAGCAAAGCCAGGGTGCATTTTGATTTGACTAGTGTACCAGAAGTCTAGTGTGCGCGCACACACACACACACACACATACAAGCACATTCGGAAATGCACAAAAATGACATCTGACAAACTTTATTGAAGTACATAAATTGCCATGAAAGAAAAACTTCATTGAAATAGGTTAATTAAAGCTTTCTATTGCTCAAGGCAGGCTACCAATAATCAATTGCTCTAGACAGGCTACTAATAAAGTGACTTTAATTCATAGCCTCACACTGAATACATTTTTTGTTTGATATATAGGAGAAAATATAGGTAAAATCTCACAATCCACAAAATATCTGTGTTACAAAATATTTAGGGATGCACAATATATATCGGCCGTCATATCGGTATTAGGCCGATATATGTTAATTTTTAGTGTTATTGATATCTGGCCTGATAAGAAAATTAGGCAGATATATTAAAGCTGATAATTCATGTAGATTGCAGATGCACTGTTCAACATGATGGTTTGGAATTACTTGAAATATGATTGGACAAAAAATAAAAAACAGTTTTATGTCTGTCATATAATAATGAGAACATAATAAATGTGTGCTTGGGATATGAATTTTAATGGTGAGACTTTTGTTTTTTGTAATCAGACTCTCAAAAATGAAATAAAAATGTGGATTTAGATTTATCGGCCAATATATCGGTTATCGGCTTTCAAGTATATAGAATAATCGGTTATCGGTATCAGGGCAAAATGTTCATATCGGTGCATCCCTAATTATAGACTATTTTATAGCTTTACTAAAAAAATGGTAACACAATTATATTATAAATATTATTTAAATTCTACTCATTATATAAATATTATATGTTCTATTATAAAATACATTAAGTACCATAATGATTTATATTTAACATTTATATTTAAAGCTGCAGTCACCCACTTTTTTTAGGTTAAATATTATCTAAAATACATATTTGAGAAAATACATAACCAGCCAGTGTTCAAAACTATCAGCTGGCCTTATCTCAATTCAAAGTGGTAAGCTTGTAATAATGTTTTTAATTCCAGTGGTACTTGTGGATTTACTCTGGAGATTTGAACATGTCTTTGCAGTCATTACATCAGATCTGTACACACACATCAGTACAGACACATCTGTACACATAAAGAAGGAGTCTCGGCTAGTATAAGCTAAATTGCGTGTGAGGATGCTAGAGGTGGATATTTATAGCCTTTTCTTACAGCACTTGATAAAATTAAACTTATCAATTTGATGGTGGATCAAGAAAGGTTAAAACGATAGTGACCAGTGACAACAGATTCACCCGTTGTAAAATGCAAAAGACTTTGTTCGAGACTTCGGAGTGGCTACAGAAAAAAAGACCCATGCGAAAACAAGGATAGAATCGGAAGGACATTACATGTAGTCACGCAATGCTGACGTTGTTAACATTAAAGGGGTGATGAACTGAGAAATCAAATTTTCCTTGAGCTTTTAACATCTAAGAGGTCATCATATTATAAGAATATGCTGTAAGTTTCAGAACTGAAAACATCCTTGTTAGTCTAAGAAAAGCTTTTATTGACACCAGGCTCTGCAAACGACTCGTTTTTAAAAGTGGGAAACTATGACGTCAAAGAGGATAAAACACCACCCCCACAGAAGAAGATCAACGCCTACTTCAACACGGCTGGTTTAGCCCCGCCCACCGATTCGCGCATTACACACATAGCTAAATGACATAGATGCCTACCTCATGATGACAAACCAGATCGAGCTACCGAGCAATAAAATTGTGCAGTACCTGGTTGTGGAAGGAGACAGTCGCTGCATATGCTTCGTCTGGATTCCAATAGGACTGCATGGATAAACTTTATTTTTATTGACGTTCCAGCTGATGAGGTAAAACATTGTCCGCCTGTTCGCTTCATTTCACTGAGGATTGTTTTGTAAACAAGACTGGATTTACAGACCGATTAAGAGTAAAGAACGGTGCTGTTCCATGGGCGAATCACTCCGGTTACCATTTTACAACATTGGACATTTTCAAAACAATTTCCCCAACGTGCACCGACGGGTGAGTCGAAACTCATAATATGCAAAACGTTTATTTCCAAGTCTTCAGTGCGAGATGCCTATAAAAACTGAGCGTTTTTGACATAGGCTCAAAACTAGGGTAGAAAATAGCCTATTACTTATTCATTTTGATAAGAACGTCATAAGTTGACCTCAGACGACAATATAATACAATTTAAAAATCCAGTTAATGCCCCCTTTAACAATTTGAGAACAGAGTATAATTTGCACGGTTTTGTGTGATATGATAAGCAATTTTTAAATTTAGTCAGCGCAATTAACTGCAATGTCAGCACCAGAACAAAAGTGAATGTCTCTTACTTGTTCAGACGACATTTTCTGGTGAAAATGATTTGGTTGGTCATACTTCCAAAAAGAATAATCTGTGATTCTAAATGCCAGCCTCACAGTCTCCTCAAACATTGTGTTCACCTGCGCTGTGGCGTGTCGAGGTACATCTCATGTTAATTTGATAAGTCCACGAATAACTGCAATTGCAGATTTCGAAACAGAGATGGTGACAAAGAGGAAAAACTGCGGACTGCAGCTTTAACACTAACACATAAATTACATGTGACAATTTGCACAAATTAAATTGTGACAACTTGTTCTGCCTTGATTATTTCTAATATCATTTATATTTTAGACTTTTGCTTAAAAATTATTGGAGGACAGAGTTAGTTACCCTGTAGTTACTGAGATCTTTATAAAAACGTTCTTGTTTGACAACCTATTTGATCTCCCCTATTAAGTGTACAGAGAAAGTGTTGAAATGCTTATGAGAAAGTTAGTATTGAATCATTCTGAGATCATAATTGCCTACCTTACATCAAGTTACCAAATTAGTTGCCCATAAGAACTCATTAAAGCATTTCCAGATTTGCTTACGGCAAATCTCTCCGGCCACTTTTTCGAGATCCTCATTTCCACGTTCCCTTTATGAAGCTGGATGAGTCACAAGCTCATTGCCCTTACAGAATGTGTAATTAAGCATTATGTGCAAAAGTAAAGCTATGATGATGGCTTTCTGTGTGGGCAGAGATTAGAAAATGCTGTGAGGTGTGAATTTTCTTCACAGAGATTGGAAATGCTGTGGGGTGTGAATGATCTGCACTGACCCGCGTTCCCGAAAACAATGTATCTTAGCTTTTAAAAGTTTGATACAATCAGTATGATCGTTCGCAACTTTTTTCACGTGCATTTAGCAAAAATGCACTAATCAGAAGGTGAATTTGCTTTGTTAATCTGATTGCAATTCCCAGTGATTCATTTTCTCAAATTCACAAGCTTCCAGGATAAATGCAGAAATGGAGACAGTGGTCACTCACAGACCGATTGAGGAACTGATTCTGAGTAACAAGGTTTACAGTACTGCCAATATTGTGGAGTGCACATAAAAGAAGTGGAAGATGCACTTTAGTGACATTTATCTATCAAGCAGTGGTCTGCTTTTTACTCCCCAAAAGGGATAATGATGACATTAATGCTGCATTGCAGTGTAGCGCCCTTGGGTTGAGAGGAAGAAAAAGATTGTTGAAGAAGAGGAAGCTGTGAAAGAAATTTTTACAATACAAGCCAACATTTACAATATATGGCCAGTTTTCATGTGTGGAAGCTAGTCGCTAACATGTTCTCCCTGTTTTTATTTTGAATTTTTATCAGCATTCAAAAAATTTAAAATTTCCCTTTAAAATATAACATCTCCACTTCCTCTGAATTTAATTTGTAATGTTTTCTACAATAATCATGGAACAAATTTGATTGTACCAAATTAAGTCCAGATTGTAGGAAAAGCGTCAGTTAGATGATGCGGGTAGGTTTAGGTCTGGGTAGGGTAGGGTTACACAGAATCCTAAGGCGTCATCTAACTGACGCTGAAAGGTGCCTAAAGATATTGAAGCATGGTCAAAATGCTTCCCAAGGCGTCAGTTAGGTGATGCCTTGGGGGTGAGAATGGGCTGGTAAATCAGTGAAAAGTTTCTAGTACAACTTAAGATCCTATACTTGAAGAAACAGCCTGTATTTTTAAGATGATTCGCACAACCGTTTCTACGATCTGCTTACAGTATGATTTTGGGAAATGCAGCCCTGGACATTACATAAAAAAGTGTCATAAATGTGTATTTAGTAGCCTAGTTATTAATGGACAGTTAAGAGCTAAGCTCTTTCAACTCAGTTTTCTTGTTTTTACTAATTATGTGTTGAATTAGTCAGTGAATTGGTCAGTAAATATGCCAATATAAACCATGAACAATTACAAGGTCTCATGGTTTGCAAAGAAAGAGTAGAGTTCAAAAAACAGACAGAGAAAAAGTTTGATGTGTCTTTGACCATGAGAAACGTTTTCCCTGGCTCACTTTGTGCCCTAGGTGACATAAACAAAGAAAAACATTCTGCTGCATTATTTATTGACCTTTCTAAGGCATTTGATTTAGTTGATCATGGATTGTTTGTTATTGACCTACGTTCAGTTGGTTTAAGTGAGAAGGCTGTTTAATGGCTCAAAAATGATTTTGTAGATCATACTCAATGTGTTTATGCTGAAGGTGTCACGAACCACACACAGGAACAGAAATCCAAAAGCAGTAGTTTTAATTAATAAGGGCAATCCAAAATCGTAGTCTTCCAGGCAGGGGTCAAAATCCAAATAATCAAACCAAACTTGAAAAACAAAACACGAACAACCTCGAAAACAGACTCTGGGGTGACAGAAACTTTATCTTTGTCCAAACTAGGGGTGTGGCACTTATTTGTGAGCCAAACCACCTAACTCTGCCCATTAAAGACACATTGTACCGGGGAGGCCTATTTGAGGCCTAACTCAGGATCTTTATAAACCATGCCTCTGCACCACGCTGCTTAACTATTGACGCCCCAGAATGCAGAGAAGGGGACAGGCCTTGGCCTAATGATTCCCATGGGAAGAGGCTGTCATACAGAGATGCTTTCTAGAAACCTACATTCACAAATTGAAGGGTCAGAAGCAGAAATGCTTAAGCAGAGAGCCTCCACTAACCCTTGCACAGCCTAGGCCAGCTACAGAGGCGGCCCTAGTGAGGAGCAGCCTGCAAGCATAGATCTACCTAAGGGCTCGGAGGGGCCACAGCGTTACTACAATTTCTTTTATTATTAATTCATAGGAGGGGCTGCAGAATCGGTCAGCAAACTGAAACCCCAACAGAGCTTAAGGGGCGAAGTACTCAGGAAAGAAGTAAGACGGACATGTGGGCCAGACATAAAATCTATCTAAAGCTATAGCATCAGTCAAAAAATCCTATGAGAAAGAGACCAACTACTCTACCCTGAGGTGGTTAACAGCCCAAGGGCTAAGATAGTTTCACATCAGAAGGGAAGCCCATACAGCTGGTGCTTCTTCCTATCATTCTAGCCACCTAAAAGGGAACTTCAGGGACCCAATAATCCAAAAATGTTCCTTATCTTAGGACATTGACATGATCCCATATCTCTATACAGGGAACAATGTCTGTAAAGATATACATTTTAGTGTTTTTTTTTTTTTTTAATTTTAGTTGCACACAAAAATGTACTTACTCAGCACAGATCTCAGCTGTATGAATGTCCTGGATACAGCTGAGCGCGTCTTCATCTCTCTGAACTTTCCAAACAGCGAGACTAGCCCACATATTTTGGTGGATACAGACAGAGTATGGGTTCTTCCATTCTCTCATATCTTAATATGAGATCGGGAAGAAATGAAAGGCTCATCTGAGTTGGTGGCTCTATGATCGGAAAAACGCTCTCATTGCTGAGGGATTTCTCCCCAAAAAGCAGCCACGGCAGCTGCAGCCTGCCCGTGGTGCGTTCCATAACACCAACCAACTCAGCATACATGGGAACGGGTGGCTGAGAAGAGAAGGACATATCCTATTAAAACCACCCTCATCAGCCATCTCCTGTCAGCCATCAACCCTTTGTCAGCCGCCGCATCGTCTGAGAGGATTACACCCCTCTCAAGGCGATCAGCTGGCTTCATCTGGGAACCTGACATCCAGACCCTGAAGAGGGTTCAGCGTCTGGATGTCAGGTGAGAGCAGAGCGTTCACAAAGAAAAATGCTCACAATTTATACAGGCAGTTCCCCCGCATCAGTCGCATTATAGAACTGGCAGGAATCAATTCGCCTGCAACAGCACAAAAATGATGATTAGATAATAAAATAATGGACATCAACATACAAACCGGTCTTTGATTAAAGATATTCACTTTACAACCTGTTTCTTTATTGACTTCTACAACTAATAGGTCTCCATCCTAGTTGTCCATTCTATTCATTCTATTTTATTTTGAAGACTTGGCTGCATCTGTGACCTCTGTGCTTGCTGCATCTGTGTAACCTGTCAGACAGATTCAGTACTAGGCTTAAATGAAAGCCTAAAAGGTCCCCCTTCCAGTCATCAGAGTGCTTTGAGTATTAAAGTTGTTGAGTTTTATGTCCCTTGTGTTCTTTCATGCCACAGGGATAAAAAAACATACAGTTTAGGAGGAAATTGTTATTAAAATGTGTTTGACCTCTGTGTTTGTCAGACAGATTGAGTACTGGGCTTAAATTAAAGCCTAAAAGACCCCCCTTCCAATGATACCAAGCACCATATTTTTAGAATATTGACAATATTCCTAGCATGTGCCTAGCATGATTTCACAGAATTTATTTTTGGAGGTTGGTAACTTCATAAGCTGCCCTGCACTGTTATCGTGATTTTTCTAATACTAGGGGTGTATACCTTGCCAAAAAACAATGATAGCATTTGTCCCTCCAATGAAACCGATCAACCCCCTGGCTCATAGACTATAAGAGTTTCTTATATTTTCCAGAGTCCAAGGGAGTGATCAATGCATTTGTGTCCATACAGCTTGACTGTTGTAATTCTCTATATACACTGGAATAAGACTTCTGACCGGCACCTGGAAATTTGACCATTTCTCCCCTGTATTATGCACAGCACAGTGGTCAAACACTGTTGTTTTTATTGTGAATTTATTTTTCTATAAATACATTTTGATTCGATATTTTTTTTTTGATCATGGTTGTGAGGATCCCCAAGCTTCAGAGTGGGATGTCAGAAGTGATTGAACAACCCAATTATGTTTGACTGCTTCTCATTGCTGCTCCACCCTTTAGGATCCAATCACCTCAACAATCACATCCATCACTGTAGACAACCTCTAGACTGGGCAGTGCCTGAAGACAGCCTGATAAGGTCAAACATATTAACCATTTGTTTGCGTGTTTGTGTGATTTAGGAAAGACACCAGTGAATTGCAAAGTGTTGGCATGTCTCATATTTTGTGTGTCTGTAATGGCTCTGTAAATTGTTAGAAATAGTATTAATAGTAGTAGAAAAAGGAATAGTATTCATCCAGAAATTTAACATGAATAGTACACTGAGATTTATTACTTCCTTTAATGATGTGAGTAATACAAATTGACCCACAAGATAAACATAATTCCATTTTTATTCAATTATTTGCCAAACAAACTCACAATTCTCAAACTCATACAATTTTAGCAGATTGAAAGAAATCCATTATTAAAAATCACAAGCTAAACAATTAAACTGTGATGCAGAAGAAAAACTTTTTGGAAAATGCATTATTTAGAATTTGTCCCCCATTCAAATGAATACATAATAAAACTGTGCAATTCTATCTTAACACATCAACATCAGCACATTTATACTATTAAAACCCAGTATTAACTGCAGTACTTTTTCTTACAAAGAATACATATACCACAAACAGAGTTAACATCAAATGTGGAATTTAGATCGTATTGATTCAATTAGGTTTTGATTCAGTGAATTGACTGATGACACTATGATCACAGAGGCACAGTCTAAAGGCATGTAATCTATAAAACACTGTAAAGTTTAGCGCCATGAAAATTAGTTATAGTATTTCAGGCTCACATAGAGAATGGTATTGATTTTGAAGGCAACAACAATAACATTACAATAAAAAAGTCATAGCGACAAATATCTAGAGCATTCAAACAAAATTAGACTGGATCACATGGCTGTTATTTCCCAGGATACCCCAGAGAGCCATCAAGCAAACATTTTTACCTTTCTTACTGTGTTGGCCTTGTTTTCTCTACAGCCTCAGCAGGTGGTCTCTCATACCGTTCACTTTCTCATTTCCTTTTTATATGTTGCTCACTCTGCCCTTACAGCCCTGACCATCACACCCTCATGTTATGCACATTTTCTTCCATTCAGAATTCTTCAACATACCGGTCTACAACTCCGCTCAAGTGCTCAGCTTCCACCCTGCTGTGAATATCCATCCTGTTCTCTAGAATTCACTCACGGTGATTGATGTAGATGGATTTCAAGACGGTACAAAAATGTGGTCCATATATATATATATATATTCCATATATATATGTGGTCCATATATATTCACATCAAGAATACAGTCATCTCAGGAGCTTAACAAAAGCTTTATTTTACATGGAGTGCATTTACTCATGGGGGCAACTGTGTTGAGATCACATGACCAGCTAAAGATCGATATCAATTTTATCTTGGAAAAAGTTATATTATTGGATACTTTTATTTGTGAAAAAAATTACTAGTGACTGCAAATAGGCCTATGACTTGCCTACTTTTGCTATAAGTTCAGCAAAATATGAGCATTGACAAGCTATAGGAACCTCATTTCCACCTTCATTTTTATTTACAATCTTCTTTTTTTTAATTAAACATCAAATTATGGAAAATCAGCTGCCTACACTGCACCATGAACTAGAGCTTCCTCATCCTCGCTTTTAAGGCATAGGAAAAAAAGCCATGCAGACGATCCCATTTCCCTGTATTTCCCCATTTTCTCTAGCTTTCCTTTAGTTTTATCACAATCTATTATCCACATCGTCACAGACCCTCTATATTCTAGCCCGCTCATCTCTCTCTCTAAATGGTTCCCTGTAACTGATGGGTGTTGTAAAGCACACACTCTAAAAAATGCTGGGTTGTTTTAATCCAATTTTGGGTAAAATATGGACAAACCTAGCCATTGGGTTACATTTTTAAATTACATTTTTAACCCAATGGGCTGGGTTTGTCCATATTTTACCCAAAATTGGGTTGAAACAACCCAGCATTTTTTAGAGTGCAGCACAACACTGTCCACAAGTCCCTGGCCAAAGTTTCTAAGAGATGAGCTAAAAAGTTATGTTATGTCTTCTCATTCCTTCCTTCCATATTATCACCTCTCACATTTCTGCAAAATTATATTACGTTTCTTCTTGAAACGTTTTGTGGAACTTTCAAAAGGAAATGTTGAGTGAGTGGCACTAAAACCATGTTCTATTTTCTCAGATAGAGATAAAAATGAATGTGGCAACATTTTATTACTGTAAAAATGACTTACTAAATTACTTATCAACTGTAAAAATGATATGTCTGATTAGTGGTGATAAAAGGTCTATCACATTTATGTACTACCTACACTAATACCTGTACCTGTTCTTTGGTACCAATATATATGTATAGAGCACCGGATCAAACTCGGTACCTGTTTGAAGTCAGCTTTGCTGACCACTCTGTAAAGAATGTCAAAGGTTTCCATTTACAACGTGTTTTCTGCACCATTGCGCATTGTAGCCAATCACAGAAATGTTAGTGAGAGAATTCAATTGCTTCTCAGTGGCATTTAAAGTCGGCATAAAACATAAGTTGCTATAGTCTTTTTTCCCCTATTGTGACATATAACCATGTAAAATAAAACTAGAAAAATATAGGGTGGGGCTTGGTTTTGTACAATTGGTCCAGCGCTGAAGCACAAGTGCCATTTAAGTTTGCTTTTACAAGTCATTAAGTTCTTTCATCATAATTTGTGTGTCACAAGACTCAATCCAAGTGCTCCACATTACACATTGCATTCCCCTTAAATTACATTAAACTTATTGTACCAGGTTGCTGTACCAGGTGAGCTACAGAGCAATTTTGCCGTGACAGAAAAGCTATACATATGATGCAAAAGTAAAAATGTATTGGTTTACAAATTATTTATAAGGTTTTTTGAGGTTATAACAGTATTGTGTAAGGAACTAGTCTTTATTAATCGACAATCCTTGTAACATTAATCTGTGTAAAAGGGAATAAAAGTTGTTGGTGTTTTACTGCCACAAGTGTTTATTTCAGCTAGAAACTTCAGTAAATGGAGTATACAAATTGGAGTTGTATAGCACATTTTTCCAATGAGCCTATGTTGCATATTCTATCATTAAAGACTCTCTTCTCTCTCTCTCTCTGCAAATTGCAAATCAAGGCAGTGTTTAAATGAAGCTACTTTAGAATGAGAGAATCAATTATGTCCGTGATCCTGTAAGGCATTCTTCAGTTCTCACACAAGAGCACTGCCTTCTTTGTATGTGGACTGTTGCCAAGGCTACGGAACGGTGACACTGTCTTAGTGTGGCACAATCAAGAGTCACTTCTTTGACAATATAGCAGTCACCACTTTGAATGCCCTGTTGTGCGCCAGTGAATGAAATAAAATTCAAAATGGGATTTGTCCTTGTGTTCACAGTTATTCCAGCATTGGTAAATTACATCAGCTGGATATAAAGATTGTGTAGCTACACAACAGCAACTGTCTGCAGTCTGTTCCCGTCATATACAACATTGTTATATTTAATATTTAGACTGAGAAACAATGTACATCCGGATATACATTTGATATAACATGTTTTTGGTGTGTATTTTGTGCTACATACCCTCCCATAAACACAATAAGTGTTTCTGGTGCCAGTTCTGCAATGCACAAAAGCTCCCTATGGCGATTCAGTAGCACGAATATAGCAAATTATTGTAATAATAACTCAATATGAAAACATGCTTCGCTTCAATGGTCTCTCCTTGGCTGAGAGAATAGAATCTTGACAGTGTTTAGTAAATGGTTTCTTTGATGACATTGGTGGAGAAGGTCTGGTTGCTGCAGATGCTGATAGAGTGTCTGGTGAGAATGCGCTTCTGCTTATTATGGCGGCAGGGCAGGATTAGGTAGTGAAGCGTGGAAAAAAAAATTTGCCGGTAGTTTGCCGAGACCAGGTTGTAGAGAATGGGGTTGATGGCCGAGCTGACGTAGAAGAGCACATTGGTGACCATGTAGAAGTAGTGGTAGAAATCGAAGAGAGCACTGTGGAAGAGAAAACATAAGTATATACTGAGAGAGATGTTGGTGCACCATTGTCATGCATATAGATATTTGCACTCCTTTTGAAGCCTGAAAGCTCCAGTCAACATTTATTGCAAGTACATTTAAAGAAAGTTGCCAGTATGAAGGTGAGCAAATGTTCATTACATATGCCTTATTTGTCTTGGTTATCTAGTATGTAGTCAGATCTTCATTCAACCAATCTTTTTTGACCTTTATATAAAGTAACACAGGCACACATGCTATATTGTGTTTAATTTAAGTAATTTAAAATGATTTGTAGATTCAGTTTGCTGCTCAACTTTCATAAAGAAATCAAAGTATTAAAGGACAACTCCGGCGCAAAAAGAACCTTTGGTCTAATTACACATTGTTGCCTAGTCAACCGTTATCTAAAATTTGTTTTCATGATTGCCGAATGTAAATAGTTCTCTAAAAACAGTTTAGCTTATAATGCTAGTATAACGCTAGTATATTGGGCATATAAATGACAAATAAAAATCGCTTGTTATTACCACTAACAAGGCTCAAAATAGCCCCACAGTAACACAGTAGCATAATAAGGTTCCCTACATTCAAACCGAAGCATTGAGAACTTTGTCAGTGTCCATACAGTTTAATAAGAAGATATTTTATCCACAGAGTCAACTTCGCAAATATAGGAAGAAGCCATCTTTGAAATATAGTCTCTACCAGTCGATCTACGAACGTCGATCCAAGTTCGCTGAACTGTGCACGATCTCATATAGTCCGTTGTTTCCGGAAGAAACACAAACACAAACCATTTTCTTGTTGCCTACTGGTCGCGCTCACCTTATCACCTTATTCACATCTCACGAGCGCACTTGGATCGGCGTTCGTAGATCGACTGGTAGAGACTATATTTCAAAGATGGCTTCTTCCTGTATTCGCAAAGTTGACTGTGTGGATAGAATATCTTCTTATTAAACTGTATGGACACTGACAAAGTTCTCAATGCTTCGGTTTGAATGTAGGGACCCTTATTATGCTACCATGTTACTGTGGGGCTATTTTGAGGCTTGTTAGTGGTAATAACAAGCGATTTTTATTTGTCATTACTCTATGCCCTATATACTAGCATTATAGGCTAAACTGTATTTATAGATAAAACTATTTACATTCGGCAATCATAAAAACAAATCTCAGATAACGGTTGACTTCGTAACAATGTGTAATTAGGCTAAAGGTTCATTTTGCGCCAGAGTTGTCCTTTAAGCTTTGATTAAACCGGAAGCACTTTTTGCAAGTATGACTCATGCTTAATTCAATGTGTGTACGAATAAGCATGTTTATAACATAAATATGTAACATAAATGTTTATGTATGCTGGCTGATTTTGGTGCAATATATTCAATGACTTGTTGTTCTGAAAGAGAGAGCAATTTTTCCCCAGTCTGTGGGAGAGAAAAGACGGATGGTTTTGCATAGTGATTTGTGTGTATGTGGGTAATATTAATGTCGAATGCTTCAAATGAAGGCTGTGTTTGACCCACCCTGGTGCCATCTCATGAATAATAGTACATCCCTTGGATTCATGTCTCGATCATCACATAAAAAAGGAAATTAGATTTTGACTACACAGGGCAAACGTCATATTCATATTCATAATCCATTCCCCATTATCCCTGTGATATTTGATCACATCAGGATTATGGTATGTAGCAAACACACAGAAGAATCTGCTCAGCAAGAATACTGATATTCAATGAAACAATCTTTGCATACTTCGGCAAACTATTCCTTTAAGTGCTTATTGTAGTAGCCTGGGAACTTTTTCTGGGGACTGATAAAAACTGGTTGTGCCCACCAGCCAATCAGATTGAAGCTTGCTGTTTACAAAAAGCTCTTACAATTTTTTGTGTGCAATATACATCATGCATTTAATAAACTGTCTATTGCCATTCAATTTGAGCCTGTTACAGTGCCTTATGCACACTGGTAGCATACAACTTTGAATGCCTTAACATCTCCATATTCATATGATGACAAAAATTACAACCTATGTTTCTGAAACCTGCAGAGGACAGAAAAAAAAAATAGATCAAACACTTGTCTACTTTGGAGGCAAATGGCTTAACCATCAGCAAAAAAATACTTGAGAGTGATGTCCCACTGCCCCGTAGCTCTCCAAATTTGCGCTTTTATTTAAAATGTAATGCTTTTTATCATGGCCTCCCAATTATCCTCATATACTGATTGGCTTTCTCACTGTCTCCTCTCCACCAGTAAGCTTGGGCCACCAGTGTGGTGGGTGTTCTGGTGCAATATTGCTGCCTTCGCATCATCTAGGAGAATGCTGCGCATTGGTGGTGGTTGAGGAGATTCCCCCTTCCAGTGCTTTGAGTATCAAGAAAAGCACTATATAAATGTAATGAATTATTGTTATTATTATTATTATTATATCAGTCATCATTGTACACTTCTCAAATGTATTTAGAATGTATTCTTTCAGCTTGAATACCTTTAAAGTATGAATAATGAGTATAATAATTTGCAATGCATTTTTAAAGAAGCTATTAGTCATCTGGGTGAAGCTTTTAATGTTCTCCCTTAGGCAACATTGATGATGAGCCCAGCATCATCAAAAGCTAAACAGAACTGAGGAGAATCATTAATCTGACAGACTTTTCTTTTCATTATTTTAAAGAATGATGAATGAATTCAGTAGGCTTTTGTGGAAATTCTACAGCATAACATGATTCTGCAGAAGTTTAGTCAATCATATTAAAATGTACGCATGCAAGAATCACTTGTCATGAGTCTCCTCTCAAATTAAATGAAAATACCTTTATTCAAATAAGTAAAATGTCAGGCTGAGATTACGAGTATTAATCAATATTGTCCATATTTGTGTTTTTGCAAAATCCTTTTTTGTCACCATAACATCAAAACCTTAATGCTGGCTTTCCATAACATTTCCTTTTATATGTTCACTCCTCATCTTATGATTCTTTCTGCTTTACTAAAACATCAAACATGCTACAACATCAAGTACTGCCTCAGCTCACTGGCACATATTAAAGGACTCCTGTAAGAAAAAAAGGTAACCCTTTCAGATAAAAAGTACAGATGCATCTCATACCTATAATCAGCACACCAAACCACTCAGAACACAATATCAACTACATAGCAACACAGTAAAAACCAACCTGAATACCCTGGCAACTGCATAAAAACACACAATTACCCCCCAGAACAGCATTGCAACACACACTGCAAAAAAATATTGTTGGTTTAACTTAAAAAATTAAGTAACCTGGTTGCCTTAAAATTTTAAGTTGATTGAAACGGAAAAAGTGAGTTAATACAAGGAGATTGATTTAATCATCAGAAACTCATAATAAGTTATCTGAACTAAATAAATTATTTAATTTGATTTGACAAAAGAAAAAATGTTGTGATAACAAATCTTGAAAATATATTTTTTTTACAGTAAACCTACCAAGGACACCATAGCAATCTCATAGAAAGACACAACTCCACATGCTAAAAACTACCCTGAACACTCTAGCAACACGCAAAACATCTTAGAACATCAAAGCAACCACATAACAACACACTTAAAAACATTAACAGACAACGACCACTCAGAAGACCATTACAACCATAGATACGTATACGTAGACCCATCTTGAAATGATTAGCATGACGCTGTTCATCACTCACATAATGAATTTTCATAGAGAATGTCACAGGATTGAGTAGCCTTTGACTGTAAAAACCATGGGCAATACATTTCAGATAAAATAGAAGTGAGAATGAGCTGCCGTTTTTTTCCGTTTTTGACAATTGCTAAAACACAGTTCCTAACACTTTCACCCATTTTCTTACAACATTAAACACAATAACCAAACCCTCAAACTACATTCACAAAACTCCTGACTCCTCGGGCAAAATCAAACAATCGGCTCAAAACCTTTTTATCTTTTTACCTTTTTATCTTACCTACCTCTCTCTCTCTCATTAACCATTTCAGTCATTTCCCACTCTTTGGCCGTCTCTCATCATACACAAGAGACTGTCCATGAATTTCCTTTGCAATGTTTTCTTCTGGGGTAGGTCTTTCCCAACCCATTGCATGACTCACACACATTCACACCAATGGCCAATGGCATGTCCAATACACCTAACCTGCATCTCTTTGGACTGTGTGGGGGAACACTTTGGACATGCAAACTCCACACAGAAAGGAATCCTGGCTCAGCTGGGGGTTGAACTGGCGTCAGTGCTACCTACTGAGCCATCGTGCCACCAAAACCATTATACTTGTACTCAAAATCAAACAATGCTTTCAGATCATTCACACAGCCAATACTGTATATGAACACTACAGATCATTCAGATTTATTAGACACTACATAACAAATGGAAAATCTGGTGTGCCAGATCCTGCCTTGACAACACATGATGTTTTATAAACAAGGTTCGGGAGGAGCACGTTCAAATAAATCATTCCAATCAACTCGTCACCAAACAATTACATGTCTACCCTATCAGCACGAGAGGAAGCATAAATATTCACTGTCAACTCACCTAACATTCCTTGACAGTTTCAGCATCCCTCCACCACCCCGACTCCTCACTCCTGGCTAATTAGTCAGGAATGGGGGAGAACACTGGGTTCGGGCCGCATACCGAGCACGGAACCCTCTCCTCGGACAGCACGCCAAATATGCATTTATTCTATCCGACTTATTTGTAAATGTGAACTCGTGAATCCACACCTTACTCTTCCACATCCTCATTCTCTTCATCCACCCCCACTTACACATACTCTTTCTCCTCTCCCTCTCAGATTTTTTTCCATCCATTGATGGCATCAACATTCAGTGCACTCTCTGAGCAGGCTTATATTTTGTAGTTCACATCATTAGAAACAACAACCACATAGAACACCAAAGCTACTGCATATAAACAAACTATATAGTTTTTTATAGGCAAGTACCATTCATATTTCTAAATCTAGTTGTCATTACTGTCAAAACCAATGCATTTTTGAGCACAAGTTCAAATGTCATGCTTTTCTGGATATTGAAATTCCACTGAGGTGAACTGTGCATCGAATCATAAAAATGTCCCATCACTCATCAGCATATGGTTTAGGAAGTTCACGCAAGCTGTGCGTGATAACCACAACATAAATCTGTGTGCAGTCAGCCACTGGAAAAAAAATCACATATACATGCTCACGTTCAGATTAGTTTGCTCCGCGTATGTGGTGCTCTGGATGAATTATAAGCTGAGTGTAAGAGCATGTGTCAAAGATTTATCGATTCAACCCTTGAATCATAGAAGAACTCTCCCAGAAATCTCTACCACCACCAGATGCATCATGATTTATGTGCATTGCTGTTGGTGGTGCGCTGCCCAAAACAAAGCATTGATTTGTGGAGCTATAATGTGTGGTGAGCTGGCTACAGGCTATAACTTTTCATCTTTTGTGCCTTTGCATGTTATTTACAAGCTATTTTTTTATGTTATTAATAAGAAGCTCATGGACTTCAGCAACTCTGTCTCTAAAAACAGAGGAACATCAGTCGTGAATTGGGTAACACTTTAGAATACGGTTCCTTCGTTAATGAATAACTACACAAGAACCAATGAGTAACACAATATTAACAATCTAGTAACTATTATTAACTAACAACAAGAAACTCTGATTAACGAACTAGTAAGTAATAGCGCACAGACGAAAGTGGTAGTTCACTATAGGGCTGGGGCGGTATGGATTTTTCTTACCGCGGTTGAAAAGCAAGAAATTCCCGCTGTATTGCGGTAAACCGCTAATACCCAACCCCCCCACCCCACCCCACACCCCCAGCCGTCGCCGCCGCGAATATATCGCGCGTGCAAACAAGCGCACACACAAGAGATGAACTTAATAACGAACATGTTCGTTCGTTTATTATTTCACATTTGGAACATTTACACACAGAACACAGGAACATTTAGAACAAAAAATGGAGTGATGTCTAGGCTATGGTTTACATCCCAGCCTTTATATTTTTGGCTAGAAAAAACAGCATGTTCACTTTGTCGGGTTTGAGGGAGGCCCTGAAAGACGTAACGACGTTACCTGCTGCACTGAACACACGTTCTGAGGGAATGCTTGTAGCGCAAAAGGTCATATATTTTCGGGCAACTTTTGAAAGCAGAGGGAATCGGACATGATTGTCCCGCCACCAGAGGGTCTGCGTGGGAATCCAGGGCTTCCTCCTGCAAATACCTTCTGATCTCTGTTTCCACACGAATTCTCTTGGGGATCGGAGTAGATGTTTTTTTTCTTTTCCCAAGTAAGTCCGCCAGATTCGGTTTTTTGGGAGGGTTGGGTGCACTTGCTCCCTCTACATCACCGTCATCACGCTGCTCTTCGGGCACATCAATCATCATCTCCTCCATAAGCTCATCCTTCACCTCGTCAGCAATGTCAATATCCTTATAGGGTCGACAAACGCGGTCTTTGCCAATAGTTGAGTTGAGGGTGCACTGTATTTTCCATCAAAACGGCAGACATTTTTTCTTTGAGATTGCGCGTCAATTGGGTGTCCTCCTCAGCTGGGAGCAACAGATCCTCGGTGACTAGCTGCAGCACCGGTTTCAAAGAGGATGCAGTCACTAGGTCCGTGTACTACCGTGATTGTATATTACTTAAGCTATATAATAAATATTATTTATATTTTGTATATTTTATTACATAGCTATTAATATATTTTTATTAAAATCTTTTGTCTAAGTGGTTCAAGGCTATTTAACGAAGTCTAGCTATTTAATTTAACATAGTGTTGCTGCTCACACTACAGATTGTATATTAGCTACTTAGGCTATAAAATATAAATATTATTAATATTTTATTACATAGCTATTTATATATTGATATTATTAATTCACATATCGCGTGTCCGCTTTTGTCTAAGTGGTTCAAGGCTATTTAACGAAGTCTAGCTATTTAATTTAACAAAGTTGCGCTGCTCACACTACAGATTGTATACTTAGGCTATAAAATAGCCAATAAATATTATTTATATTTTTTTAAATTTTATTACATAGCTATTTATATATTTATATTATTAATTCACATATCATGCTTTTGTCAAGGCTATTTAACGAAGTCTAGCTATTTAATTTAACAAAATGTTGCTGATCACACCACAGATTGTATATTACTTAGGCTATATAATATAAATATTATTTATATTTTATTACATAGCTATTTATATATTTATTATTAGCCTATTAATTCACATATCTCCTTTCCGCTTTTGTCTTGTGGTTCAAGGCTATTTAACGAAGTCTATTTAATTTAACAAAGTGTTGCTGCTCACACTACAGATTGTTACTTAGGCTATATAATATAAATAAAATTTATATTTTTTATATTTTATAACAGAGCTATTTATATAGCCTATTTATATTAATTTAAAGGCCTATCTCGTGTCCGCTTTTGTCTTAGTGGTTCAAGGCTATTTAACGAAGTCTAGCTATTTAATTTAACATTAAATCGTGATTGTATATTACTTAGGCTATATAATATAAATATTCTTTATATATTTTTTATATTTTATTACAGATTATTTATATTATATATTTATATTAATTTACATCTTGTGTCCGCTTTTGTCTTAGTGGTTCAAGGCTTAAACAAAGTTTTTATTAAATCGCTGTTGGAAGAGAGTTAAAACTTACTAAGGAGTGCTGAGGCAGGTCCAGCTCAGTTTGTCCTTTTTGGAGCCGTTGTTTTTTTTTTTTTTTGCCAGCTATGAGAGAAAGTGGTCACGTGCGTTCGACACAAACCCATGGCCCGGGCGGTGCGTTCTTTTTCTGCCTTCATGGAGTTGGTGACGGCTAAATGGAGGTTGTGACCGAAGCATGGTAGCCATCCCCATCCAAGTTTCTTCACCGCAGCCACAATGTTGGCTCCGTTATCACTCGTGACACAAGAAATCGCGTTAAATAAGCACGTGCAATTAAAAACTGAGGTAGGCTACTGCTTTGGGGCTATCGCATATGCGCCTGTATTTTAATGCTTTAGCAAAATAGAATTCAAATTATAGACTACAAGATATATTACACAGGTACTCTTGCATACAGGCCTAATAGTCAACACAAATGGAATGCTATGTGTCATGAAACATTTTTTTTTTTTTTTGCGGTGATGACGGTGACAAGCTTAGACCTGCGGTAGGGGTCACGTGACCGCGGTATTGCGGTAATGCGGTAACCGTCCCAGCCCTGAACTTACCTAATCAATAACTACTATTTTTTAATACTTCCCAGAGAACTACTGAAAAAGTTTATTAACAATCTAGTAACTACTATAAACTCGGTAACGCTTCCTTTTACAGTACAGTACTTACAGTGTACTTACCTAGAAAGTACTGGCTAATATAAGGTAAGTACATGGAACAGTGGGTAGGTTCAGGGTTAGTACTAGTTATTACCCAGTAATTGTAGTTACTAAAATAAGTACATAGTATTTACATGGGTAACTGGACTGTAAAAGGAAGCGTTACCTCTTATTAATCGAATTAGTAAGTAATAGCTCACAGATGAAAGTGTTACTAGATACTTCTGTGGGAATTACTAATTATTTGGATCCATATTATAAAGTGAAGACCATAGGAACTAACTAGTAATGACTCAAGTGTTACTAAATACATTTTCTAAAAGTATACTAAAGTTCACCAAAAATCTAGACGTTTGCACTAATCATGACTAGATCATGTAGTAACACTTGAGTCATTACTAGTTAGTTCCAATGGTCTTCACTTTATAATACAGATCCAAATAATTAGTAATTCCCACAGAAGTATCTAGTAACACTTTCATCTGTGAGATATTACTTACTAATTGCGTTAAAGAGTTTCTTTTAGTTAATAGTAGGTACTAGATTGTTAAAAAAGTAGTTCAGTAGTTCTCTGGGAAGTATTAAAAAAGCAGTAGTTATTGATTACTTAATAGTGAACTACCACTTTCATCTGTGCACTATTACTTACTAATTCGTTAATCAGAGTTTCTTGTTAGTTAACAATAGTTACTAGATTGTTAATATTGTGTTACTCATTGGTTCTTGTGTAGTTATTCATTAACGAAGGAACCCGTATTCTAAAGTGTTACCGTGAATTGCTGTTACAATTTTTGTGCATCGATACTCTCAGTGAGTGTGTATTGTCCAATAAGAGAGTGCAAATCGAAGAGTTGAGAGAATGTTTTGCATTTGAAGTTTCATTTGATTTTTATTGTAATTTGTTGTGATTTTTTGAAACTCATGGTGTCCATTCAGTGGTATAGCAGTACATTAGTCTTCGAGCATGGTATGGCAACCAGCACACCACAAAAGCAATGACCACTGCACCTGTAGAGAATAAAATAAAAGAGAAATAGTGGGTAAAACATTGATAAGGAGTACTTTCACCTTTGTGCAATTATATATGTAAGTCAACAGATTTTAAGAGCACTGTTGGTGGCTTGGTAATGTAATAGTCACATTTGGTAGAAACAGAATTTGCGTCAGCAGAAATGATTTTGAACTCTCACTCTTTTCTTTTACCGATCCCATTTCAATCTATCAACCCCTTCATGTCCTGATCCGAGTCAAGCAGGGGTGATTCACTCATCTCTGTTGTATCTTTGTATGAGGCTCTTGATTAGAGGCACAAGGCTATTGATCTCTCATATAGTGTGAGGCAGTGACAGCAAAATGTGCTTTCTCCCTCGGTATCAGCTTCAAGTCTATTTCAAGGCTTCATTTATTTATTTTTTTTAAGTTGGCTTCAACATTATGGGACTTATTCATGAAATACAAGCACCACACATTTCTGTATAAATATAACCATTTATATGGAAGTGGTCACACAGATGAATGTGACAATATACATATGGATGGCTTCATGAACTGTTTGCAAAGCAATTTGTTTTGCTTGTTTTTCATAAATAAAACCTAATGGCATTCTGAATATTAGATGTATATGAATGTTTTATATACAGATTTCATTTTTTAAATTGCTTGCACACAATTTATGAAACTATTGCTCAATTTATTGAAAACATGCACATAACATGCAAAACATCAGACATATCTTGCAAAAGCAAACACATCATTCAAAACTATTTTAACTCTTCCAAAAATTGTGTTTTTGCGTAGTAACTCAACACACAAACTCAAATACCCCAAACTACACACAGATGTGAAAAGTAAAACACCACTCTCTTGTGTCTTTTGCTTATTCAGTGTGGAGTGTACAGGAATTTTTTTTACACTTACATGTATGTGGACACACTGTATTTGTCCACATACATAAGTAAGACCCTTATTCATCGTCTGGAATCATTTAAAGCCCTTTGAACAGTTTGCAGTTTGCACTGAAACTGTCTTTTGGACCTTGAACAGTTTGGTGGCCAGTAAAGTGCATTATATTAGAGCCATGACCGATATATGCGCAGACTCGATATTATCGGCCGATATTAGGCATTTTCCAAAATATCGGTATCGGCAGTTATAATGGCCGATAAATGAATATTTCAAAAATAAAATAAAAACGGATGAAAACACTTGAACCATGTCATGAGTGTTGGAGTTGTATAGTTTGTCCACCAGAGGGCACTCTACACTGTCCCTGTTGGCAACACTCGTTCAGTTGGTCACGATACATACATCGCTTTGAATAACAATTAAAAGAACATCCCCCATCCTTTCTCTTAACTCACATAAGCATGACAAAATTTGTGACTATCATGTCCAGTTTTGCTACTGTTAAATAAGCCGAGAGTGAAGCGGAATTAGCTAGTAATAGTTGCGTTACGTTGTTACAGTGTAGTTGACTGACTGTCCTTTTAACTTGTGACAATGTGACTGAAGTATTTCTTTAATAGCACGTGACAGTTATAGCAATGAGACGTATCATCTCTCCTTGGCCTGTTATATTGAAAATGTATGTTTTACAATTTGCAGTATGACTGTTATCCATTGCTAAATTATGGCTCATCATAGACTAGACGAACCACAAAGCTAGCTAATGCCACTATCATCAGTCTGTTCTGTTGTGACAATAAAAAGAAAGTTTCTTTTAAAATGCATTATCATATTATTTTAGTTAAAACTGTTAATGTTAATGTTGTATGTTAATGTTTTGTTGCGCGTTTCTGAAAAAAATTAAAATAAAATAAAATATTGGCCGATATATCGGAATATTCGAATTTGAAAACCCAAAAATATTTGTATCGGTATCGGCCTTCAAATTCCTTTATCGGTCGGGCTCTACATTATATGGAGAAAAATCCTGGAATGTTTTCATCAAAAACCTTAATTTTTTTTCGAATGAAGATGACATGGGGTGAGTAAATTATCAGCAAAAGTTTTTTTTTTTTTAAGTGAACTACTCCTTTAAATTTGGCTGTGTTAGTTGGCCCTATGGCACAATTAATCATTTTTGCAGTGTTGTGGAAGCTACTTTAAAACTATAATTATAATAATTATGTCAGTAAAATTGGGGGATACATTTGTATCTGTCCACTGACATAAACCTCCTGAAAAAAAACAATTCACCAAAACAATGAACTGTTTAGGGCAAACTTGTAGCATCTTTCTGACTTAATGGTTCATATGAGCACATTCATGTTACTGAAAATGTTATTAAGTTATTAGCATCAGCATCATTACTTTTACTTCCCAAAACTGGAATTTTGTCTGGAATTTTGATATAATTACTATAAAAATTCTAATCCATTATTTGGTGTAATAGAAAATAATTATTTGTTACAGTATTTACAAGAATCAGCTTTGTAGGTGATTTCAAATCAGTTTAAAGAAAATCCATTCAGCTCCACATATTGTTTATCTCTCAGTGCCAAAACAGAGAAGTGCTAAAAACACAGCCATTTATTTTTTTTCTGGATCATTCTAGTCACCCATTTGTCACCCAGATGGTGTGTGTGTGTGTGTGTGTGTGTGTGTGTCCGAAGAGAGAGATTTATGGAGGGATTCCTCTTCCCTTTGAAATGTCAGCAGAAATGCTCTGGTTTTGTGAATTACTATCAACAACAGACCTTCTGTTTTGATCTATTTTTTTTTTGTTAATGATTAAATCTTGCCCATGGTTTTTCTAGTTACCCAAATCGAATTTGTTTTTCCTTTTTTGAGACTAAAGTAATTAAAAGATAAAGCCCCAGAGAGGGAAGCTGGAGACAGATAAATGTTGCATGGTCTCAGCTTGATTCTTTAAAAAATCTGTCTCAGTTATCAGGGGTTTCCACCATCAGCAATCACTGGTGTAAGTGTTGCCCTTTCTTTTGATCATTTATTCAGTAACATGGAAATATTGAACAGTAAAATAATTACAAGAGCAACAAATGCTTATCAGAGGTCTCTGCCCCAGTACATTATAAACTTTTTCCTTTGATAATGTAATATTATTTTAAATCCTCCTCTGCTCTTTTCAGCCCACAGCAGTGCAATGCTGACCTATTGAAGCATTTTGGCTGTAACACTTTCGACTGGCAATTTATTCAAATCCCTCACTGACACTCTAAATGATCTTGTTTTCTTTGATTAATTTAATTTTCTTCTCATTCCACCTGTCTATCTCCTTATCTTATCACCAAAGGGGCAGTGAATGAGTAAGTCACCCTATATCTGCAACGTTAATGTGTCAGGACAATGTTAGTGCAGAGAAATGGATGAAATTTGTGAATTTCAATCACAAATATATTTTTTTCTGATTAGCTTTGAAATTAAAAGCTAAATTAAGTAATTTGTGTACACACATGATATATGTTTGTTTTTTAATAGTCTTTATCCTCAAAGCCCAGCTGATCCCACTCCTCACAATAGCTTTGGATGTATAAAGAAACATAAATACAGATCAGCGACAGATCTCACAAGAGGATTAGGCTTCTACACAGCAGCAAAAACATGGACTGTACAGCATCCAAACACATTGGTTGCCAACACAATAATGCTGCATTTTTAGTGTGTCCCAGGAGCCAAGTGAAGAAAAAAATAAGCTTTTCTTTATCATGTCTTTGTACCAGTAGGGGAGCGCGGGGCACAACCTAACGAGGGGTTAAATGTAACACGGACCGTTTACATAGTTCGTCAGGATCAAGCAGGTTGTCTTTCCGCTATTTTTCTCTTGCTGCCAGAAGACGGTCTCCGTGAATTTGCGGAAAGTTTTGATTTATATTTCGTGAAGATACTGGACAAAGAGTGTTTTGACACCATGAAAGTAATTTTTTTCATCATAGGTTTTTTTTCGGTTTCTGAGTTCTGTGTATACGTTTCCAAATCTAACTTTATATTGCCTTAATCACTGTCTTGTTGGCTCAAACATAGCACCGTTTTGAAACATGTCAGCAATTCCTAGCGACTGTTAGCTAGGCTTAAAATATGTAATACACAGCGGGGTTAGTTCTAACAGAGTGTTACAACTAAGCCGCCAAGTGTACAATGATAATCAAATGAAAACGGAGCCACACAACTTTTCAGGTTTGAGTATACATTTAACTTTGTTGGACTTTCACAAACAATGTTGGAATTTAAAATGTTTAAAATTTAGTGTACTATGAATGATAACTTATTTATATGGCCTGTAATTAATGCAATAAACCCTTTAAATGTTTATTTTAAGCTCATTTGTATAATTATTGCTGTTATTATTATTAATAATAATATTTGTACATGCAGCTGCCACACACAAGTCTAATTTAATTGCAATTACAATAATTATAATTTTATTTATTATTATTTATTGCAAAACTATACTGCCCTTTTCTATGTCTCTATCCATGATATTGATCCATAAGGATGATTGGATGAGGGATGGATGTATGGATATCTGTCTATACAGATGCACAAACAATATCAAACTATACAAATAAAAATAGTACTGAATTATGTGTGTTACACACAAGTGTTACAATTAACCCCTCTATCTGTTACAATTAACCGTGTATATGGGGTAAGTTGTAACATTTGCACTTCTGTCACTTTCAGTGCAACTGTACGAAAATGGTAGGTCCTAGAAAAAAACTTTAAGTGGTCATTGTAGCAGAGATGTGTATGTTGCTTGTGTAAAAAAAGTATTAATCTAACCTAATTATTTTTTAATTAATTGAGCCAAAACCAAAAAGCGTTAGGTTGTGCCCCGTCTCCCCTATGTGTTGTTTTCATTTGAAATCAGTAGATGCATAAATAAATTCACAAATGACAAAAATCTTACCGGGTGCAATGCTTTGCTAAGACCTAATTAGTTCTATTATTTTAGGTTGTGAATATGATAATTAGGCAGTGCTATTGAGTATTTTGTCCAGTTAAAATGTGCCCCCAACCCACTTTAATTCTTTGGTAGGGTCAGTCTCATTTAGCAGATTAAGACTAATTAACAAACTTGAATTATTCATGTAGCTTGTATAGCATATTTGTAAGAGAAAAAGCAAATTATACCAAATGGTGCATTATCTTATGTGAAGCAATTATTAGCATTTGAAAAGGACCAGAGATGGTACTTCCTCTTCTCAGTCAGAGCAACACTTCCTGCCACAGTTCTTGCGCAGGGTCAAGATGAGCACCTAATCACATTGCAAGCCAGTGAAAATAGATTTTCTGTATTTCACTCTGTCTTACAAAAGTGAATCCATCTACTCTCTGGGCTCTATCTTGCACCCAGCGCAAATGACTTATACACTGACGCATTTATCATTCCTATTTTGCACTCGCGCAAAGCGGGCTTTTTCCTCCACAGACGCACGTCGGTAAACTCAGGACATGAACTTGCGCTCCCTGGGCGGGTTGGTGCAAAAAGGAGGTGTGTTTCGGCGCAAACAATCCCTGGTGCTATTTTGCAGTTCCAGAAAACAATTGCGCCAATGACCAGAAAAAAACCTGGTCTAAAGTCAGTGGCTCGTTGCGCGTACATTCAGATGCTATTGTAAAGCGCGTCTGGTAAATGCGCCGTCAAAATAGAATTGCGCCATGGAACAAGCGCACCTCGGTCATCATGCTCTTAAAGGGAATGTGATATTAGAATGTTCTGTGGTTGTGTGGCCCTAAACCAGCCTACAAAACAGAACGTCACCATAACTTGACTTGAAGAACTTGACTTCTCGAGATGTCTCACTAAGTGCCTCCTTTGGATCCAGTTCAAGAATGAAAGTAATTCCGTTTCGGAACTTTAACAGCACTCATACAAATTCAAATTCAGTTTGCATAAAAGCGAGTTGAGCCAACGTTAGATAAATTGAGAAGACTGGATAAAAGTGCTTTCAACTCTCTCTGACTCTGTATGAACCTGCTGGGCACAAGAAAGTGCCCTCAGCAGATTTGCCTAAATTAGTCTTTTAGTCTGCAATTTGCAGGCTCTTACATCAACCATGGCTCACCTCACCCACTCATGCTGTCACAGTGACAGATTGTGTTTTATGGACAAACTCTGCAAGATCTATCAGTGCATGATAATAAACAGGAATGATGAGGATATAAGGTGAACAACTTATAATGGTATATGGAAATGATTGTTTGACATTAGGTCAAGTGTGAGAGAACATGCATTTCAGTTGGGAAAACAAACACCTAAAGGGGTCCCAAGACCTATGTCACACTTCCTGCTTCTGGAACGTGGAGTAGGGATACAGAACTTCCGGTCAACAGTATTTCTCGATAAGGATTTAGATTGTCAGCCCTAATGTCTAAACCATCAGAGGTAGACTGACCAAGAGCTATGAGGTAGTGAAATGAAGGTTTTTGTTCCTGTTGAAGCTATAAGTTTGTATGAAATCAACCTTGTTTAAAGAGAAACATGTTTTATCCGCGATCTTACGGAAAAAAATACACTACCCATAATCCTAAACGTAGTAGCAACGTCTGCTGATTACCATCGGCAACGACTAGAGCTACAGTACCCGCAGCTGATGTTGTGGTGTACCGGGTTGCTCTGCATCAGGACGTAGACAGCCATACCTCAGCTTTCACACAATCCCACTTGAGAGTTTTCATTTATCATCCGAACCACACTCATCATATGTTGCTTCAGGCAGGTTGCGGAGAGATTTGGTCTAGCGGTATCTATCAGACTCCACCATTGTAAAAAGCTTACCGGAAGAGCTGTCTCCATACTAAAAGACATACTTCCGGTCTAGAGTCCACTTTTCAAGAACTACAACGAACGTCTCATTTGGACTACAACATGATTAAATGGTGGATAACATTGTATCTATAATAAATAAGATAAACATACACCTCTGAAACGTCCTGTGAAATCCGTGCTTGCAAAGTCTGTGCGTGAAATCCGTTCTGGATGATCCTCTGTTTTTTAAACATTACATTGTCAGGGTCTGAATCGGGCTTGAATTGGTTTGAAATTGCTGCCAGCCTTTATTTACACTAGAGTAGAGCTTTCTGTTATGGAGGGGACATTTTCTGAACATCGTGCTAAGTGCTGCCAATCACAACACACTGGGCCAACTAACCAATCACAGCTCATTTCATATTTTGGAAGGAGAGGCTTCTTCGAAAAAGATGCGTTACACCATGATATTATTTTTAATATTACAATTACCAGCTGTAATAATGTAAAATATGTGAGAAATATATATTTTCTGAACAATTAAGCATGAAAGCATATCATCGCTGCCTGATGAACTCACGTATGTCCAAAACGGTTACTTTTCAGGAAGTGAAAAAAACATTTCAAAAGCAGCTGAACGTAGCGTTGTCAATGCTTGGCACAACATCTTTAAATGCAACCATATTCTTGCCAGTGTCATGATATAATCCATATTTGACCCAAAATTGAGTTTAAACGGTGGTCGATACGCGTTCTTCCGATCATTAATTAGAATGACCAAATAGTGTTTCATATTGACAGATGAATAGGCTACGCTCAGTTTATTAAATACGCTCAGTTTATTAAATGTCTCTTGCAAACTATGAAGAGACAATGAATCAATACACTGGCATGGATGGCAATGCTAGACTGATACTTTATTTACACAATCCTACCGTAATTTTGTCGGAAATGAGCTGCATTTTATTACAGATATGAGCTGCATTTTATCATCAGCTAATTTCAAAATCAAAGACATACATCAATAAGAGAGTGTGGCAACAGCCTGCCCTGTAAGATCACTTTGTTTCTTTACTTGAAGATGATTGTGTGATTGTGAAGATGATTGTGTCTGTGACTTACTTTCACTTTTGACGCAGCTGCTTATCTGCGGTGATGTGTGTCGCAGTAGCGCAGTCATATCTGACTATAACGTGTCATATTGCCTATATAACACGCTCTCACTCGTTTATTTTTTTTTAGCATTTTTGGGAGTAAAATATACATATGTGGTTCAACAACCAGATTGCGTTTACACCTAGTAAAGATCCGAACACAATGCGAGCCAGACCTCCAGATGGTCAGGCAGATCTGATCACAATCCGATCACAACGTATTTATACCTTGCATTAACATGCCTTTTTTATTATCCGGATAACTTATCTGGATACAGATCGCATTATAATACCAGGTTATAGTAGTAATTGGCTGCATTAAAAATTCACTTTGTAAAAATTTTAAGAAGATTTGAGATTTAAATAGACATGGCACTATGGGACGATAAACGTAAAATCTGTAGATCGTAGTTGTGACGGGCTGGGCTCTGGGTCGGGTTGTGGCTGATGTATGGATCGGAAGTAGACACTCTCAATGAGTCTCGAATGGCAAAACTTCATGGTAAAGACATTATGTTGAGATTTTTTAGGTCCAGTCTTCTGTCAGCAAGGGCTGAGGACCAGGCACATGAAGATGACAATTTAGGTAAATTGGCATTAATAAGCTTCAAAGATATATCGCAGGTAACAAAAGAAACACAACCACGAACAGACGCTAATGTAAACCGTACTGTAGACCGGACACTTGAAAATTGAAACAATATACTTATATACAGATGGTAATGGGGTGAACACAGCTGAAACAAATGACAAATCATATTAGTAACCATGATGATGACATACAAAGGGCCAGGAACTGAACAAAGGAAAACAGACACCAATAAATACTGACTAAAAGTCCAAGAAAATGAAACTAAGAACAAACATAACTAAATATCCATAACATTTCTGACCCACTTTAGTGTATCTGGACTGTGTCAGATTGACTCATTCAATTGTACATGTGAAAATGCTTTTAACCCCTTTGACTCTTATCGGTGACTCTCACCTGGCACCACTGAGTCTACGTTAAAATTGCCCATTGAATCCTTTTACGGCATGAGTGTTTACCCAAACACTCATAAAATAGAAGCTCGCCCAAGCCTCAAAGAGATCAGTATCTCCTTTCTGCGGAGAAACGAATGCCAGGTCTTCGAAGAGAAAGCGCCTCTCTTCACACACACACACACACACACACACACACACACACACACACACACACACACACACACACACACACACACACACACACACACACACACACACACACACACACACACACACACACACAAACACACAGACTTCCCATTAAACTCAGAATATGAGCCATTGCCTACTGTATACTGATATTTTCCTGTTTGCATGTTTCCAGTTCATATTAGTCCAGTTATGATTTTCTAGTGTATCAGTGGAACACTAAGTGCTTGTAATTATCTTCTAACAATGTCATAAACTATGCAGATGCGTCATCAGACGGGACAAAGGAGGATTTTTCCAGCTTACAGAACTCCCAGCTGATCGTCAGCTCACCCAGGAGAGGCGTAAACTAAGCTCTCTTTAAAACACGGTGACCTGGGATTCATATTTGTTCTAGTTTTCCTCTTCAGCTTCTTTGTGCTAGTTTTCCTTTTTTGTCTTCATCTTTTGTTTCTTTTGTTAAGTTTTGTTTTCCTTTTTCATATTCTACTTTGTTCATTTAGACGAGTGAAATGAACTTAGCCTGAATTATTTTTCTTTGAGTAACTTCATTTCAAGAGACCTTTGAATTCACGCAAGAAATGTGCGACGCTCAGGAGGAACGACCACACACACCTCCCTTACTCAGCAACACAAGATAACTATTGTGCAAGTATTTGTTTATCTATCTTTAATGCGTTTAAGACTTGATATCTTGGTGTCTCTTCCCCAAGGTTCTTTTGTCTGTGATTTTGCCTTACTTTTGACCACTTTCTAAATTTGTATCTTTTATTTTCTTTCATTGTGTGTTGCTATTGTTTTGTGTATACATTTTAACCACATCTAATTGTAGTAACCGGTATACGTAGTTTCTTATATTAAATACATTATATTAATTCGATTGACTCTGTCTGCTGCTAATGTTACTAGGTCCCTAAAAAAAGTTCGGTCAAGCTACAGCGCTTAAAAAAATTTGTCAGTACTGAAATAGTATTTTTATAGAACAGGAAAGTTAATTTTAATGCCCAGAGAATGACTTATCTTGAACGTCTATAATAATATTCATGAGGTTTGATGAAGGTCAGACGATCAGTTTTGCTGGACAAAGCAGATTATTCGATAATAAATTGACCCATGAAAGATTATTTTTGGAATCAATCTATCCTAGACATTTGACATATTAATATATAATTATAATTCATTGTGATTGATTATTGATACTGTATACAATTGATCTAATTTTGCCTACCTGTATAAGAACTGACTATAATTCGTTGTATTCAATTATCCATACGTACCGTCTGGCAACTTTTTTTGATTTATAGGTAATTTGAATCTATGTATGTGATTACTGGACATATTCATGAGAAATCGCTACACCACTTAAATAGGACTTAAATAGTAATAGTCTTAATTGCCCGGTTTCACAGACAGGGCTTAGATTAACTGGATTAGGCCTGAGTTCAATTATGCCTGGTTCAGATTACACGTTTTTTTTGTCTGTTACGATAGTCACTGTGTCAGATTACGCGATTTTGAAAACTAAAATCTTGTCGTGGACAATTCACAATGTCAGACTACACGTTGCTTCCTGACCAGTCATCGCATGCCGTCTTTAACGGCGCGTGATGTAATTGAGAAAGCGAAACTAGCGAGTGACTTCCGGAAATGAACGTAAACAAACAATGGATGAAGCGGTGAGTGTTGTATTGGCTGTCCTGTGTTCAGAAATTTTTCTAAAAAGAAGAAAGAAAACCTGTACAATGGACACGTTCCTGGATTGCTCGGCATTGCCTTTTCAGCGTGAGAAATACACGGTGTGGCGTGTGGACTGGTTGAATTGCGTATGTCTCACGGCCATTGCGTGAGACTTAACCCTGCTCAAAGAGGACAGTATGGGCTGTCAATCCTAAAGAGAACTTGAGGTAAACTATTGTTTTCTTATATATTTTTACTTTTAGTTTTAACTTTAGCACCATAGTCTCTCTTTCGTTTCGCCATTTTTGAAAGTTGTGTACAGAAAAGATGTGCTCCTATTGGTCAACCTCATACATGTGACGGAACCGTCATGAACGACCATTAAAAAAATTAAACATGCTAGTCTTTGTATCGGTGATGTCGTGAAGCATCGCAGACGTGACGTCAGGTTGTCTGCCACTATGACACACTATACGAGATGATACGATCGAATCTTGCGTCCTGATGCCCGTTGTCGTTTACGAATCCCCACGACACCCTACGTCAGACACAATCGTGCCAAAATCGGGCTAAAAATGTGTAATCTGAACCAGGCATTAGGGCATTCAAGCTTGCCAAACACAAATCATTAAAACATAATGATTTAAAATGTACTTAAAGGTAAAACTTTTAATTTGCTTTTTAAAAGTGTACTTTGGTGTGTTAAGAAATACTGTCATGAAACTTGACTCTATTTATATACACTTAAAAGAGTTTTATTTCATTAAGAGTTCAGTTTTTTATTTAAGACAAATTAACACACTACTTTACCACAAGGGAAAGAAGAGATGACAATACATTTTATTGACAATATAAAGCCCCTTGCTTTTGTGTTTGTAATGTATTGCAGTGTAACTGCATTTTGTCGTGAAATACTGCATTTCATGTCGTTTAATTCCCTCAGTCCATTAAATTATACAGGTTACTCTTAGTACCCTTAAGGGGCTTCTGGCAGAAAACCACATCAAACTGTCTCTAATGATACAGTAAATTAAATGAACAGTAATGATTGTCTCCCCCATGGTGCTGAAAGCTGCTGTGAGAGCAGTCAAAAGTCTTAAACCGGTTCACTGACCCTTTAATGGAGGCTGCAGTCAACTGGCAAAACAAACTAACTCTGGATTCTTCCCCGCTGTACATCTCGACTGCATCATAATGGAAAAATACATGTTCTTCTTGTTTAAGTTATTTAAATGACTTTTTAAATTAAGTGAAATTGGATAGCTGTGGCAGTACATATTTTAGCTCCCGTCTTTCAAGACATTAGACCAGCACAAACCTTTTTCTAAATCCAAACAACAGGATAAAAAACTGACCTGTTTCTGGACATATTCAACCATAGAAAGATTGCATTGAATTACATGAGAGAATCAAACCCTTATTAACTTTCTGTTCAACGATCAATACACTCAGTGGGACTCTGCATAGCTTACACTTGTGATGATAATAAAGACACACACACATACATTCCCTAACAGAATGAAACCAGATGTTTGTTAAGGTTTCGACAGAATCTCTATCATATAGGGGTAAATTGAAGCTGTAGCTCATAGACAGTAAAGACTGTTTGTCCTGCAGGTGTGGGTGTTTTTTGTAGTCTGTCTGTGGAGGTCTCCAATTTAATGAATGACAGATTCCCAGCAAAATCCCCACCACTAAAACATGGAACATGGTTAGGCAGGCATAAACGGTTTTATTGCACAATAGAGGCAAAGACCTACCCGACATTGCATTAAATATCATTTTAACTTTAACTTGTCCTAGCTGTCAATAGACCATGGTAACAGTTGCTTAATGTCATATGGGAAAATAATTGAATGCACCTACTTAGCCAATTAGATTCGAGATTGGCTGTTGTACAACTTTACGATATACAATTGCATTCAAAAGTTTATGTTCGATACATTTTTCACTGAAACTGCATTTATTTAATCAAAAATATAGTAAAAACAATAATATTATGAAATATTATTTCAACCTAAAATAACTGTTTTTAATTGAATATCAGTTTCACAACACACGTGTGCTCCAAATCTCACAACACCACCAAATACAGAAACATGCTGCAAAAATTCACAACACAAATACAGAAATGAGCTGCAAACAACACAGACCACAACGGACATGTTTCCAGGGGAACCAAATAAGTGACAAACCCGGCTGGGACGAGCGGACGTGCTGGTGCTTACAGCTTAAAATTCTACTTTATTTATTTTTGCAAAACATACAGAGATTACATTTTTTATGACATACAACTTGAATAGGCTACAATGCACAAAATATATTAAAAATATGTTCAATATGCAGTGTTGGGGAGTAGTTAACTACAAGTAGCGTAGCTACTAACTTAACTAAATTTTTCAGTAGCTTGGCAGTAGCTCAGTTGCTTTTTAAACAGTGTAGCTTTTCCAGTAGCTAACTACTTTTTGCAGCAATTAGCGGTGTAGCGCGAGCAAAAGCTACATTGTCAGAGCTTTAAAAAATCAGCACGATGCAAGGATATTCTTCTTCTTGTTAGATTACAGACTAATTTTTTTGCCATTACCGCCACCTGTTGTTTAATCACGCATCTTGCGGCTAACGGTTCACTGACGTACAGAAGTGGGTTGACGCACCCATGTTATGATTATATAGCAAGATGTGACGGCAGATTTGGAGAATGGAGAAACAACTAACGTTAATTCCCATGGCCTTATTTGTCCAATTTCAATCAGTATTTTGGAGAAAATGTTCTACATTCATTTACGTTGGATGTATATTTCGTTCTTGCAATGTTGTAGGCTATTTGTTGCACTTTTGACAAACAGTCAGAGATATTTTAGTGTCAGTGTGTATTAAAACAATACTCTTTGAAATCGTAATTGCATTGCCTTGTTTTAACACTAAATTTTTACTTAAAACATTCCTCAGACACTTATTCAGTTATTTATAATATACGTTGTTCCAAAAGCAAAAGTAGTTTCAATGTAGCTAGCTACTTTTTGATTGTAACTTGTAGTGTAGCTAACTACTTTTCTAAACGGGTAGCTTGACTGTAGTTAAACTACTTTAACTTACGAGCTTGTAGCTTGTCAAACTACAGTTTCAGAGTAGCTTCCCCAACACTGTCAGTATGTTCTGTATATGGAGCACATGTGTGTTGTGAAACTGACGAAGATGTTTTCTTTTCATTTGAAAGTGATTTTTGCTATTTGCACACGTTTTTTTCTCTATCTGCTCATGTTTGCTTCAGTTGCAGCACGATGAGCTCTCTCGGACACTGTATATTCCTGTGATGGCAAAGCTGAACTTTCAGCATCAGGCATGTTCATTCAAATAACAGAGCTGCCAACTCTCACGCATTGGCCTTGAGACACCCGCATTTGATTGGTTTCACACGCCTCGCACGCCACACCCCCGATTTCTCACGCTGAAGTGTCAACCCGGTTGGTCAAATGCCTGCAAGATGAGTCTTTCCTCATGTACCACAGAGCCATCCAGAAAGCTTGTCTGAGACAAGATGGCCGCCAGTGATGACGATAGAGACTGCTGTAAGTAGCCTAGAAATCTACAGACGCACCCTAGCGGCAGCAAAAATTATTTTGCTGCAAAGTGTGGTCTAGCAACTCTCCGTTGACTTTCGAAGTGGAAAATCCAAACTCTGGTCTGGCCAATCACATCGTGTATAGAGTTGGTGGGCGGGATTAACACAATGACGGCAGATTTGTGATGGTTCTGCACCGTGATTTCCATAGGTGATTTCCCTGATACTTGAAGACAAACAAGACGCAGCTGGCGAACAGCGGTCTTTTCGATTCGGCTTTGGCCGCGACTCGGATGACTTGGAGTTAAGAACATAACTTAAGTCATTCTTAAAAAGGAAGATGTGTTCAGAGTTTTGACGACCGGATAAGGCAAAGGTTTAATATATCAACTTGCTCCGCTGGAGAGAAAACCATGGGGAAAACGCATGGGACTCACTCAGCCACAGCCATCATCGCTCTGGTTGGTTAGCGCTATCCTATGGCGTGCAGAGGAATATTGAAAGACAACCTTTTATCCCGCCCCCGGATTGAGGTATGCCAATTGTGAGTTCCCAGACCTAACATCTTGATAGGTCTGGTTTGCCAGGCTATGCTGTAAGACATCTAGCCTTTATTATGGATATGTGGTTTAAATACACAAGATGATGAGCCACTATAAGCTATGAAACAGTGAGTGAACACACAGTAACTGAACACAGCCAAAACAAGACAAAAGAATATCAAAATAGGAGTCCTTGAAATCAGACAAGGGAGTTATGACAGTACTACTGTTGGAAATTCGCCACTTCAAAAGTTTATCTTATATATTCAGTGTTCGACTTCTGTATACTACTGCATACATTGTAAATTAATTTATAATATTATATTGTACACTTGAAAAAACATAAAGGTACTCACGCAGCACCATGACTCCGTGGCGCATTGATTGGGCACGATTGGGTTCAACAGCAACACTAAGCATGGTAGCGTTGCCTCCGCTGATAGAGATGCGATTGTCCTGGGCAGACTCCCGAAACATGCGCATCAGCTGACTGGCTATGACTCCATTTAATGCGGAGATCAGTGCCATGGGAACCACAAAGGACAGGAAGGCATTCACCTTGAGGAGTTATAGGAAACAAAGAAAAAGAGGGAATCAGTAGGCAAGTGGCTTTGACTTTTATGATGCTTTTTTGTTTGATGCAATGACTCCCTCTCTCTCTCGCTCTCACTGTTTTTGTAATTAAATTAAATTTTATGCTTTTATTTAATGTCACACTGTTTATGGTGTGCCTTTTTTAGACTTGTGTAGACCCTGAAGAACTGCACAATCCTATCTCCATTTGACAAGACCTGCTAGGGCAATGTGTATGATAAAAGCCAGGAAATCAGTTGGATCGAATTTTTAAAAAGAAATCTCCAAATTTTTATCTAAAGCAGCACTGGGTATTCAGAACATTTTATCATTTTATAGTCAAACCAAAGTATGTCGAATAGGCCTAATTTTTCTTTTTCTTTCTTTCTTTGTTAGGCTTAATGGTTTTTATACTGTCTACTATATATTCTTTCCCCTTACACAACCCCTAAACCAACCCATCACAGAAGATTTTCTGCATTTTAACATTTTTAATAAAAATTGTATAGTATGTTTTTAAGCCATTTTAATAGGCTACATACACACTGCAACGGTGACACACTTCTGCTAAAATCTCCGCCAGCTATACCATTTCCGCTATCATCCCACTGCTGTGTTTATTATGTCACAGAAGAATTTTACATTTCAGTGCACGGATAACTCTACAGCTAAGCATTGCTGTGTGCCTTTGTGTCAGGCGTCTCAGTAAGTACAACAAAGTACTTAGTTTTCATACATTTTCCTCTGATGTGGAAATCAGGCGCTATCCGGGAAAAGTTTGTAGCCGGCATTTAAAAAGGAGATGTTCGTGAGCCCTGAACCGAGACAGGGAACATTAATCAGCTGTATGTCTTCTGACAAATTATGAAAACGGGCCTCTTGTTAAGGCTTGGGCAAAAGCCAGATAAGGCTTTTTTTTCAGGGTAGAGTAAGTTGGAGACAAACACCACATTAAACATTTGCCTAAATTAAAAAATTCAAGTGCATTACTTGCGTTTTTAATTTAGGCAAATGTCTAATGTGACTGCTGGGCTTTTTCAAAAGATGGTTTTGGTCTCCAACTAGCTCTACCCTGAAAAAAAGAAAAAGTCTAGCAAAGGATGTATATTGATTTGAGGAACAAATGCTATGTATTCTATGTATTCCTATAAATAGCAATTATTTGTATATACTTACATTAAATGTCTTTCTATGTTGTGAACATTGTTTGAATATTGTTTTATAAATATATTCACATTGTTCAATTGGACTCACTCATTAATTTACACCAAGCTGTCAGTTCTGCTCACCTACATTTTCTATAACAATTATCACACTTTACCCCAAAATACTCAATAATTTAGTTTATTAACAGTGTTAACAATGTAAATCAGATAATACAATAGTGCTTTATAAACAGGATATAAATACATATTTAACATTCTAGATAAGTGCATACTGTACATGATTTGTGACTGTATGAAAACAAAAAGTTCAAAAGTTCATAGGAAATAAACAAAGGATATACAATAAGGCTAAACACAAACATTTAACATGTTTTCAAAAAAGAACAGATTTGTATCACAAAAGGGTTTGTGCAGTTTGTGCAGCTTTTAAATATAAATATTAAATTACTTTCAAGGTACCTAAATAAAATACCTATCATAAATGTAAATGAATTTCCAGTCAGGGTAAAACAGGAATTAACTTCTCAAAACTTTTTAAAACACTTTTTACAAACCCTGGGTGCGTCAGGGTGGATCAGGAACCCACAGGGATAGTGGTTCACCTTTTCACTACAGTACTCCTCAACAGCTGCTGGTTCCAAGTCAAGTCCACTCCTCATGTCTTCAGTCTGATGACTTGGTTTGAGTAGTCTTTTCGCTGGATTTTCTGCAGAGCTCTGTCCACTGGTGTGACAGACCTCTCTGATTTTGAAAGTGGTGATGCGGGCCGCCACTCAATGCACATCATGTGGAGCTGCTGATGTTCATTGCTGACAAAAGAACAAGTAGAGGGTCCCAGCCTGTAATTATGAAGTGGCAACTGGGGGGGGGGGAGAAGGGGCATATGTGTGTGGGCAGGTCTTTGGCATTGTCTATAGCATGTGATACAATAACACACTTCCTTCTTGCACTTTTCTAAATACAGAGTCAACCAGAGGTACAATATTGGCTGTCGCCATTGTTGTTATCAATGGAGCCACATCACTGGGAAAGTGTGGAAAGTACAGGCAGAGGTGAACTGACTCCCTTATACACATTGCTCCTATATTAAAAGAAAGAAAGAAATAGTGCTTATTGTTTGCATAAAGTAAGTTAAGCATATATTTAAATGAACAAACATTAATGTGAAAAGTCTGAAATACAATGTATCCTATAATTTAGCACATGATTATTTAATTCGAGTTATCACAGAAAATGACTAATAATAATAACACCAATAATAATAATCTGATGCCTTCTACTAATCCTCGTTCCTTAGGTCTGGCTGAAAGAATTACAATGTCATTTCCGGATTTAAACAAGAAAAGGTTTTACAGTAAACATAAATATAAATAAGATCAAGGTAAATCTTATTAGAAAAGTTGGTTACCATGGTTATTGGCTTATACCACTTCTGTTCAGTCTCTGTGCCTCTGTGTGTTGGGGGAACTGAGGTGACCTAAGCACAAGCTGAGAAAATATACACAAATCTGTCACAATACAAGTGCAGTAAAATAGTAAAAACTTAATAGTATTTAGTAATGACTGTAATTAAGGAGAACACTTAGTACAGTGAGATTGGATCATCTACAACAAAAGATGTTAGACAAAAAAAATACATCATCTAAAGATGATTAAAACTAAAACACTTGTATTTATGCAACATTTTTTTAAAGACAAAATTATTGCTAAATTATTCACTTTACTCATGTAAAATGACAAGTGCACATGTTCACAGAACATGTGTAAAATAAGTATACAATCAAGTTTCTGTCAATGCCATTACTTACACATTTAAATATGTGTAATGTTACGTATTTTTATACCTGTGTTATGAACGGGAAATCAAATAAAGTATATTAAACACCTCTCCTATACTTGGATCCTTGTTTGAAACTGAGATTGACAATGAAGTTAGGAAAATAGATTGAAATGTAACAGTTAAAGTTAGATTAGACAACCACACAACGTTAGCAGCAACATGCTTATGGTATCACTAAGCTAGCGTTAGCCAGTACACAAACAATATTCGACCCAATCTTACCTTCATAATTGTGGTCGTAGCTTGACACGTAAAGTTTGAAGCCCTTCTTCTTTTTAGTTGCTGATGTGTTGCAAAGTCCTTGAATAATTCGACTCATGTCGTTGACCGTAAGTCTAAATCCTGAAGTGACCGAGTGAAAAACGCCATAGCAGCCGTAGGATGTGCGACCACCGGAAGTGGCTTAGCTGGCTGAGTTGGAATGCGGAAGAGAATGCGAGTATAGCCTATTACAAGGACTCAGGGAATGTACCTATAAATCACGTTTACATTGTAATACCAGTGTAATACCTATGTCATTATACATATTTGTGTCCTAATAAATCATATAAACAACACTGACAGAGACACGCATAATTATTACTGCATGGTATGCAGGGCTCTTTTCTTGAACTGGTCAGATTCCTAGATCTGTCATTAAACTGGTCTTTTGTTCCTTTTCTTTTTTCTTTTTTTTCTTTTTCTGCTGTTACCAAAGCAAGTTAATCTCATGTGATCTGACAATTAACATCACAGAGATTAACATTCTCCTCAGCACTAATTTAGAAGAACATAGTGTTGGTTTAGGCAGTCATGATAAATTGGTGTTGAACAGATGACTGGAGTTAAGAGTCTGAGAAACATAAAAGAGATCAGAAGGAAGATATCAAAAAAACCATTGAAGGGTAAAGAATATGTGAATATCTAGAGTCATTTAATGAGGAAGGTCAGAGATGTTAAAACTAAAAAACTAAAAAGGCTCGTTACTGCAAGGTTGAACCAAAGCTATTAATTAAATCTAAACAGGACTAAAGCAAACACTCTTTAACCCTTACAAGTCAGTACACACACATTTGGAGCGAACACACACACCCGGAGCAGAAAGCATCCATTTGCTGCGGTGCCCGGTGAGTGATTGGGGGTTAGGTGCCTTGCTCAAGGGAACCTCAGTCATGGGCATTGAGGGTGGAAGAAATCGCGATTCAGTCACTCCCCCACCTTTTCCTGCTGGTATTGAGAATTGAACTCGCAACCTTTGAGTTACAAGTCTGACTCTGACTTAGAAATATTAAAACTGTGTTAAAGCTTACATGATGAGACAAGTATAATGCAATTATCATGACAATTGATAACATACTAGTTTAGACATACAGTTCAATATATCCAAATCACCTTTATTCATTTTAATAAATAAACAAGTTAAAGATGCCTGTATATAGTGGACGAAAAACAGTACATGAAAAGTGGCTGATTAATATGCTGCATCCTTACCTCATCATTATAAAACACTTTTTATATAAGCATTTTTAAGTTGTGTAGCTTTAAGGACCTTCATGGGCTAATTATGTATAACTGCTGGCTGTCTTACTTATCATGTTTGTAGATCTTAACTCCCACTGAGAAAAAATGACAATGCAGAGAAGAATCCTTTGTGTGTTTATGAAGACACACAAACGTAAGCAAAAGTAAGATTTCGGTCTGCATTATGTAAAGAACTTATGGGTACATTGGCAAACAAATGTATTTTTTTTAGGGATTCAGTAAGATGCAAAGGCCAGACCCAGCATAATTGATCAAGTCAAAAATGTATTATTCGGTCATGGCAAGAAGACAGTCACGTAAATGTCATGTTTTTATATTTATTGATTTCCCAGACATCATAGATGAAATGTTATGCTGTGATTGCACAGACCATTTTTTAAAACTCCCCTGCAAAGACGAAATCTCCATGGAAATCACAGAGATCATGGAAATCATTTGCCTAAATTAGGCAAATGATTTCATTAGACATTTGCCTAAATTAAATGGAAATCATTTCCATTTTTAAAAAGTTTTCACCCAACTTTTTTTTTTTTTTTTGAGAATACATGTGTAGATACATGTGTAGGAAAATGGAGTGAGAGATGGAATGATGCAACGATGGAAAAGATCCATCTTACTATGAGAAGAGCCAACAGCATTTCATTTTCACATTTCATTGAATTAAATACTTGCATTTGTAGTGAAAACAATTATTGAAGTTGTGGAAGATTGAAATCGTTGAGGGTTCCGGCAGTGTCAAGTGGAAGTTACTTGAAAGTTATCTCCATGAGCACATGTCTGGTTTGGTCTGGGCTGGGCTCCTGGGCCCTGTTGAGGCCACGCCGAGCACTCAGGAGAAGTGAGGAAGTCGGAAGGCAATTGGAGGTGTTGTTGGTTGTGGTTCCAAACTCCTGAGATTGTCCTTGGTTCTTTGTGAGAGAGTCTTCTCTCTCCTGCATGAGCCCATATCTGGTTGAATCAAGGCCTGCGGGGCCCTGGGCCCTGTTGAGGGGGAAGGGGTTCCCCAGTATCACCAGAAACAGTGTTGCGGCTGGATGAGAAAACCCAAGAGAGGGAGGTCCCATGTGGACTGTTTCTAAGATTCAGCCCCTGAAGGGTTGAACTCAACCAATAAGAAAGGTGACATGATCGCTATTTGCCCCGAACTATTCATTATTCACATGCTGCTGTTGTTGTTGTCTTTGGATACAGGAAGAAGAATCGGAAATGACGCATATTGCGTCTTAAGGTTGTCTGTACGTCCAGACGCTAACCGCGCGTCGCTGTTTACATCGGGATTTTGCAATTCCATGTATATAGGAGAAACTTTCTCTGCTCACGCGTGTAAACGGGTTATTCCTAATGTTTCAGAAACCCGAATAGTGACCTTAGACTATTACGGACGCGGACAAAGACTCCTGAAGGGATACAGCAAATGGATTGAGGTGTACATTCACGATGTTGAAGGTAAAATCTACCTTTTTTCGGCTTTCTTGTGCGGTTAGCTTGGTGAGGTGACAGAGCTGATATTATACAAAATAGCGGCCGGCTGAATTTAGGTGTATTGTTGACTCCGGTCGGTCTGCTCTGTATATAAATTCAAGCGGTGTCTAAGAATGCCCAGGAAAATGACATTCCAGTATTATTTCTCCATCAAAGCTTTCCAGCAGGTACATCTCACTTAGGCACAGTGCACATGCACTCTCGAATAAACAAACAAATCATGTGGCAAATCAAATTCCGCTCAAGTGTCTGCTTGTGAAGGAACCTGTTCTCTGGCTCCTGCAGTCCTGCGTGGATTATCTACACCTTGACTGAAGATGCTCTCTCTGTTTGTATTTCGTCTGGAAACTGAAGCAGCAGAACAGCATGACCACTGCTCATATCTTATGTTCCAGACATATGTCTTAATGCTCATGTCTTTATGTTTCATACATTTTTTATATGGAAAACTAAAATAATTAGGGCTGTAGAACAATAGAAAATAGAATCCGAATAATTTCATAAAAATCTGTTTTAAATAACTTGCAAATTATGGTATTATTGATTTACATTTTATGTGAAATACACATTATTGTCCATATACATTATTGTGCCAGATAAGTAAACAAGACATCACAAAAAGTCAAATTTCTGATTTAGTTTAGCACAAACTAAGACATAGCTTTACAGTAACCAATGCTTCTCCATCCATTTACGCTTCTATCCATATGGTGATGTGAATCTCCTTCTGTCCGGTGTTAACGGCTGCCGTGTACTTGGCGCGTCAGCACACACAACGGCTGCAACAACAGTGTGGTGTCCCCAGTGGACAAGCATGACAACCGTCGGGATTGAGCCGAGTAGGACACATCACTAGGGTCTCAAGTGGGCACCTTCAGTCCTCAGTGTTTTGTCGAACAGCCAACGACACCTGAAGAGGGCTCGAGTCACCCCAGAGTCACCCCCCTCTGTCCCCCATTCAACTCAGCCCAGCTTACTGACCTTTACATCCCTCCTGCTGCTGAAGTTGCTCCTTCCTCGTAGTTCACATGTGCCCTAACCACAATCTCACAATCTCTCCGCAACTCAACCATACGCACCAAATCCATTTGACTAAGGTTGTCGAGCCCCACTGTCTTCATTAAAGTAGGTTCAGTGGAAACGGTACGTATGGCATATTACCTACAGCCAAACATAATATCTAATAATAATAATTCATTAAATTTATATAGTGCCTTTTAAACACTCAAAGCACTTAACATCGAAGGGGGAATCACCTCAACCACCACCAGTGTGCAGCATCCACCTGAATGCTGCACACGTAATAATTGTAACTATGCAAACTATGCAAACTACACAAATTAACCAACAGACTTTGAGTTTTTCAAGAATTCTATGTAACCATAGCACAGCAACATGTACACAGCCAGCCAGAATATTTCCGTCTGAACCACAGTCAGTTGCTGCTCCTCTCTGCTGCTTCTTTACTGTGCAACGCAACTCTTGGCCACTGAATCCGACGTCTCTGAGAAACTGGGTTGTAGAGTGTGCCACAAATCCTCGATTTAACAAAGGATTCTTCTCGACAAATGGATAAACTTGGACTAACCATCCTCGCTGTTTTGCTTCAGTGGCCAGATGTGCATACCGCAGTTTCTTGTGGAAATCTCAGGTGGAAAAATAAACCATTGATCAAGATCAAGCATTTTGATCAAGCATTTTCCAGTACCTAGCAGCTTCCAGTTGTCCTGGGCAAGAACTGGTTTTAACACCTTTTCTTGGTGGTTGCTCGCCTGGACGGAGGAACATTGTCTTCTGTGTAACTTCTTAGTCATGTTACACTTGCCTTCCCATGCTAAAGCCAAACATTGCAGTACTTGGTCATGGCGCCAATTAAACCGACCATGGCAAAGAGCCACCTTACACCTTGTCAAATTGTACCTTAATGTGGCAAGTAATGAATACAAAGGACAAGAGGGATCCTCTCCTACCCTGAGGTTAAGGTTCTGTAGTTATGGGAGAATATCATATGTTGACCTGATAAGGAAACTGATCCTACTCTCTTCTATTGACCAAAGGTCTTGACAGCCCATCTTGCGTTGTTCCACACTCTGTAATCTTATCCACTCTCCCTGCTTGGCCTGGGAAATGGCCTTTATACATCTCATTCTCTCTTCCTGCTTTCGCACCTCATTGACTACCAGCTTCCTCTTTGAGCTGGGCCTGCCTTGTGCCATTTAGGAGGAGCTAAACTGAGCCCAGGTCTCTTCCATGGTGTACCTGTCCCACTATATCACCAATTTGAAGGGCAGCCTTTGCCTCTACCACAGATTTCTTTGCTGACCACTTTCTACCAGTTTTAAACACAGGTGCTGCCTCCCTTACTCATTTGTCATGTGACTCTACTAAGGTCCTTTCCAGTCTGACCTTGGCGCACTTAAACTCCTCGGTTAAAGCAGAGACTGGCAGCTGCAATATTCCTTTACTATAAAGTCCCACTCTGCTGAGGCAACCATTTCCTGAGGTATGAACTTATTGACGCTTCCAGCTTATCCACTTTTGTCAAAGAAACCTCCTATACAGATAGAGGTCACAGCAACCTCGGCAGTGGCCAAACTGAAAGCACCAGTGTTTTAGTTTGCCTGGTAGAGCACAGCTGTTCTTGCTCTTCAGCCCTTCTACCTCTTGTCGTCTAACTTCTCCCACTGTCGTCTAAGATCCCCATCGAACCATCTCTCAAGACTCTTCACTGGCTGCTCAGAAACTGTTGGTATTGCCTCACCATTACTGAAGAATGTTTTATCTACTACCTTTCCTTTAACTATCGAGATGCTTCTTAATTTTGAGAGGTTAAATTATATTTGAGCGCATTCAATATTATCGATTAACTTACCCAACCGATTAGTGCAGGCTACTGTTGTAGTCATGGTTGTCATGTCATCCATGTATGCTCTGATTGATGGCAATGATTACCTAATGATTACTTCCATTGCCATGGTAAAAGCCTGTGGAGAAATGATGCATCCTGCCATTATACCAACCTCTAAACATTGCCATGTAGTGCTGAATTCTGGAGTTAAGAAAATAAATTGCAAATCTTCAAAATGGGCTTTCACTAAATTTGTTATTGACATTGGTACTCTGAAAAAATGAACCAGAGTCGGAGACAGTGTCCGTTCCTGAGCCGGAGCCAGTGTCCGTTCCTGAGCCGGAGCCAGTTTCTAAGTCTCCGCTCTGGCCACAAGCACAACCTGCGTCCCCTGGATGCCTGAAGAGTTTTCACTGCCGTGGCCACTCAAAAGGGTCTTCACCGCCCTGGCCGGCCGATGAACTGCCATCTAAGTCCTGGCTGCTCTATGGACTGTTGCTTCGCCCTGGTCACCGGCTAAGTCGTCATTTCGCGTTTTTCCCCTGCTTGAAGCGTCTGGTAGCAGCTCCTTAGAAGGGGGGGTTATGTCACAGTGTCTGGTTTATGTTCCCTGGTGTCCACTAGAGGTCCTCCTTCACCATGGTGTCATTCACTTTTGGAACTACATTCCCCACAATCCTTGTCTGCGCTCATCACTGTTCATTGCACCCAGCTGTTCCCCATCATGATTGTCATGTTCTCTGCGTATATATACCCTGCCTGTTTAGTGATTGTTACAAAGTCGTTGTTATGTCACACCACTTTGAGAGTCTTGCCTGTTATTGTTTTGTTTCTGTCTAGCTAGTTAACCCACCTGCAGCTTATCCATTGACTAATGCTTCAATTTTTTTGAATTTTTTTTTTCTCCCTTGTTTGTTAGATTACTATTGTGATTAATTAATTCAGTTATTATTCTGTTAGTTTCATGTGTCCAAGAGACCACCTGAACAGAACTAATAATTAAATTCTCTCTTTAAATAGTTACTTTTAAAACTGGAACAAATGTATTTTGAGGTGCTAAACAGATCAGCTGCCAGGTCATTTTTGTTTTTACCATCAATAGATATCTAAGCTACCTCAGTCAGTCTGATCCCAACAGGCGACAACATCAAACTGAAAACCCCACAAATGGAAATACAACAGAGAGAGAGAAGTCATGAAACCGGTGATAAATAGATTAATGGAGCAACATGTACAGTGGTGTGTGTTAATAAAACACAGTTGTAACGCTGTTATAAGTTGGAGTTTAAATGAGCTCTCTGTACATTGTACACATTTGTTCAAGTCGTGCAATGTTTGATTTAACCAATTAATGACCCCGAGGCTCTGATTAAGTAATTAGCTAAATCTTAGGCCAATGGTGTGTAGCTGCAATCTGCACGTTTGGTCCTTAGGGTTCTGAGCAATGAAAATACATATTTGTTCACTTCAGATAGCACCATGTCCATTGTGTGTGTTAGCTAAGGCTGGATAAGTGAAGTTTCTATGGTTACTAATAGCACACTGTTTGCTTATTTGTAGTCTTCTGTCTCTTATACAATGTTCTTCTCATAATCTTAATATTATCTCCTCTCAAATACACTTAATGTCAAAAATGAGCAAGTGTTTCTGCATTTAAAATAAAGTGACTGAAAACATGTTCTACAAGTTTACTGTCTTCTGACCTCTTGGTCTTATTGGATTGAACAGTAGCTACATTGCTTTTTCTGCTGCTGTCATTAAGGCTGTGTCGGCTATTTTTTGTCATCGTTCATGGCATCATCACACCATCACACTGCAAATCATTTGGTTCTTCTTGCTACAAAGTCAACACAATTTCCTCTTATTTCTTTAGTGCTGAGCAAAACCAAATGCTGAGCAGGATTTCATGGCAGGATTAACATACCAAACTAGTATAGTCAAAAATATGGCTTGCAACATTATATCTGTTTTTTATAGAGCAGCACTGTAGCTCTGGGTAATGTTAATTGTGACATCCAGGACTAGTGCCACCTAAGGTAAGAAAAAGATTAAACTCGTCAACACTTGTCATCTTACAGTATTTACTGTTTGAAAGTTATCATTTCTCTTCTTTCTTTTGGCCTCAATTACATCTCTTCTCCTCAAAATCTTGGCTGACGTTTCTTTTATCTGCCAAACATCTCTCTGCCTGTCAGTATCTGCTGCCCTGATGTCTGTGAAGGTGTCTGGAGTAAAGATTTTATTGCTTTGAAGTACCTGGACTGTGTAATTCACACTTTGGATAGGATGTTGGTCAAAAGTAACAGCATAACTTGCCACTCAGTGCCACTGAGAATTAACTAAAAATGCACTTTACAGGTTCACTGATAGTAGTGAATTGTGTCGCTTTCACTACCACCACAAATTCACTGTAAACCAAATAAGTTTACAAAAAAGTGAGATAATCAGTTGTATTATATTTTTAGTAATTCAAAGTTTAAGTAAGGAGGATGGGTAGATTTTTATTTTGTTCTCATACATTTTACTTGCTCTTAACTTGAAATATTTGAGTAAGCTAATTCACATTTAAAGGTCTTGTAGGTAAGAATTTTATAAAAAACTTTTTTCCAAATTTGTTTAAACTTTCTATAGATATCAATGCATAATTAAAATGTAAGTACTCTGATAAAAAGAGAATAAAAATCGAGTGACTCTTAGACCGTTTAATCTGCACTAAACACAGCTCATTATTTCAAACAAAGGATTGGCTTAGGCGGCTGTCACTTTCTCGCAACTATGGCAACCACCCTTTTGCCACACAGGACAGAGCAGGCCCACTTGCGCGGATCCAGATCATATATACCTGTTCACAATGCCCTTGTTTGAGCTTGAAGATGCAAACCTTGACGCAGGTCCTCTTGTCCAAGAAGTGCTCCTTGCCCTGCACTTCGACCACCCTGTTCTTGGCCTTCTTCGGACTCTAGTTGCACTGCCTCTTGCACGACTTCCTCTGCTTCGCCCTAGACCACGGATCTGTCCTCCAGCTGACGATGCGGTAACATGACATGACTTTTTCGTAAACACACACCACTTTCAAGTCTAGTATAATACGCATTGTGAGCTATCCGCGTGTATGTGTGTATGTCTACGCCGTTAATCTACATTTGGGGAGCGTTATTTTTTTTCCTAGGATGGTAGGGGAAGACTCATAAATGCTATTTATGCTATCCTCATCCAACACAGTCTCATCCCAATTCGTCATATAACTGACGTTTTGGGACATCTTTTGACCATTCGTCAATATACGACTTTTCAGGCCCCCTTAAACGTCGGTAGATGACGATCCCGGGTCGTCATACAACTGACGCTTTACCTTTAACGTCAGTCAGGTGACGAGTTGGGTTTAGGGTTAGGTTTAGGTCTGGGGTAGAGTTAGGATCCCATATCGTCATCTACCGACGTTTAAGGGGGCCCTAAAAAGTCGTATATTGACGAATGGTCAAAAGACGTCCCAAAACGTCAGTTATATGGCGAATTGGGATGAGACTGCGCTGCCTCATCAGAGTCAACAATGCTTTCATCATGGAAACTCTTACATGCCGAACACCATGTATGTTATGAACCTTACACAAAATTCATCTTCATCACAGTGTAAATGATGGCAATGGAAAAACGTGTATCATGCAACCTGTTTTTAGCTTTGCCTTAGAGTTAGTTTTTAGCCTCGTTAGAGAATCAATAGATATATATATTTTAAACTTTACCAATAGCTTGATAGTGAGTACTAAAATACATCTTATTTGTTTATCTTCATAATGATAAAGTTTAGATTATTTTTATTACATGTGATTCTGACATGATGTCACTACATGCACTGCGCTCCGCTCATCTCAGGTAAATAATGCGTTCTTCAGCTCAGTTGTCGTAGTCGCGCGTTCATGTGTTTTGGGGGCGTGGCTTTGGAAGGAGCCCAGAAGGGAGGGGGTGAAGGGAGAGTACTTTGTTTTTCAGAGTTCTTACATTTTAATTATGCATTGATGTATACAGAAAATTTAAACAAATTTGACAAAAAGTAGTTTTTAAAAAAAATAAAATTTCTACCTTCAATAGCTTTAACTTAAAATTATCATTTAATCTGGAAACTTGGCTAGCTTAGCTAATTGGTTACACAATGCATTGGTAGCATTAGCATAGCATAGCAATTACTGAACGAGTAAACATACTGTATATCTGTTCTCAAACAGAGATCATGCTCATTCGTGATACAACCCCCCCCCACACACAAAACATCATTATAGCAAAATATTAAACATACTAAATGTCTCACTTAACAATAATCTTGCTCAAAAATATAATTTAGCACTACATTTTAGCATTTACTCTCCCTTTGTAAATTTCCATAAAACTCAAAACAATTAAACAATGCAGATTACTTAAAATGTGTTAGTTTTATGAACTCTAAAAAAAAAATAATAATAATAATTGTATGGGTATTTGAAGTTTCTTTTTCTTTTATTTAAGTTTACTCAAACCAATAAATGATTCTTTTAAATTATTTAGCATTAACATTTACAGCTCTCAAGCACACAGGCTGTTAAACTCCCTTGTTGTGTTTTCCTGGCTGACCGCTGGTTGTGGCAGACAGTAAATATTCCTGGCAGATCTATATGAGGGACACAGAAGCTTCACAACATGTGATTATATCTTCATGAATCAACAGAGGAAACATTGACTAACAAAGTGTACATATCAAAAATAAATCAGCACACCAAAAAAATCAGCAGATATACCAACACTGTGAACAGAGACATCATGTCATCTCTATTTTTGCTGATTCCAGAGCTCACTGACATGTGTCATCTTACATTTATTTCCGGTTGTGCACGCAAATATATTTTTGTGTTGGCAGCCTGGGCTAATTTTGATATTATTTTTGTTGAGACAGTTGCATCAGGCAATTGCATTCATTATTTGTCTTACCATATTTAAATAACATTAAATATTTTACAAAGGAGGCTTTCTTACAACTGATTTCTTACAACCCAAGATAAAGGGAACAGTGCATGGGTTTCTTGCTGAAAAATGCAGCATCCAGGTACAGTATAGACGTGCTGGTTTATGATGTATTATCAGCAGGGTTGCAAGAAAAAGGAGATAATATTTTATTTTAATAACTCATTTGTTTTTTTTGTTTTTTATTTCTTACTGTCAAACTTTAGGGCTCTCAATAGAATAATGACCTCTGGCAAGCATTTAGAAAGCAGAACAAAATAATACAATAATATGTACAGTAAAGTCAGTAAATGTTTTAAAACGTATAATATTGAACATATTTAATATGTTATTGACTGACAGACCTAAAATAACTTCTGGTCAAAAATATTTAATGTTTTTGAATGTTTTTAAAAGTCCCTTTTGCTCACAGAGCCTGAACTTTAATTGATCAAAAAATACAATATTTTTTTTCATTAAAAAAATGAAATCTACTTAAAATGTTTGTGATAAATGTGATACATTTTTTTCTGTTACATTAACTATAAATTTGTCAAATGAAAAGTGTTTCATCAGAGCACAGATAAGTATTATCTACCAAATTGAATCTCCCTCTCAGAAGGGTTTTTTGCTGGTCTTTTGCTGAATCCAGAAAGCTGTGCTTAATGAATGGTGTTGTACTGTTGAAAGAAGGGGTGAAATGTCAGAACATTAAATTTTCAACTCCATCTCTCCCTCTTTTTATGGCTAGAAGAGCTCTAACAACCTGCCAGAACAAAGTGCCAGTCCAATATCAACTATCAGCCAGTTATCCTTGCCAACATCATGCACTGCCTGCTGCTGTCAGTCTCACTTTATTTGTATCCACATAATTTCAAGTGCACCACTGGATTATTTTCAGGTGTAGACTGTGCAATAGAAAGATCAAAATGACAAAGAGAAGGCGATAAACCATTAGAAAGGCACCAAGCTCTTATTCCAGAAACCATTACTGAACCGAAAGATGCAGTAACACATACTTATGCCAGTTTACATTTGATGTGCCAAGGTTATATCACATCACAAAAAGCAATAAAAGAACATTTATGTTTTCTTTCTGCAATCATTTTGTGTCCCACAGAGCACTGGAATTTCAGGCATTGCTATAGCAATGTATACAACTTGATTGTATTATATATTGTGAAACCTTCTGTATATGAAAGTGGACATTTAGGGGTTTTCGAGGTAATTTGCCAAGACTTAAACATGATGAACCGTTTGTCCTGTAGCAATAAGCTGCTATTGCAGCAATCATTCTTTTACACTGGAAAATCTCAGGATGATACACACACTCAGCACCGACTGATGGAGTTTGTCAGAACCAATTCATCTTGTATTCATACGCTTTCTCTCTCTTATCTCTCGTTTTTCTGCAGCTTTGCCTCTGTTTCGTGTGCATTCGTATTCTCCTTTTCTCTTTCTCTTTTTGCAGTCTGATTTAGATCGTGACTCACTGACTGTTTCCGCCATGCTTTGAGTTCCGGTTATCCACATGCATTTCAAGGACTGAATGCTGTAATATATGGCATTTAAAATTAAGGATAATTTTACATTATTTTGCCTCTTATGCTACTCCACAGCTGTTTTCAGTCGAACTCTGTTGTTGTTGTTTTCAAATGTAGAAAGATGGAAAGCTAAGTGTTACAAGCAAGAGACCTTCTGTCCATGTAAATGGATTGTGTTCCAAAATAAATTAGATTCAATGGTGTAATAGAAAAGAATAAGGCAGGCACAAGGTTAAGGTCTACAAGAACAATTTTTCCAAGAATCAAAGCATAATGGCTCCATTTTCAGGCAATTAGGATTTACTTTAGGGAACGGCCAAGTGCATTCCATTTTCGTAAGATAGTAAATCTTTATTTTGGAGCAAATCCTGGCACTTGTTACTTAAAGCTCCAGTATGTAACTTTAGTTGGGCACAAGAGGGCGCCGTTTCCAACAATAACAAAGGCGAATGTATATGACGCAGTAACGAGCTGAATGATGGGACTTGCTGTCAAGCTGATGTCAAGCTTGCTGTCAAGCTGATTTTGAACAAAACAAGAACTGGGTGCCGCTAGATGTTACTCACTATGCAGTTGTCCGCGTCTGTCGCCATGTTTACGTCATGGCTATGGCAATACGAGCGGAAACGAGGATAGCCGAGAATAGCCGAGGAAAGTGCGGATATTGCGTCATTTACAGGCGACATTTTTTCCAGGACGGACACTTTTTAAAATTGGAATTTCTCTGAAATAAAAGAACTTTGGAGACTTTGGGGATATTGTAAGTACACAACTGTAGGAAATATATCACATCGTGCAAGTGATTTTTGGATATTTTATTACAAAATCCTTACATATTGGAGCTTTAAACTAATATAAAGAAAATCCCTCAAGAATAATATTGTTTGTTGGCTTGTATTTTCAAGAAACTGTGTAGTTAAATTCATTAGAATTACTGATTTATTTTGACTTTCATGACCATCAGTGCGCATAACAGAAGCAATACAGACCCTGCTGCTCTTAATTTTAATGTGTTTGACTAATGAAGACATCAATATTTAATTTGCAATTCCAACAGAATCAAAGGGGCATAATACATATTAATTAATTTACCCACTGCTCTTGTGGTTTAGAATAAAATACACAGCAATATGTTTAATTCAACTGAATTAATCCACTACATTAGTTTAAGGGTAAAATTAACGCATTGTAAAACGTGATGCGTTATAAAAAAAATATATATGTTTGCCTGTTTTATTTATTTTTCTAGTGGTTTTGGGCTTCGGGACGGCTTGTTTATTTTTTCCACTAGTTCTGTTTGGACTGGTGATAGTGAATCAACATATTTGGACTTGCTGAGATTTTGCAAACTTGGAGTCAAATTTTACGTTTGACTGCTTGTTTGAACATTTTATTTTCATCTCGCACACATTTGATTAGAAGCACTGGTGGATCGTATAAAATCCATTAAAAAAATTTCAGGCAATACTGTTTGGTTGTTGTGTTGTGTTTGTAGTATGCAAATTGTGTTTTGTTTAGATGTGTGTTTTTTTTTGCTTAGTTAACCCTTTGGGTTAGACTTTATTTCAACGATCCACTTTAGACATGACCTATAACTTTGCAACTACATGTCAACCAACTCAGTATTAGTAGACTGTCAGATTAGGTTTATTATAAGTTGTATAGGGTTCATGTTAGTAGAATAAGTTAACATGTAGTCAGAGGTGGACAACAAAGTACATTTACTTGAGTACTTGCATTTATACATTTACTTGAGTATCTGTACTTTACTTGAGTATTTTTTTTTTTTGGAAAATTTTTACTTTAACTTCACTACATTTGAAAGACAAATCTTTTTTACTCCACTACACTTCATTCAAGGTCCTTGAGTAGAAATCAGTAGCATCAGTCAGGGGATGATTTTGGTTGTAGTGGTTGCATTTTGGTTGGAAATACAGGTAGTTAGTTACCAAAGTTACCTAAAGTTAGGGGAATGTCTTTCGAAATTTTGTTTTATAATGCTTTGTACAATAGCTAAAGTACCTTTTATACCTATCAGGAGGCTTGTTTCCATCACAAAATAAAAATAAAAAAGGTAATTGCTACTTTTTATCTCACAGTTCAGACTTTTTTCCTCACAATTACAAATAGACATCTCGTAATTAATTTTTTTTTCTCAGAATTACATGATATAAACTCAAAAATGCAGGTTCTAAATTCAAAATTATGTGATATAAACTTGAAATTCCAAGTTACTTTTTTTTCCGAATTTTGAGATAAAAAGTGGCAATTACCTTTTTATTTCTTTATTCTGTGGCAGAAATAAACTTCCATAGAAAGCAATACATAAAGTAAAATTTGTTGTTGTCATCATCATCATCATCATCATCATCATCATCATCATCATCATCATCATCATCATCCTTTTAGCTGTGATGCTTGTGTGATCTTGCCCATGAGGGATCAAACGCCCCATAAATAAAATCATATTTGTAGGCTATTGTTATTATTTTTTTAACTGATATGAATGAAGTCTTCATCTCACGTGAGTCGATTGCTTATCAAAAGTTTGGGGTATTTTTGGTATTGCCCCCAAAAATAAAAAATCGGAATGCACACTTTACGATGTTGAACTGCCATAACAAGTTAAATCAGCCTATTTATTGTGGAAATTCGTGATGGATAATATTAGACATTTTTTTCGTTTAAAGTGGACCATCGAAATATGTGATATCATTTGTGCAGTAAATTGCATTGATAGGCAACCTGTCTGAAAGTATATAAAGTAAAAGCTTATCTACTATAATTATCTTCATATTTGTCGGTAATGCTGCTGGTCACGTGAGCTTGCCCATGAGGGAGCGAACCTCTCCATACAGAATAAAACTGAATATTTTTTTATTATTTTTTATTTTTTTGAAAACTGATAAAGTCGTTCTCTCATGTGGAACCGTAGCGTTTATCAAAAGTGCTGAGTATTAAAAAATAAATAAAGAAAAAAAAAAGAAAAGAAAAAATAAGCCCACACTATTTAGGCTAGCCTACAATGTTGTAATTCGTGTTGGATGTTGCCAATTTTACTTTAATATTAGGTAGCTATTAACCTTAGCGACGCTACGCAACAGGTTGTTTCTTTTGATAAGACACTTGAAAAATAAATCCAACGCAATTCAAATTATAACCAAATGAATACAGAAAGAAATATACCACTCGTTGCAAGCAAGGAAAGAGCTGTGCGCGCTCACCTGTAGAACGGTTTTAGCCGTTGTCGAGGACACAACTGTGGTGCATATAAATTCATCCTTGATCAGTCGCTGTCCCATGGTGAAAAGCATCGGAGTAGCCAGGAGGAAAGACGCGATCCACATGGCGCTGATGAGTTTCTTGGTGCGGCTCCGCGACATGATGCTCTTCGCCTTGAACGGGTGACAGATGGCCATGAAGCGCTCCACACTCAGGCTGGCGATATTGAACGCCGTCGCATACGAGCAGCCGTCCCGCAGAAAGTAGTACCCTTTACAAACAGCCTCCCCAAAAACCCACGGGTGATGAACCCAGATAAAGTTGTATAACTCGATGGGCATGCAGAGGATCAAGATGAGCAGGTCGGATATGGCCAGACTGGCCAGGTGGTAGTGCACCGTGCTCTGGAGGTTTTGGAGAGATTTTTTCGTAAGGAGTGTGTACAGGGTGATCGAGTTCCCCAAACACCCGATTACAAACAATAGCACATAAATCACAGTGACGAAAACTTTAGAATATATGTCTGTATTCACGTCCAAATCCTCTTCGGAGACGTGCTCCGTTTCATTGTCCAGAAATGGCTGAGACCGGTTCACCGAAGAGAGAAGTTTCTGCGTTAAGATGCGCAAGTCTATGAAGTTGCGCCCTGGTAGCGTAGTATTAACCTCCATGGTAGTCGTTAATTATCAACACATAATAATAACGAATGACAAATTAATTGCGCTTTCCCTGCAAAGTGTTTCACATTTGTTCATTCGAGGAGCTATGCGTAAATACTGGCCACTGCTCTGAACTTACTGTCTCACGGGTCTGTGAAAGCGAGACGTCCAGGCGCTTTTATATGAGGAGGCGTACGAACGCAAACCTTGAGCAATGACGCAGTGCCATTTAATGATTGGTGTAGCCTATTTCTATTGTGAGGCTGAGCTACCTTGAGCACACTTAGAGAGCAGTTCTGACTGTGTTATTGAAATGGCCATGAATTTAAGCATAAACCAAGTGGTTTTAAAATATGTTGAATGCTGATTTGACATTTTCCTTGGCTACAGTGTAAAATATTATAGGCCTAATGATTATTTCAAAGCATTTTGTTTCCATTTTTTCCCATCCTATTTGTAACTATAATTCCTGTCATTTCTACTCCACTTTATGAATTATCAGTGTTTTCTTAATTTGTAACTGGATTATAAATGGGCAAAAAAAAAAAAAAAAAAATTCTGTACCTATACGCTTGACCCTTTTGCTCCACTTTAATTTTGGCCACTTAAATAAGGTATTGGGCTTTGAGTACTGGCTTGAGTAGCCTAGATTGGAAAAATGGCTGCTGTGTCCAAAATATAAAAAGTACTAAATTCACTGCTAAAGAAATATGTTCTATGTAGTATGAGTGTGTGTATGAATGTAATCTAGACATACAACATTCGCCATGCTGTTAATGTTATTGACATTTGACAGTTGCGTCACTTCACTGCCATTCACCAATCATCGCCTGTGGCCTCATGGGACAGTCAAGTGTCCACAGTCAAGTGTCCATTGTATGCAGGCTTCAGAATCTCACTGGAAGAAATAGGTCACCCGGGTTCTCTTTGCTTACTCTTTTATGAGTACTGTGAATTCAGACATACTTTTGTCACACTGTTTTTTGCCTACTATAGTAGTACACGATTCAGATGCAAGATTTGACTAGAAAAAGTCTGAAAATTATGAGTTTTTATAGAAATGAGCTATTATATTATTATATTATATTAGCTCATTGATGAGACAGTACACTGTAAAAATGAATATGCTTTATCTACCTCAAAAAAATGTGGCAAAAGATTACAAGCGCAATATTATCTATCTATAAATTACAGGAACGTCTGTCTGTGTGTGTGTGTGTGTGTCTTTTAATCGCATATCTCTCGAACCGTTAGTCCGATGGATCTCAAACTTGACAAGTGTCTTGCTACGGGCACGAGTAAGTGCAGTGCCGAGTTTGACATTGTTTGGATTAGAAATGCAAAAGATATTGCTAAATACTGGCCTTTTGCACTAGTTAATTAAAATAAAAAAATGGAATTGAGTAATAATTGATCAAATTAATTCCTTAAAAGTTAACCATTTAAAAAAACCCAAAAAAACATTAATTTAAGTCACCATTATGGTGATTGGTGTTTGTTTTAGGTTTGTTTTAAAATGACGGTGTTCTCCTTCAGAGAAAAGCCTAGATAAAGCATATGCATTTTTACAGTGTAGAAAGACAAAACAGGCACCCAGCAATATTAAACAGGTTGAATGACTGGTCAAGTGTAATAATTTAGAAATATTTGACTGCTAAATGTCATGATTTACCAATCAGAAGAGGAATTAAGTACACTGTAAAAATGAATACGCTTTATCAAATCAATAAAATTGTGGCAACAGATTACAAGCAATAGTATTATTAAATTTAACAAATTAGAATTGAGTAATAAATTAATCAAACTATTCCTTAAAAGTTAACCATTTAAAATGAGTAAAGTTTACACAAAAAAATAACAAAAATATCTCACTAACAGACAGATATTAAAGATTAATTAAGAACTCTTTATTTTAAATTGCCAACATTGAAGACACGTGATGTTAACAAGCAGAATTACAGGAGATTGTCATTTTCAGACAAACCTAAAACAAACACTGATCAGAATAATGGTGACTTAAATTTACGTTTTGTTGTTGTTGTTGTTGTTGTTGTTGTTTTTTTGGTTGTTGTTGTAAGTTTTACTCATTTTAAATGGTTAACTTTTAAGGAACTAATTTGATTAATTATTCCTCAATTCTATTTTTTTAAATTTAATTAATAATATTGTTTGTACCTTGTTCTTGACGGGAAACTCCAGAAACATCTGTCAGATTGTAATTGTACAGATTGTGTTCTGACTGTGTGACTGTAGATACCATTTGAATATTATTTGGATATAAATAATGAAGGCATATTCATTTATTAATTTGAGTTCTCAGCAAGTGCTACCATAATTCATGATAAAAGATAGATAAAAAAGAAAATGTTTAAAGGTTAATGGCATTTAATTCTACAGAATAACTGTCTATTATTGTGAAAAGAAGTTGAGTGAAGATAAAGTTTTTGAGACAAGGCTGTCATGAATCAGACGATTGCTGGGAATAAGCACTGTTCTCAGTGATGTGATCTCTTTCGTCAGATCTGTCTCATAATGGTCTCTGGATGTCCTTTGATCGATAAATCTCTTCACCACCTGCCCCTAATTCTGGCTGTCACAAGGAGGATGAAGATGAGGCTCTTCCTAATCCCATCTTCGTTAGTTGACATTATGTGAATCATGTTTTTATGTATGCCCATTTTTCAAAATGCTCTAGCACACCACAGCAGTTTGTTGGAAATTATTTAAATGACTTCACTTGTCTTAGCATAAAACATTTGAGTTAAATATAAGTGATGTTCTAATGCACATCATATCACAAAATGACAAAACTGAAAATAGCATCAGTGAGTTAATATTATCTATGCTTGTCCCGGTTGTACTTATAATAAAAGTATAACGACTTAATGCAAACACCCCAGGCGAATAGAGTAAAAAAAAAAAAAAAAAAAAAAAAAAAAAAACGAACAGATATCACCTTCCCCAGTTGATTGACCTTTTTGGCAGATACTTCAACCGATAATTCTTTATATTTAAAAGCCGATAACCGATATATTTGCCAATAAATCTAAATCCAATTTTTATAGGCTATATCATTTTTGAGAGCCTGATTACAAAAACAAAAGCTTTTAGATCCATTAAAATCTAAAATCCTATTTATTTAAATTATATTTATATAATATAACAAATATAATTTATAAATATAATGAATTATATATAATTATATAATTAAATTATAATCCATAATTAAAAATGTAAAATCTAAAAATCCATTAAAATCCATGCCCCAAGCACACAATTATAATGATGTCTAATGAATATCAAATTATATTACTTCAAATGTCACAGATATGATGTCAGGATGTAGGTATTAGAAGTGTCAGAAGTGATGACTAGAATTACAACCAAAAATGTTAATTCCAGATTAAGACTAAGAAACAGCCTCTCTAAAATATAGCTTGCCAAATGTTGTTATTTTTGTACTTTCTTTCGTTATGACTTTTACATAAAACCACGACTCCTGAGGTTAGTGCTCTCCTCCCTGGTAATAACTTTGCTTCCCACAATCATAAATCATGCAGAAGCAAACCGAAGAAGAAAAAAACAAGAAATATTTCATTAAAAGAGAGAAAGAAAGCCAAAAAACAAAGATACTGCATTCATTTTATTCTGTTAGTTAATGTCCCATACATTGCATCCATTACTGTATGTCATATGAGATGTGTCTATAGCACTCGCAGGTCACCAAAGTGGAATCCAGATGCTTTAGGCTTTTAATAGCAACACTTTGTGGTTTGGCTCAGTTCTATTAATTACCATTTGGATGTAAATGTAACCCCTTTCTCATGTTAATTAGATTTCACAGTGATCAAGTTTGTAATAATTCTCAATGGCCCATCCTGATAACCATTTTATAATTTATGGCCGTTATTAAAAGTAGAGTAATCACTTGATTTTCTGTATGGAGCCTGTTTTTTTAATATATTTATTTATTTTTACATTTTTCTTCTGTTGTATACCTAGTTCTGGCATGAAACTCTAAATGGTGCAGGCTGATAACTCTTTAACTAATTCAGTAGGAAAATGGAATCACGTAAAGGGAGTCTGCAGTATTTAACAATTAATTAAATTGCGATTGGTGCAGATAATTCATCAGAAGATTGTGGTGAGAAACAAACGACACAGGTTGAATACGAACTGGTATGTCATTTGGAAATATGAAAATTAAAATAAACATAATCAGAAAGGGTAATTAAAATGTCAGTCAATTATACACACAGTTCAAACATGAAAATTCCCCTAGAGTGCATTCTTCTTTTGCCCGAAAACATACACAGATAATTGCAATTGACAAAATAAAATAAAATGAATAATGTAGTGGTGTCTTTTTTCTTATTTCCTTAAACACTCACTCTTCGTTTCTATTGGTAAGTTTGATTAATATTGAGGTTTTTGTTCAATCAATTTTTAGCTATAGGTAACCATGTACCGTCACGAGTATTCAGTGCTTTTCTAAGCACATACTATATCAGTTTTTTATCAGTCTCTGAACTCGTCTGTAAATCTTGATAAAAAAACCTCAATAGTCTCTAAATGTCAATTGTCTCACTAGCAGAAAGGAAAGGATATTGTCCTCTTCTTTACGAATTGTTGTCATTTCACCGTAGTAGATTCGGTTGGCTCTGCCATATAACTTGAAATTTCTCACAAGATCTAACAGATCACCACAATCCACAGAACCAAGAACAAAATAGAAAAAAACAAAACAAAAATCAAACAAACAAATAAAACTGGCCTGATCACAGACCAGAACATTCATTTAATGATTTCAGAAATAAATTTAACATCACTGATCAAAACATTAAAAATAACATACAAATATAATTTTTCAAGAAAAGATATTACACTATGTACCTCAAGATCAATCCTACTTGTCTCTCACAAAAGCGCATGTGACCAATAATAGCATCAGTGAACTGAAATCGGAGGAATAACCACGTGGTTCCCTATGAATATCCACACGACTCAAGTAAAAGGCATCTCAACACTCACTCAGCTTCTCCACACTGCACGGTATGAAATTAATTAAATTAAAGGTTTTTTTTCTACTTTTCTTTCAACTATGTACTTTCAACTTTTATTGTGAAGATTGACTCATGTCTTCTCCATAGACAGTAAAAGAAATGGACACAGCGACATGTATCTTTCGATATATCTAAATATGTTTAGTGAAAGGTAAAACTTCCGAAATCTCAGTGAAAACAATGTGTGACGTAGACGCGCAAGAGATCACTTCCGGCGTGACGTTAGACACGGTTCAGTTCAGTTCAGTTGGGCATCTGATTCAGATCAGTTCAACTTGGGTGTTAACAAGAGGTAAAAACGATATAAATACTTTTCATTTTCTCACACAAACCGCTCGTTTCGTGTCTTAGGCCATCAGTGTGTACTTACATTTACAAGTCATTAAATCAAGTTTAATTTTGACTTCTCTGTGCATGCTCTTAGAGGTGGACCCCCTAAACCTGCATTATATGACTGACAGACAACAACGGTTTGACCTAAAAATATCAAAATTGAAAATACTGTGGAAACAAAAAGACACCTACATCTTGTATGGCCTTGAGGTAAGCTAAAACATATCAAACATTAATTTCAAAATTAACTATCCCTTTAACAAAGAGTTGTTGTGACCCTTATGCCTGGTTCAGATTACACGTTTTTAGCCTGATTTTGGCACGAATCCGTTTGACGTCAGGGTGTCGTGGGATTCGTAAATCGACAACGGGCGTCGGGACGCAAGATTCGATCGTATCATCTCGTATAGTGTGTCATAGTGGGCGACAACCTACGTCGCGTCTGCGATGCTTCACGACATCACGACACAAAGACTAGCATGTTTAATTTTTTTAATGGTCGTTCACGACGGTTCCGTCACATGTATGAGGTTGACCAATAGGAGCACATCTTTTCTGTACACAACTTTCAAAAATGGCAAAACGAAAGAGAGACTATGGTGCTAACGTTAAAACTAAAAGTAAAAATATATAAGAAAACAGTAGTTTACCTCAAGTTGTCTTTGGAGGATTGACAGCCCATACTGTCCTCTTCGAGCAGGGTTAAGTCTCACGCAATGGCCGTGAGACATACGCAATTCAACCAGTCCACACGCTCACACGCCACACCGTGTATTTCTCACGCTGAAAAGGCAATGCCGAGAAATCCAGGAACGTGTCCGTTGTCGGGTTTTCTTTCTTCTTTTTTTTTACATTTTCTGAACACAGGACAGCCAATACAACACTCACCGCTTCATCCATTGTTTGTTTACGTTCGTTTCCGGAGGTCACTCGCTAGTTTCGCTTTCTCGATGACATCACGCACCGTTAAAGATGGCATGCGATGACTGGTCAGGAAGCAACGTGTAGTCTGACATTGTGTCTTGTCCACGACACGACAAGATTTTAGTTTTCAAAATCGCGTAATCTGACACAGTGACTATCGTAACAGACAAAAGAAAAACGCCACTTCCGCCAACTCACTTCCGCATTTTGGTCTACGGAGTGATGTCGTAACCTTGGCACTCTATGGGAGCTCTGTAATTTCCACCTGAAGTGTCATGCACCATTGAGACTAACGTGGCAGACATATTTGATTCTATTGCTGATCTGAACAAGTCTGTTATGCAATGTACTGTAGGCTATGGCCGTTTTAATTTTGCAGCAAGGGACATCATGGTGGCTTTCACAATTAGCCAGTTTTTCATCAAGTCCATTTAATCAAAACCCCTTTCAATAATTGAGTACTCTCTTTCAGCAAAAATGAAAACAGCAAAAATATAATTAGCAATTTATATATGTAGGACCATTAGTAGCTCAACAGCACAGTGTAAGTATTTGTTGTCAACCTTAAAGTGGATTATCACTGGTCAGTGAAGAAGCATGTTGCACAAGAAAGGCCCACTTGATACAACTCTTTTTTGAGAAGTCTTTAAAAAGAAATGCAGAAATTAGTGGAAAGAACATGAATTCAGTGAAATGCTCCAACTCTACTGACTGTAGAGGTTTACTATTTTGCACCCGCTGTGCTGCTTTTTCTGTGCATGTTGTGGATTACATATCGTTGTTCAGTGCATAGCAATTGGATTAAATACAGGGTAATTTGGTCATATTTATAGCATTTATAAATGGCATTTGTCACTTGCTGAGTTTGTGTTCTCTTTTGTTTTCTCCACCTGGCCAGTCAACCTTGACATACTGGTTTGTACAAAACGTTACTTCCGAAAATAGATCTAATTTAAGAGATAGAGCATTTCAGCCTGTATCTGTGGGTCATTCACCCATAGCTATAAAAGTAATTACCATAAGATAAGAAATATTTAAAGCACTTATTTTGTGCTATAAATATCATTGAACAGGAAATTAACAAGAAATTTGTTATCAGGGAAGTCAAATTTTCTGCCATTTGTGAATGATGAATTTCTACATGCATACAGAATTTCTATTCTGTCTCACAACCACTCACATAGCAAAAGTACAAAAAACACATTAATATCAATTAGTTATTAATTACAATGCTTTCTAAACTACATTGGAAACAGGGCTCCAGACTAACTTTTTTCACCTTCGTCCTGGAACCGTCCTGAAAAACAATTTGAACCGTCCTAAAGTGAATGTCAACCGGCCCAAAATAAATATTTTGTTCCTGTACTTAATTATCATCCATAGCTGTTAGTTTACTAAAACAATTCTGATGACTAAAATTTAGTTAAACTGTAATGCATTAATTTAGAATTTCTCTAAAATTTCCAAACCTACATACTTCCAGAGAAAAAATCAATTAACCAGTTAATATGAATGATTTTAAAGATTGAACATGCAATACAGATACAGATTTAACTACTGTGACTTAAAAAAATACCTTAATTTTTGCCAAACAAATTTATTTATCTTTCCCAAATGTTTGCGCTCATTGCATTTCTACAATGGGGTAATGTTGTTAAGAATTTACACAACACGAAGCTTGATTTAAATTGTTCAATTAAATTGAGAAAAGTTGCACAAATAAATACAATAGAATAAAGATACAAATAAAGATAAATAACGAGTAAAGTTTTGGAATAGGTCTAACACTAGTATTCAGACAGAAACTGAATAAAATAATCAAATGGAAAATAACACTGGATAGTATTTTAGTCCTGAATAAATTAAATACGTAGGCTATTATTCCTGATTAATTTATTTTAAAGCTCTCTTTTGTTGTTTTGACGTCAAAATGAATGACCGTCACATATAGTTGCGGTCACTTTAAGAGCAAGTGCACGAATTCTGAGTTCATTATACTGGCATACGTTTTATGCTTATTAAAGACAAAAACCGACTATGTTTAGACTATTATACTCACAAAGACTGAAATAGACACAGTTTTGCGTGCTAAAGCAATACAAACTGTGAAAAATAACTTTTGTTCCTGGCCAGCTGTTCTTGAGGCGGATTTTCTATGAATGTGCGCATATAGAAAATCATCCCAGAGAGCGCACGAGCACTGATTAGTTTAAAATCGCTTGAATGTTTAAACTGGTAAGACTAAAAAGACGTGCAAATGGTAAACTTCATTCACGATGCACTGCTGGCCCTATTGTGCAAGTGAATATACCGTCATGTCCCGACTCCTGAACTTGAGTGTGTATTATCGCGGCAGCGCTTGATGCTTGCCTTCCACAACACAAGAGTATTTTGAGAGAAGAGTTGGAAGACGCGGCACCGCTGAACACTCAGGCTGTTTTTTGTGAAATTGCATATGGCAGATGGTTATTAAAAGAATGATTTGAATTTATAATCTGTGTTGATTACGATTGCGGGAATATCCCGAAATATAAATAGGAGACCTGCGGAAATTATTAGAATTATGCGCAATACCTGCAATCCCGTGCTGAAATTCGAAGCCCTGTGAACACACCACCCACACACACACACACACACACACACACACACACACACACACACACACACACACACACACACACACACACACACACACACACACACACACACACACACACACACACACACACACACACACACACACACACACACACACACACACACACACAATGTCTTTCGTCCTGTAGGCGTCCTGGAGAATATTTCTGTTCCGTCCTAAACACATTTTCAATCGTCCCCAGGATGATAGGACGCCGTTAGTCTCGAGCCCTGATTGGAAAGCATGTGCCTAAGTGGAAAAGACTTAGGCACGTTCAGTCACCCCTCAAATAATGTTATAATCCAGTTATCTTTTGCTCTAGTGTGTCAGTAGGAAACACCATACATTTCCAAGCATTCCTTTTGCCGTTTATTGTTATAATCTCGTGAGATTTTTATATGCTCACAGAGTCTGACAACAGCCGGTGCTCCACACGGAGATCTGATTTCACCATCATTAAGTCTTGTTAGTGCAAATTCATGTGCAAATTACTACAATCACTAAATGACTAGTTAATAATGATGTGCCCCATCAAGTAAAGTCATAACCTTTGCAAATCATTAGCTAATGATTAATTAAAGCAGGCAACTGGAAGTTGAAGTGCATAACACATTAATAAATTATGTTATTAAGGAAATAATACACAATGACACATTGAATTAATAGCAATTCATGTATTACTTAATCTATTAATCATATTGACTCTTTATTAGTTGCTGATGCAGTAATCATTTATTAATGGTTTAGTTCTTCATGAGTTATACATTAATTCATGATTATCTGTGCATTAGTTAAGGATGAAATAATGTATATTAGTGCACACGTATTGTAAAGTGTTACCGAAAAGAAAGTAATTATTGTTTTGTCTTGTTAAATTGTTAATTAATTAAAGCAATTGTGTAGAAAATGAATGAAATTAAATCAACAGGCAGTGTCTATGGCTGCAATGAATCATTAGAATTTATAATAATATATTCATCATTTGAATCAGAATGACTAACATGGCTTTATCCTCTGTTTTCATGGACACATGTGTTAAATGCTACAACATAAAGGACTATAAATATACACTTTTGTCTGTCTCTCCTGCCTGGTTGTTCTCTGTTCAATGAATGCATAAATCTCCCTCAGACAGACATTAGCTTAGGTTTGCCTTTGCTCTTTGACTCCCTTTGTCTGAATGCTTCCATGATTTGGCATTTCCTCCCCTCAGTGGTTTACAGGTGGCATGAATAATTCATTTTGGTAACATTTGGTGGATTGGGTATTTCTATTTTATTTTCCCACGCAACTGAACTGTTGAGATGTGAGATGCACCACTGCATTCCCTGTTAAACTACTTTACTCGAAATCAACTGAAGAATAGTAGACGATTAGAGAGAGGTGGGGGTTTAGATGTTATAAGCCAACAGTCCACCACTCAGTGATATCACTTTAAATTGAATACTTGCTGTACTTTAGTGACATGTATTCACTTGGTGAAATGTTTAACATTTATGTATAGCTGATCATTTATTCTTTCCAGAGGTCTTTAGATTTAAAGGGTTAGTTCACCCAAAAATTTTAATTCTGTCAGCACTCACCCTCCTGTTGTTCCAACCCTGTGAGACGTGGTGTAAGAGTGCCTGTACAAAGATTAAGATATTTTTGATGAAATCTAAGAGCTGGATCACTCCTCCATAGACTTCTAAGGGGTCCAAACTTGCCAGCCCAGAAAAGTTATTAAAGACATTGTTAAAATAGTCAGCCTGGTCTCATTGTTAATACGTAGGTATTTTACGTTTTTGCAAAGATAGAAAACACACTCTTTATTACGTTTTGATAGATGCTGAAACGTATAATATCGACGTATCTGCAACATTTAAACGTAACATTATTACGTTTTTACAGCTAAAAAACCTAAACTGTTTACTTATATTCTATATCATACAGATATCTGTATAATTTCCTTTTTACCATTTTATAGATAAATGTAAGATCCTGTAACCCTAATCCCAAACCTAAACATACCCATTTTATACATAATATAAAAAAGGATAAAACGGTGTTGGGAAAGGGCAGTTTTATTAACAATATAACGTTAGCATTAAAATCTATTTTGAGCCACCAATCCCACTCCTACCCCTAAACCTACCCATAACAATTCCTTAAAACTAACACGTAACAAACTACAATTATAAAGAAAAACATAACTAACAGACAAGTATAATCACAATAATTTATTTATTGCGAAAATGTCAAAACCAATACCAAAAGCCGTTCACATGATGAAGCGTTGCAGTCGCAGTCTTCTCTGGCAGTGTTGTAATAGTTTTGTATGAAGTACAGAGCAGAAATGAAATTACTAATCAGTGAAAATATTAATCCGGCTTTGGTTTGTGCTTCTCCATTTCAAAGGATTAACCAACTGTCTCACAGTCCTTCATGTCGCAATCTGTGACGAAGCAGGGAAGAGCCAATGAACGTTTGATATCACTGCCGTAAAACATGACGTATCGCTTCTCAAGGGCGCGTTTTTTGAATTTGAATTCATCACCAGCGCGGGGTTTGACATGTACGGTCGCTGCTGAGAATGGAGACGAAGATCACGACAGGATAAGAGGCTGAATTAGGAGTTGTTTCTTGCATACAACTATGGATTCTAAAGATTTGGATTACATCAAACTAATAAAATTGATGTCTTTTGTGAATTTTGTTGTGTTTTATAGGCGAAAACGCTTTATGTGTCTCAAGGTAAATAAACTATTACAAAACGGTTAAACGAGTAACGTTAAAGAATGTATTTTTAAGGTTTTATAGTGTAATGTTTAACACCATGCAGGCAAAACGAGCAAAATGTCAACATTTATGAGTTTTATATCAATAAATGCGACTGAAAACTTAATTAATAAGACAGTGGAATGCAATAGAGTCAAAACATAATGCTACGATATTAATATGCATAAATTGTGATACGTACAAATGTGTACGTCGGTGGATTTGTTCATACGTAAATAAATGACGTTTTTGTGCTGTCAATACGTAAATATTTTACGTTTTAGTACTGTAAATACGTCTGTATTATACGTTTCTGCGCATATAAAACGTAATTATATATACGTATGATAGAACGACACTTTACGTACAAATACATACGTATTCTCATGAGATCACGTTGAAATAGTCCAAGTTACTACAGTGGCTCAACCATAAGTTTATTCACCACAACGTTACTATTCATTTTCATCTGCGTGGGCCTGAGGGAGTTCACGTAGTGTAACAGCACAGCAGTTCTGTGTTGTACGTCACCAAGTTGGCTAACTACTGGCCGACGCTGGTCTTGTGTGTGATGCGCGAATTATAATTCATAATTTTTGACATTTAAAGGGCACATCACTAACTGCGATTGACAAGAAAATAAATGCTGCATGTTTGCAGGTATTGACGTTTGTCTCCAACACGCCTTTGTTTTTTTTGGCATTGTTCAGTGGAACAAAATATTTATAAGAGAGCTGTGATTATATCCTGAAAGGATGAATTCAAATTAGAGTACTTTAGTTTGGACTATTAGATCAATTCAATTTTAAAGGTTACCTGCGTTTCCATGATGAAACATATAAAATGACCAACCACAGTTCATTTTGTTTTTATGTATAAAGGTTTGGCAGCAAAAGCCTGTCATTTTCACCTCTTAAAAGCTTCTCAGTGTTTACTGATTTTATTTGGAGCAAGAGATACTGGGGAGTGACTTCATTACACCAGAAATATTGCTAGCCCAGAAGAAAACCTGATGTTACCATGGTGATGGCCACCACTAAAATTCATTTTTTTAACCTAAAAAAAAATCTAAAATCAAACTTACCTGAGTAGCCACTGAAACCGGAAATAGGTAGCGAAATTACCTTAACGAAATAGGTCAAGGATGTGTTTGTGTGATTGAAAATATTGTGGTGAATGCAGGGGTTTTCATCTTGTGATTGATTGATTGATTGTTTCATTGATTGTTTCATTGATTGTTTGATTGGTCAATTGATTGGTCAATTCATTGATCAATTAAGTGTTGTGATTATTATTTATTATATTATTATATTATTATTTATTATATATTAATAATATTTTTCCACCAACATTTAAATGCATTAGATGCTCTGGATGAGAATCTCATTTGCTAATTGCAGCTTCAAGACACTTCGCTTCCTTTCTAGTGTGCTATAGTGCACCTTTTCATAAATCAGAAACAAACAGCATCTTTCAAACAGCGTTGAGCTGCAGAGCACCCTCTCCATATTACAGCTACATAACCATCACTGTCATCATGCTATATCAGATCTGCAACTGGCCTTTGTGTGGACTGTTAAAATCTGAACCATCAAATTGATAAAACGCATAACTTCTGGCCATAAATCATTTAGAAAACTCATTAGACAGATGGATCACAAAATGTGTAGCCCTATCACTGTTGTTAGAAGACAGCGCTAATCTATTTTAGTAGGAAGTATTTTGTCGCAGCATTCTGTATGCGATTTGGAATGGTGTTCAGAAAAAATCTACCTACTCTAAAAGAAATTACCTACTCTAAAAGAAATTACACAAATTAAAAGATTGTTTGTTTAGTAAATCAGAAAGCTTGAGGGGGAGTTTATGTCTAACTATTATTTTGTTTCAAGTATCACAGCAGAAAATCAATATATGTGACCCTGGAACACAAAACCAGTCACAGGTGTAAATTTTTTAAAATAAGATTTATACATTAATAAATAGGCTTTCCATTGATGTATGGTTTGGCAGGATAGGACAATATTTGACCGAAAATCTGGTATCTGAGGGTGCAAAAAATCTATGCATTGAGAAAATTGCCTTTAAAGGGGTCATTAACTGGCTTTTTAAATTTTATTATATTGTTGTCTGAGGTAAATTTATGACGTTCGCTTGGTTTTTGCATTCAAAAACATCAAAATGAATAAGAAATAAGCTATTTTGTACCCGAGTTGTGAGCTTACCTGAAAAACGGTAGTGTTGCACGGTGCACCGATACTTCAAAAGTATCGCGATACTCGGAAATTAAAAACCTCACGATACCTAAATTTATTAGTATCGATACTTTTATGAATGACCGCGTTCCAGATTTGTAAGAGACGTATTTCATTTTGCTGTGTGCCACGCACGTTTCCAGTCTCTCCCTATGAACGTCTGTGTTTCTCCTCACGCACGCAGCAAAGAAGCTGTCATGAGACAAACACTACCACGAGACGGCTGCATGCGCGAGCACATGTGATACTGTGGCCGCCTGTCAGTAGCGGAGTGGCAATCAGGAGAGTCAGATCTTTTCCCGGTGGGCCGGTAGTGTTTCGAGGCCGCGAGTGCCGGTCTGATAGTTATACATTGCAAGTTATTAGCAACACAATCCAGCGGCCTGTACACAATAGTCTCTGCAACGGCGATAGTTTGAAGCGCGCGTCCGTGTGAAGACGGTGCGCGACTGGGCGAGCCGCAAAAGACACTGTATACATGCAACTGATAGCAGCGAAAAAGAGCGCTCTGCTTGCTTGATTAAAAAAACAACAGATTTTCGCGCTAGATCTCTTATTTAATAGCGAACTAAATGAATTATCTGCTAGTTATACTGGAGATGTTTCATTTATTTTTGTATTAGGTGTACAACTTTCCCCCCAACTTTCATAGATAGCATAAATAATTTGCAAGCTGCTAAAATAAAGGATACAAAACATCAGCAAAATGATCTATCGGCTATTTGATTATAATCAGATCATGTGCATGTCAGTGATTTATTTATATTAGGTTATTACAGCATTAAAGAGCACATACCTATGTAAAGGAAGTGCATGTGAAAAGCCTTGTAAGAAATGTAGAAAGCCTTGTAAAAAGTATCGAAAAGTATCGAAATCGCAATACTTGACTTGGTATCGGTATCGAAACAATAATTTTGGTATCGTGACAACACTAAAAAACGGTCGGTTTTTATGGGCGTGTCGCACTGAAGACTTGAAAATAAACGCCCACTGCTGTGAGTGGATAACAGTTTTGCATATTATAATGAGTTTAACTCACCTGTCGTTGCACGTGGGGAAAACGTCCAATGTTTGGCAACCGGATTCGCCCATACATGTTCGACCAAGAGTCCGTGTGTTGTACAATCCCTGTCAGATCCAATATAGACGACACAGCACCGTTCTTTACTCTTAATTGGTCTGCAAATCCAGTCTTGTTTACAAAACAATCCTCAGTGAAATGAAGAAAACAGACGACGATGTTTTACCCTCATCAGCTGGAACGTCATTAAAAGTTTATCCATGCAGTCCTATTGGAATCCACAGGAAGCTTATGCAGCGACTGTCTTCTTCCACAACCAGGCACTGCACAATATTCTGTATTGCTCGGTAGCTGGATCCGGTTTGTCATCACGAGGTAGGCTTATGTTATTTAGCTATGCGTGTAATGCGCGAATCGGTGGGTGGGGCTAAACCAGCCGTGTTGAAGCAGGCGTTGATCTTCTTCTGTGGGGGTGGTGTTTTAACAACTTTGACGTCATATTTCCCCACTTTTAAAAACGAGTCGTTTGCTGAGGCTGGTGTCAATAAAAGCTTTTATTGGACTAACAAGGACGTTTTCAGTTCTGAAACTTACAAGATATTCTTATAATATGATGACCTCTTAGATGTCAAAAGCTCAAGGAAAATTTGATTTCTCAGTTCATCACCCCTTAAAATTGTCCACTTATGTTCGCGATTGTGCTGCATCCACTCACAATTTTTTTTTATATATATACTATATTTACAATAGGATATTTACAAAATACCTTCATGGAACATGATAAATACTTAATATCCTAATGATTTTTGTCATTAAAATAAAAAACGATAAATTTTGACCCATATAATGGATTGTTGGCTATTGCCACAAATATACTTGTGCGACATGTGACTAGTTTTGTGGTCCAGGATCACATATGGCAAGTATGTGAAGAAACTGAGAACATGAACTTGATACAGTTTTTATACAACACCCTAAAAACAACTATATAATAATAATAATAATAATAATAATACATTTTATTTAAAATCGCCTATCTCGGCACTCAAGGACGCCGTATAGGGATACATAAGACATCTAAAAGCACCAGAAATAAACAAACAACAGCAGAAAGAGGCAGAACAATTGACATTAAGTGAAATTGGTAGTTTTAAACATATGTGTTTTGAGTTGTAATTTGAAATTTGAAACTTGCAGTACCAGTATAACAATTTGAGTGAATTGTTGTGATTAAAAATATGACATGCGCATTTGAGAACTTTCATCAGATTTAAAGGAACAATCATTCTGTCATTCTCATCTCATTCCAAACCTGCACATGCTTTCTTTCCTTTTTGGAACATAACACACACAGACACACACACACACACATATATATGGATGAGGATGAGTATTTGATGACAGAATGATTGTTCCTTTAAATCTGATGAAAGTTCTCAAATGGCGCATGTCATATTTTTTATCACAATAATTCACTCAAATTGTACTGGTACTGCAAGTTAAAAGCATTTCTATTCAATCATTAAATGCAAAATAGAATAACTTTTACATAGCTCATTCCCTCTAGATTGCAAATTTTGCTTTGCTTCTATGTCAAAACTATAATCATTTCTCAGAATGCTCTTTTATGTCCCTTTATTCCATCATGCATTATCTGTGAATGAGGACTGAATTTAAAGAAGACAGTGCTTAGTAATATTGACTGGTGTGTTGTGATAAAAGTATTTGCATGTATTGACAAATGAAATGAGGTGGTCTAAAACCACATAACTGTAGTAATATTTGTGGCTTAAGATAAGACAATAATATGCAAATACTGTATAACAGAAGTTTGCTTTTAATAGCAAAAATCTCTGTCCTGACCAAGCGATGCAAGGCTGAACTTTCTTTCGCTTTTTTCTGCTCTGCACTGCATGCAACGTGTGATGTGATGATATCCAGATGTTTGGAGTGTGGTGTAAGAGTGCCTGTACTCCTAAGGAATGGTTTATGTTTAACGGTCACTTAGGGACAGTTGGTACCCTTCAGAGAAATACATCTAATTAATGCTCTACAAAAGAGAACCACTGATTCATTCAGGAATGGAACAGTATATTGTCTGTTGAGACACCGTGGCTGATGCTTTGACTCCGTTTGGAAGTATTTTCACAAATGGAGCATGAAGAAACTAGCAATATGTGTCTGTTCTTTGGATAAATGCACATTCAGAAGAAGTCATTGGGCAAAGAAAAAACTTCCACAAATGCTAGCATTACAAAACTTAATGTATTTACTAGTGGCTATATCAAGAATATATAGAGAAAAAAAATGCACCAAAATTTAGAAATCTTTGGAAGATATCACTAAACATTTATTCAACCATAGCAAAAGTAAATTTTTTTACTTACTATATGTTAATATTTCATCTACTTTTTTGTGTTTATTTAAAATTAGACAAATCTGATATTATATTAATCTCCAATCTGTTATCAATTGTGGCGAGCAGGACGAGGTCGAGGGCCGTGGGACGGTGGAGTGATTAAGCTACTAATGAGCGACACCTGAGCAACACAACGGTCTCGTATCGCTCACGGAGTAGTGGAAGTATAAAAGGAGGAGCGATGATAGTGGAGATCGAGGGAGGACAGGCATGGACTTGTTTTATTATATGTGACAGCAGTCGGGGCTGTTGTCTTTTACTTTCATTGTTTATTTATTTCATTTATAGAATTAAAAGACTTTGAATGTTCGCTGGTTGCTCGGTTCCCGGCTCCTTCTTCCCACAACAATGAACCTACAGTGGGGCCGAAACCCGGGAAGAGATACAGATACAGATAGCTTTATTAATCCCCAAAGGGCAATTCAGTTTTTACAGTACACCGTCTATACATAGGCTACAACCATTCACACAGACATAGCAAGTTTATATATATATAAAAAAGGAAACATCAAAAGTTCAGAATCCGTAGCTCCTAAAGTGCATAGTGCCAAAAACAGCTCAGTCCATAATTATTACTTCAGCTCAATATTTAACAGCCTGATTCCCGAGGGAATAAATGAACTTCCATAACGTTTAGTCGGCGTAGGGGGCTGCAAGTAATACCGATCTGATGGCATTAGAACAAATTCATCCCCCAGAATATGATGTTGATTCACAAGGCTTTTTACTTTTTGAAAAACACACATTTCTCCCAAAGAGAATTTAGGTCACACAATTGAATTCCAATAATTTTGGAGCAGACTTTCACAATATTATTTAGACAGTTTCGGTCTTTCACTGAAATATTACCAAACCAACAAATAAAAGAAAAAGTAAGAAGGCTCTCAATACACGACCAATACACAGTTTAGAAACCCTGAAAGAATTTATCCTACGCAATAAATGTACTCTCTGCTGGGCCCGTTTAACCACTGATTCAGAGTTCCCTTCGAACTTCAGTTGAGAATCAAAAATCGTACCCAAATATTTATAATAATTTACGATCTCTACATCCTCATCATGAATCGTGCATACTGAAGAGAGAGGAACGGGCTGTCAAAGAGTCCTAACAGCTGTGGGGAATCCGCGGTGCCTCATCCTCGACCTCGTCCTGCTCGCCACAACAGTCGAAATAGCTCTTTAAAGGAGCATTTCACCCATTTCAACATTAAAATTTATTTAAAGTGGATCATATATGTAGTGGAAATGTAAAATAATTTTTGAATTTGGTGCCCTCTTGACCGAGAAAAGACAATAAAAATAACCGAAGGGTGCATTTGTATGTAAGACAACAACTCCCACAAAGCACCACATTGCACAGCTCCGCAAGCCACTCCCACTAATTCGGAACTGCACAAACAGAGAAATCATTCTTTCGTCAACAAGGCTAACGTTATCTGTCACCAGAGTTTGAAATTAATTTCACACAAAATTTCTAGTTAGTTGGCTGTGGCGAGCAGGACGAGGGATGTAAGAGCAGTGCGAGAGGACTGCGCGAGTCCGGTGGCGTGATTGATAATTAAAGACAGAGACGCACTGACCGTTCTCGTATCTCTCTAAATAAACGGCAGATCGAGAGAGAAACAGGCCTGATTTTATGTTGTGTTTCGTTTCTGTTGTGTGTGGACAGCAGTCGTCAATCAGGGACTGGCTTATACTTTTGTTTTGTATTTGTTCATTTTACTATTAAAATGTTTAAATGTTCGCCGGTTCCTGCCTCCTTCTTCCCACAACAAACCCCGTTAACATTACATTGGCAAACTCATTCGTGAATTACTCCTCGTTTGTATTTCTTTCTATATGGTGTATTACTGCATGATACCTGGACGTTCTTTCAGGCGAAACTAGGATGGTTCACATCACAACACATACGTCCATGTGCTCGTCTGATTCAGAGATTTTGTCCAAGAGAAATTGCCATTGTTGAAATTCTCTGCAGTAGACAGACTCTATCTGTGTGTGTAGCGCACACGAGAGCACGGGCACCAGCAGTACACCTCAGCTCTGAGCCAGTCCGGGCTCTTCGACCGCGACAGGCAGCCGCCTCCGGTTCCTCCATCAGCCTCAGCTGCTCTACACTATATTGCGGCTCGTGAAATACAGCCACGAACATCAGATTTGAGCAGCAGAATTTCAAAATCCTCTTCTTCCATATTATGTTTAGTTTCGTCATTGTCATTACTTCCCATCTCCACAGCACTTGTTAGCTTAGCTTCCAAACAAGATGGCTGATATTGATTTCAGTATCTGCAAGTGAAGTCCCACCCACTGATCTGTAATAGGCCTGTAGGGTGAGTGGGTCCCACACCCTGGAATAATGAGGAGCTAACTTTATAGTCTCTACTCTTTTCAATGAAATGTGACTTCCTGCTTATTATGACAAAAATTATGATTTTTACGTCATGATAAGCAGGAAGTAAAACGTTTAAATCCTTTTTTTCTCCCATCTCAGGGGAAAATAAGGGAATAAAGCATAACCATTCAAAAATATGACTGGGTTTCTAAATATACAAAGCTTAATGCAAATGGGTGAAGTGTCCTTCGCTAGCAGAAGACACTCGCCAGATTAAATCCCAGTTGCAAAGGTGGGGCACGTTCATAACACTGCGTTACAATGAGCCCCTATTAGAAGTATGGTATACTTTCATGAATTCTATTGAAAAAAAACATGAAAAAAAAGGGAATAAAGACTGAGTCAATGTTCAGAAGTGATTAATTATTATGTTTTGAACTATGCTGTAGCTGTGCTTTCTTTTTTTCATTATTTTTAATTATTAAAAAATGGCATTATTTTATATTATGTATGATATATACATTTATTGTAGTAGACATGTGAGAAATTAATGTGGGGAATTAATTAATGTGAGAAAATAAATGTAATAAATACTCTGAACACTAAGTAGGTCAAGAAAGTCAAAAAGCTTTGCGTTGTGCCCTGCTCTCCCCTACACATGGAAAGATATGATGTTGGAGAAAATTCTTAATAAGTTGGACAGATAAGGGAATATATTAATATGTAGATAACTCTCTAAAACTCACTATATCAATGTCATTTATATATTACATCATGCATAATCAAAAGGGGGTTAAATGAGTGGGTTCTTTGTTCAAGTGGCAATTGTGTGACTTTGAGGTTTTATAAGGAGATCCTTAACCCTGGGTGAAAGAGCTGTTTTAAAAAGCTCTTTTCAGGAGTGTAAAACAGAAGATGTCGTCATTGTCCAAAGAGAAGGACCATTGTAAATGAATGGTGATAAGAAGAGAGCAATCAATGAGTAAAAAGAGGAGAAATATGAGAGAATAAGAATGAAAAGCTCATTTTGAGTTTTTTTTTGTCATCCCCACACTCAACTGTTTTCTCTTTCATCCTCATATCTCACTTTCCTTTCATGCCTCAAAGTATATGTCTCTTCCCACGTACCTTTGTTGATGCATAAAGGATGAAAACATAAAGGTGGACTTGATGTGCTGAGTAAAAGACCAATTTCGTGTTACATATTAAACATCAACAATGGAAGACATTTTATAAGGTGAAGGATGACTAACAATGTCAATATGCATCTCAGAGGTTTGTCTGGACTCTAATAGCTCTATTGATTCAGGCTTCCAAAGAAGAGAATATATTCACACACACACAATCACACACATACACACTATAAGGTACATTAAATTTGTGCTTTTTACATGTGTGTGCTATACAGAAAAATTAAAGGAGGAGGGGGAATTTTTTCATCGAGAACAGACATTTCTCTCATGAGTGAACCTCTTTTTCTAGTTTCTAAAACCAAGGTTTAGGCATTCAACTATTTAATTTTTTAGCTTCAAATCTCCAATCTTTGCTGAAAATGAGTGAACACCCTGTTGCTTGATGGGTGCAAATGTCTGTTAATGCCTCATTATGCGCAGCCAGCAAGTATGTGCTGCCACTGCAACACAGCTTCCACCTCTTCTGAAGAATTAATGAGTGAAAATGCGTAATTTGTACAGCCAAGTATTCCAGTAACACACTAGCAGCCAGCAGTGTGTTCTGTTTACTCGTACTGCTGCTTTTCTTTATAATGGCATATCCATTAAGCTGCTCTGAGGCATGCAGGTTAAAATCAAAAAGATTCATGAAAATCATTACGTGTTGGTTTCTTCTTAGAGAGCTTCAAACCCGTCCTATAAATTATATCTGTAAAATGAGACGATTGATCAGCTGAGTTGGAAGGCTGTTGGATCAATATTTACATCTGGAGCTTTTAAAAGCGAAACACTTTTGAAAATAAAGGTTCTTTGTTGGTATTGATGGTTCTATGAAGAACAATAAACCTTTAACAAAGGTTCTAAATAACAAAAGTTATTTAATTGTTCTTCAAACTAAATGCTCATTCACATTGCACTGATAGGAAGCAACACGAATTTTACGAGGTGGCTATTTCATAACAATTCATACGACCTCACTCGTACGAATTAGTGCGATTTTGCTAAATCATACATGTTTTACGAATTGGCCAATTCGTATGAATTCGTGCGAATGACCTACCCCTTACACATGGGTTTAGACAAATCGTAGGAATTCGTATCGAGTGAGGTCGTACAAATTAGTACGAATTAGCCATTTTTTAATCATTCGTCGAATTCGTATATGAATTCGATAAATTGGCTAAAACATGCAAGTTAGATTTATGCATAAGAGAAAAAGAAAAAAAATCTGTTAAAGCTTTTGTTTGGTTGTTTTAAGGAAATGGAAATATTTATATATTTGTTTGTTTGTTTGTTTGCTTTGCAATGTAGGAATTTGGACTTTATTTTATTTATTTTTTCTTCATCATGCTCATCGTCACATATTCAAGTTTGGAATTGCTTTAATAACATTTTACAATTTAATTACATATTGTTTGTACATCAGAATTGAACTGTCACTTTGCAATGACCAGTCTCTCTTTCTCTATCTTTGGCTATTCTATCTTTTCTCTATTTCTTCCTGCTTATTTCTTCTCTTTTTCTCTCTTTCATTTGTAGACGATTTGATTGATTTAAACATGGTGTTACTGCATGAGTATGCGCCCATTCTGTAAGAGTCAAAGAATTGTTATTGGATTTTCCCCTGTAGCAGATATCCAGTGATTTCCTAAGAAGCTGTCCTCTTATTGCACAGAGCCAGTCATTCACAAAAACATTTACCACCACCCAACTGTCAAGTACGACGTCTCTAAAATTCCCATATAGCGGAGTGACAGCTTCAGGCTTGTCACCCATTAAAATGCTTTTTTGTGTGTGTTTCTGTTAGCAGCTCTGACACAGCACTGTTTGATCCATCACTTGATCCAATTACATGACTTTTCTGCCTCAGAGAAAGGCTGTGACACAGGAGGTCCAGCAGCAGCAATCTGATGCTCAGAGCGGTCAATGAAAACATGATGCACCTCCAGCAGCATGACTCATGATGCTTTTCTGTCCCTTCAGATGACAGGTTATTCATCCATTAGAATTAGATGTGCTGTTTGAGTTGGCTTACTTGTTGGTCTTTGGGCATGGATGTTAGATATCTTAATGCCATATGGGATACAAAATAAAACAAGTTGCTGCCTTACATTTTTAAGTACAATCAACTTGGATGTTTAAGTAATTTCAACTTAAATTATATTAAACTGACTTAGAAAATGAATTGAATCTCATTTTCTCATATCTTCATTTTAACATCTCATATGTTAATTGCTTAACTTATTTTGATGAGTTGAAGCAATGTAAAAACATATCTTGTCATAACTTATTGATCATATACACTCACCTAAAGTATTAGAACACCATATTAATACTGTGTTTGACCCCCTTTCGCCTTCAGAACTGCCTTAATTCTATGTGGGATTGATTCAACAAGGTGCTGAAAGCATTCTTTAGAAATGTTGGCCCATATTGATAGGATAGCATCTTGCAGTTGATGGAGATTTGTGGGATGCACATCCAGGGCACGAAGCTCCCGTTCCATTACATCCCAAAGATGCTCTATTGGGTTGAGATCTGGTGACTGTGGAGCCATTTTAGTACAGTGAACTCATTGTCATGTTCAAGAAACCAATTTGAAATGATTCAAGCTTTCTGACATGGTGCATTAACCTGCTGGAAGTAGCCATCAGAGGATGGGTACATGGTGGCCATAAAGGGATAGACATGGTCAGAAACAATGCTCAGGCCAAGGCATTTAAATGATGCCAAATTGGCACTAAGGGCCTAAAGTGTGCCAAGAAATCATCCCCACACCATTACAACACCACCGCCAGCCTGCACAGTGGTAACAAGGCATGATGGATCCATCTTCTCATTCTGTTTACGACTCTACCATCTGAATGTTTTAACAGAAATCGAGACTCATCAGCCCAGGCAACATTTTTCCAGTCTTCAACTGCCCAATTTTGGTGAGCTCTTGCAAAAAACTTTTTCCTATTTGTAGTGGAGATGAGTGGTACCCGGTGGGATCTTCTGCTGTTGTAGCCCATTCACCTCAAGGTTGTGAGTGTTGTGACTTCACAAATGATTTGCTGCATACCTTGGGTTGTAATGGGTGGTTATTTCAGTCAAAGTTGCTCTTCTATCAGCTTGAATCAGTCGGCCCATTCTCCTCTGACCTCTAGCATCAACAAGTTTCTTTGTAAACTCTAGACATGGTTGTGCGTGAAAATCCCAGTAACTGAACATATTGTGAAATACTTAGACCGGCCAGTCTGGTACCAACACCCATGCCATCCTCAAAATGCCTTAAATCACCTTTCTTTCCCATTCTGACATTCAGTTTGGAGTTCAGGAGATTGTCTTGACCAGGACCACACCCCTTAATGCATTGAAGCAACTGCCATGTGATTGGTTGATTAGATAATTGCATTAACGGAAAATGTAACAGGTATTCCTAATTATCCTTTTGGTGAGTGTATTTGTTTACAGTATAAACACCTGTTGCTTTGTGCAAAAGTGAGATTGATGTTGTGATGATGAAATACTTCCACTCAAAGGTTGCTCTTTATCTCTCGGGAAGTCTTAATTATGTATTATTGAAGTATGAACTTTGTCTCAGGTCTTTCTCCTAAAATTCCCTAGAAATAAAATTAGAACCAGCACAGATCCATAAAATTAATGTGGATATAGCATAGCTCAGATAGGGGAATATGATAAGAAATCTTTTAGTTTGTTGTGAAATCTGACTTTTAATTGCAAACTATCTTGGCAAGAGACTTGTTGAAATCTCGTTTAAAGCAGTGTTACTTTAGTATTATTTATATAGTATTGTAGAATTTATTTTGAATGATCTGGTCAGTTTTTGTTCATCATTTTATTTTTGTTTTTATTTCAGGTACTTCTGTCACTTTATTATTATTATTATTTTTTGGGGGGAGGGGGGGGGGGTCGATTTAGCTTTATTTATTTCAGTTTTAGATAAAATCATGTTATTTCACTTAATTGCATAGGCAATAAAAACACTTATAGACGGGATACATGAGATTACAAGGAAGTTTTTCTTAGGAGATTCAGTTGCTCTCCTTATTTTTTATGCAAGAAACTTATTAAATGGATATCATTTGTTGTTGTTCTAATGCATGTGGCAGCCACTATTATATATCCAAAGCAACGTATACACTGCAATAAAAGTATATATTTAATTAAAGCCTTTACTGGGAAACAAACTCATAACTGGGGTTGCTGACTTGTTCACGTAGCTCTCTTTCCGTTTTAAAGAACTAAATACCAAATATCTTGATTTACTTCAAACTGGAAGTGGCATCATCTTCTCTGGAAAGGTCATTTTAGCTTTCAGACATTTGTAAGCTTTCAGGCTGTTAAACTGTTATTCAGTGTTTCAGAGTGGGAGGATTCATCAGGGGAATGCAGCCTGTGTTTGAGTCTGTGCCATACTGCTGCTGGTCAGATGCCTAATTTGTTTCTCACAGGTACAAACTCCAAATGAATCTGGCAACAGAGTTTGGTGAGAAAAAAAGAGATAATATTGAACACTATTACCATGCAGCAATTGTGAAGATATAAATGGAGCTAAGCAAACAAACAACTTGAGTGGTTCAAGCCACAATACCCACATGGATGTGAGAAGAAAGATGAAGGAATACAGAAACACAAATCACCCATAAAGGCAATAGACAAAAATGGATTTGTAATAAATATTTATGAGTTTTTGTTTGTTTATAATGCAATTCAGTTTTTTTTCCCTATGACATCTGCTAGCAGAGAGATAATGAAATGGATTGTGGTGCATAAAATCAGAGAAACAACCCAACCCTCAGATGTCAGCTACAGAGGGCGGAGGTGGAGCAGAGGTGATTATAAACTGCTTTACGGGGGATATTAATTGTCAAAAATATTCTCACAATTTCTTTCTTGCACAAAAGTTTTTCTCTTGCCTTTCTACCTTTTATGTCACACCAGACTATATTCATGAGGCCTTTTTTTTGCATTTTTCATCAAAAGCCAGCACAAGTTAATTGAGAATGCCAATGCAGTATTAGTTCGATTCCTGAACTGAACAGAATTTGGATTGAAGTTGCAAACCAGATGAAAAAGTTTATATTTAATTTATTGTAATTAAAACAGAATGATATCAAAGAATAAATCCAAATAAATAAATAAATTAATAATATTACTACATTTGTTTTATGATATTTCATAATTTATATTTAATAAATGAACTTTAATTTATCGTTTTATAAAATAAATCAACAATAAAGAATAAATACAATAACATATAAAATAGCATCACATAAAGTATTTCAATTTACTCAATATATAATCAATAGATTCAATGTAAATGTGCACCTAAATTTACAATTAATCATTTAGCAGACGCTTTTATCCAAAACATCCAATCCAAACTTACAAACTAACAATAGGGCAGCAATACGTAAGTGCTGTGACCAGCCCCAGTTAGTCTAGCACAGTACACGTAGCAAGGTGTCAGAATATAGAATAGTAAGTCTTAGTATTAATGGGTCAAGTGTTGCCAAAAGAAATGCGTCTTGAACAGTTTTTTGAAGATGGCTAAAGACTCAGACAGGTCATTCCACCAGCAGGGAACAGTCCAGTTAAAGACATTATCTGTGAAAGTGATTCTGTGCCTATATTTGAAATGAAACCACCAGGGCACACAGGTCTGAAGTAGTGAGGTATAGGGGTGCAACACCAGTGGTTGTTCTGTAGGCAAACATCAGTGCCTTGAATTTGATGCAAGCAGCAATTGGCAACCAGTGCAAGTATATGGGGAGAGGAGTGACGTGCTCTCTTTGGCTCGTTAAAGACCACTCTTGCTGCAGCATTCTGTTTGACAGTGCATGCCGGAAGGCCTGCCACGAGAGCATTACAATAGTCCTGTCTGGACAGAACAAGAGCTTGGACAAGGTGTAGCATTCTCCAATAGGAAGGGCCTGATTCTCCTAATGTTGTGTAAGGCAAATCTGCAGGACCATTTCTTGCAATGTGAAGTTCAACTGATCATCAATCACAATTCCAAGATTCCTGGCTGTCCTGGATAGAGTTATGGATACTAACCTAGCTGAATGGAGAAGTTGTGAAGGAGTGTTAGGTTGGGACCTCAAGAAGCTCTGTCTGAGCAGGGTTCAGTTGAATGTGGTTGTCCTTCATCCAGCAAGAAATGTCTGTCAGGCAGGCTGAGATGCGAGCAGCAACAATCAGATCCTCTGGTTGGAATGAGAGGTAGAGTTGTGTGTCATCAGCATAGTAGTGATAAGAAAAAACATGTTTCTGAATGACAGATCCTAGTGATGACATGATGGAGAACTGGTCCCAACACTGAGCCCTGAGGCACCCCAGTAGCTACATTTTGCGACTTAGACACATCACCTCTACAAAACAACCTGAAGGACCTACCTGAGAGGTAAGACATGAACCATTGGATCCTGGGATGCCCTTTGTCTTGAAGGATGACTGAAGGATCAGATGGTTAACTGTGTCAAAAGCAGCAGACAGATTCAGCGAGATCAGTACTGATTATTTGGAAGCTGCTCTTGCCAATCTCAGAGTTTTAATAACCCAGAGCAATGCAGTATCATTATAGTTTTTTAGGGGGTTTATCACTGTAGAGTAGCTATAGTTTAATTGTATTAATACATTAAATTACAATTGTGCACTTATTTTATCTCTTAGCTCTCACTCGTTCCAAAAATATGTTTGCTGTATACCTCCCTGACACTGGGTAGTTGCGCCCCTGTATGCGATTCAAATGAGCTGTTGTCACACAGAGATGGTAAAGGATTAAATTACCATTCATTAGAGATGAGCAGACCAGGACCTTCAACCCTCCCAGTCAGGCGAAGGGGGTGTGTGAAAAAGTGAAGTTTGTGGAAAGGCCTGCAGATGTGGCAGTGTCTGGTCTGATCCAGGTCAAGGTCAGGGCCATGATGATGCTGAGACCTGACTGACTAGATGTAATGAAATCTGCTTTGTTTAAAGCAGACTAGCAATTCCAGAGACCAATAGGAAAAGAAAGTAATGTACTAGAAGACACATGGAAAGTTTGCAGGTTGTTAGGGTTGCACTGCCTCTACTATTACTAAGTGTTAATAATAGTAGAGATTTAGAAGCACATAGTGAAATCAGGATACAAGAAAAAAAAACTCAACCTAGTCGGTGTCCTTGCTCGCTGCTCTTTACACTCTTTACTGTGGAAAAATGTTGTTTATATATTTGTTTTGATTCCTAGTTTTGACAGTGCTGGAAATGAGTAGAAATGGGTCTAATCAGAAACAAAATGAATATGATGCCAGTTTCCGCCATATAATCTTCTCCAAACCATTTGATGTGCTTAAAATATCCCAAAATACCCATCGCTGCCTTACGGTTTGCATGATTTAATGAGGTACAATTTAGAAGGAAATGTTACCCATGAAATTTTGAAATGACCATCAATTTCTGCCATCTTTTACCATTCAAAACACTTTCTATTTATAGATACCTGCACGTTAAATAGAGTTGTGCTCCGAGTCATGAGTCATGTGCTCTGTACTTTGATTTGGGGATGTGAGCAGTTATTCTCTGTGCTTGTTCTGTTCATGACAATCACTCTTGAGGCCTCTTTTAAAGTAATAACACCCAGAGCCCAGTTCTGCCCAGAAGTTAATCTCTTTACCAACAATTCATTACCTGAGGTTTTTCAACCATACATATGAACTCATTGAAAAACTCATTAGAGCACACACACACACGCAAACACTCATCTCATCACATTCCTTTCTCTCTCTATCTCTCTCTTTCTTCCAGTCGTCTAGTTATTTGTTTTGGAGCCTCTTGACCTTTGTCTGCATGGTTGTCGCCGTTTGCATATTGTGTTTGTACTGTAAGTGAGAGACATCTATAATGTTCTGCTGAAGTTAATTAACTCAAAGAAAAGAATGAGCTTTTGTTTGGAGTCCTGCTCAAAGTGCACATAAAGAGCTCTTTTAAGAAAATTGTCGTCAATAAAATAATTTTCACCAAAAATAAATTACTGTTAGAAACTTTACACCTATAAAAAGTGACGACTGGCCAGTAAATATTGTTTTAAAACATTACGAAAAAGAGGTTTATTCAAGTGTGCTATTAGTATACTTCTTTTAAACTAAAAAAATAAGAAATTGTACTTTCAATCTACTTTTATGTACTTCTCAGAAATATACTCCAAATTGCACTTAGGTATACATACACACTGTCTATAAAGTATAATTAAGTATACTTGGCTTCTACTTGTGTTAACTCTTTTGATCGAGTAGCCTATTAAATATTGTTTTAGTTTTTCATATACAGTCATGAAACTTACATTGTTTGAAAATATTGATTGAAGTATTGATATAAAACAGATATGTTTCTAATTTTTCATATCTGATTTTTTTGTTGGCTAGTCCACTGGTAGTGTACAAGGGAATTTACATTAATTCTACTTTACTCTTTCCCCAACATTGACTAAATTTTCTAGCTATGCATGTTTTCACTGTTATACAGTAAGGGGCGCTATGACATGTTCTAGTGCAGAATCTCCAAATTAAAAACACAGGGGAATAAGAAGTGAAAGAAGATGTAAAGATGTAATGAAGATGCACGCAAAAGTAATGTAAAATGTCTTTGGATGCCTCAGATGTGAAGTTATTCGCTGTCAAAGTGACACCAAAATGAATGGGAGTCAATGGAATGCTAACAGCAGGTGAAGTTATGCTACAATTTTCAAATTTCAAACTTTATTGTCATATGCACAGGAAACAGTCGTCACACAGTGCAATGAAATTCTTATTCTGTAAATCCTCCCGTAAATCCTCAATGGCGGCTCCCGGTGAGGCTTCAACTTCCGGCTGATGGATTACCACCTTTGTCAGACACGAGCACTTCCTCTGCAAGTGTCTTCAATCGCAATCGACAATTGCTCTCCACTACCTGTGATGTCAATTGCAGTCGACACAAATATTTGCCGAAATGTTTCCAGCAGTTCATTCGCAATGTATTTCATTAAATGATTTAATGAAAAAATATGTAAAGCAGAATGCCAAGGATTCAGTTGTCTGTAAATTCAATTTGCACTGATCAAAACAAAGAGATATATTGGGAGTTTGTAAGCTTATTTCTGACTGCCATATAATGCCACAAACACTATTCTGTCATCAACAATACCGAATGAGTAGATAAAATATTGGCATCCATCTTTATTGTTAATCCCAAAATGCTGTATTTGCCGCAGCCAAAGACCCAGAAACCCATTTAATACATCATTAAATTATGTAGGCTAATTTCATGGGAAGATAAAGTTATAGCATTTTTATTCAAATGCAATTTAAAGAATAAAGAATAAACCATGCATGAATGAAATGTATTTTGAAAATAGATAAGGTGAATTTTCATTTCATGCCGACAAGCATAATTATGTTGTTGTCTTTCTGAAGCAGCAGCACACTTGCCTCAACAGCTCACAAGGTTTGGGAACAGAAGAAGTAGTGTTACGTGAATGTTTCTACTTCACAAGCTGTCATTTTGCACCTTTCAAAATGGGAACTGTTTTGTCCAGCTTAGTTTGAAAGCAAAATTAACAAAAGAGGTCTACAGACATCCATCAGCAGCTTGCAGTAATTAGATTCCTCTATCTGTTCTCAATCACTTTTATCCCCTCTTAAAGGGATACTCCACCCAAAATTGAAAATCTGTCATCATTTACTCACCCTCAAGTTGTACCAAACCTGTATTTCTTTCTTCTGCTGAACACAAAGAAAGATATTTTAAAGAACGATTGGAACCAAACAGTTTTTTGGCACTATTGATTTGCATTGTAGAAAAAAAAAACATACTATGGAAGTCAATGGTGCCTCAACTGTTTGGTAAATTGTCCAGTAAATTGGTATTATTTACATAAAGTATAATTCACATAAACTTTAACTTTATTCTCAAATATAAAACTTTAAAATTAACTCGAAGACAGGTTTAGGGGTAGGTTTAGGTCTGGGGTAGAGTTAGGATCCGATAACGTCATCTAACTGACGTTTAGGGGGGCCCTGAAAGGCGGATATTGACGTATGGTCAAAAGACGTCCCAAGACGTCAGTTATATGACGTCTTGGGATGAGACTGCACTTTTGTGTTGATCAGTGCAAACTGAATTTACAGACAACTGAATCCTTGGCATTCTGCTGTACATATTTTTTAAATCAATATAAAATTACAAAACACAGATAGCTTCATGCTGTGGAGTGTTTTTCCTTTCTAGTCATAGATATGACTTCATTTTATGACTTTATTGGAAAGCATTGTGATTGATATTTTAATAAATAAAATAGGACACTGTATTTTAAATTAATCATAATTCTAACATCTAACCCTACTTCTCCTTTAGGCCAAACATTCTAACACTTTAACAAAATGCACTCTGTGTTCAAAACCAGCGAAAAATGCTGGCTTGACAATATTAAAAATGTAACAGTATAGAACATTCTCATGACATATTGAGTAATCAACTGAACTAACCATTTTTTAAAGGATTTGCTTCTACCTAGTAACAGAAGGGTTTGCATAAGAAGAACCAATCAAATTGCAGGGACATTATGTACAGTAATGTATCATGTCACTTTTGCAGTGACCCTTTTCTATTGTTGTATTCTTTTTGCTGGTGGGATCCTCCGGCCATGATTTAAGCATATTCGAAGGCATTGTCTGGAGTCTGTCTAGTTAATGCAGTGCCACAAGTTAGTTAGTGCAGCGTATATACTAGACACTTTGATGTCAGTTTGAAGCCAGTTGTCGACTGTAGATGCAGAGCTAGAATATAAAGATTATTATAAAACGGTTATTTCGAATCCTTGATTCTGATTGGTCAAGAGCTGTGCTTTATTCATGATAAAACACGGCTACGAGCCGCTTCAGCCCAACGGTTCTATTGATCGCTGCGCAACACTGCGGTTCTATGTTGTTTTTATTTGAGCTTTCATGCATTTTACACATTGGAACGTTGTTGCTGTTCACGCTCAGGGACTATTTTTTCCAGCGGAAGGTAGGCTTTTAGTGATTTTACTTCAAGAAAGTTGCACTAACATTGTTTTTTACTTAAATATTGTGTGGCAACCGTTTTATAAAAGCAATAAGATACTCGAGGCAAGTGCTGAATCGCGAATAAGTAACGGCTCAAGGGGTTGCAGGCCTAACAACGCCCTTGAGCCGTTACTTATTCACGATACAGCACAGCCTCTCGTACCTTATTGCTTATTTAAAGGTGGAATACCTAAGAATTTTGCATTAAAATATCCCAAAATCACAAGGCCAGTGTTACATATTTGTGTTACAAGATGATAACTTACAATATTCCAAATGTTTCAAACTATGTTTAAATTGCGAGAGAATTGAGATTTTAACTAAGGAAACGTGTAGTCCTGGACAAATGCGGAAGTTGTAGTTGTGTGTTAGCGTCTATCAAGCAACAAACGTCAGCTTGTTTTCGCGCAATTATTATGGAATGGAGCACAATTATTCTTTAGCGATTGCAGCTGGTTCTGTCGACAAAGACAAGTCTCATAAATGCAAACGTCAACGAATGGGTCAACCAAACGACCCAAGAAGAATTTGGGACAAGAGAAATAAAACCAGCTCAACATCAGTGTGGCATTTCCTAAATGGAGAGAACTTCGTGAAAAACAATAACTTGAAAGAGACGCCGATCTTGCATGTGTTTTACTTGACAGGTGAGTAACACTGTGTTCTGTATTCAAATTTCATGTCAGTAAACGATGCAAAACCATTAGAATGTCTTGTTGTCTATGCATATGATGTGAAAAATCGTACGGTCATATTTACCGTGAATACTTCTCGGAATGTAAACTGTTGGCTGTATCTTAGAAAACGACGTTTATCTGAAAAGTGTTTCAACCGTCCCGGTTCTCCCCTAACATCTGTGATAACTAATTTACTTTTAAACCTTACTTTTCTTGCGGTTATTTCAGTTTATTAAAAAACAAGCATGTCATTAAACGCAACAGTTATGGAAATCGAACTTTACCTCATCTATGACAACTAATTTTCGATTCCCATCTGACTGATTTATCCACGGTGGAGTTGAAAACAACAGTTCCCATCATTCCGCGTTCCTCCACGTCGTCATCAAGCAAAGCCGTTGTTGTTGTTTTGAATGTAGCGCCCTCTAGCGGCATAAAATCTTAGGTATTGTAGCTTTAAGTGTCGACTGCCCCAGATATAGATATTAAGTGTCGACTTGGGTGTTGATTAGAGATGCAACAGGTAATTTTGAGACAGTTGCGAAAAGAAGAAAAATCGACCACAAAATCAAGCCATGCGAGAAATCAGTGTCATGGTGTCACTGACTTCACAGAAGAGCTGTAGAGATTTTTCTGCTTTAATATTTCCTTCTGGGACCCAGGAATAGACTTTTGTCCATATATTACATAAAGAAAAATGGTGTATCAATTCATTCCGTTATATATTTCATAACATGGTTGAGAATCATCTTTATACAAACTTTGGTTAAAAAAATCCTGAAACCTCAAAATTTATTGGTGATTGAAAAAAATGAAAACCCATTGTTTTCATTGCAATTTTTTTCCTGGTGTCCACTACAGAGGACATAGCATAACATATGAATAAAATATCATTTTTCATCATTCATCATTCAAAAATGTTTTTTTTTGTTTTAATATTATTTGTTTCTTATGCTAACTTTTTTTTCTGGGTCTCAGGAGGTTTATTGTTTGCAAAAAAAAAGATATGTTTTTACTCTTCAAACATTTTTGACATGCTTTGTGAGCAATTGCCGTCATCTTCCGATCCCATTTTCCCCTTTTGTCATATTGTTGGGCCTCCTGTGGTAGTGATTGTTAGAGCCCGTTCCATCCTTTGGCGTCAAAGGATGAGAATGTGTTGTGATTGTCAGTCTCGGTGGAGAGGAGAGGAGTTCACACTCTCTTCCAAGAAATGATTTTAGTCACACAGATTAGATGAGGCCTATCAGCTTTTCTTTGTCTCTCCTGCTCTAGTAGATCTCTAAAGATCACATCTTGTCTGTAATATGGCTTACACAGATCTAGACATGTTGTTCCTTCCCATTTTGTTTTATTGTTATAGACATCCAGTTTTTCCAGAAAAGCCACAATGACTTATTTTTTAATAAACAAATAATGGTGGTCAATTTTAATTTAGATAATTGTATGTAATCAAAAAAATAAAGTTTCTGCATTTTAATTCTTTCCATAATTTATTTGATTTAATTATAAAGTCAAAGTTAAAAACATAAAACCAGGCACATCCATTAAAGTCTGTCATGTAAAGTCTTTTAAAGTCTTTGCTATTTTAAACTTTTTATCTATTACTCAATTTCATTACAATTCTTTGGTTAGTTTCATTCAAGTGTTGCCCCAGGAAACCTATTATGTTTCAATATACTTTTTATTTTAGTAACGATTTCCATTTCCATGTTTTAAAGAGATATTTGTATCCATTGTTTTCATATTTTGTGCATTAATGGTTCAAAAAGGACAGTTCACTCATCATTTACTCATCGTCATGTTATTACAAATCCCTCTTTTTGGATTTTTTTTTTAATTAAAGCATGCACATTCTCATAACATGAATGTTTAAAGGGTAAAAATCAGTAAAGCAAAAGTTTTAGTCTCTGTGATTATTAGTCTGCGTAAAGCAGATGCATAATGTTAAATGTTAAACCCACAATGTTAATGCAATGCAACGGTAATGCAATGCAATGCCTGTTTGTTCACTTGATTTGTTTATGTTGATAGGTGTGAAAGGGGTGTTGTGTGTGTGTGTGTGTGTGTGTGTGTGTGTGAGAGAGAGAGAGAGAGAGAGAGAGTCAGAGGGGAACGCTCTCTAATCTTGATCACTCAGTGACATATGGAGAGGTTGTTCTGTGTGAGATTGACATAAAAGACCTGACCTTCACACTCAGCTTCACAGCCACTAGAGATATCTAATAACAAAAGCTGCTTTAGAGGCCATATGAAATGGGTGTTTGTATATGCTTATCTTCAGCTTAATTGAATTTCATTGCATTTAACTACTTACTTTATCTATCCATCCATCCATCCTACTAGAAATGTAACAGAAATGTTAAGAACAAAACACTGATGATTGTATTTCATATTCCCGTTTCAAGGAAGATTTGATTTCACCTGTGACGTCTTTCCTACAGTTAGGTTTAAACAATTCTGCAGGGAAATGAAATAGTCTGCTGCTTCTCCGTTTGCTGTTTACTATATATTCCATAAGTGCTGGCTAAAAAGCCTAATCGTGTTGAGGGAGAGGGGCTGATATCTGTTCAAACACCCCTGCTCTCCACTCTCCTCCAGCAACAGGGACAGTTTACACAGTCGGTAAACCAGGTGGCTGAGTGAATTATCTAAAAAAAGAAAGACTCCATTTTGTGAGGTGGCCAAGGGGTTAGGACAGTTAGATGTCAGTCCAACCATATTGGTTCAATCCCCTTACACACACAGAGGGAACTTATCTGATTGTGCGTGAGTGTGTGTCTGTGTAGCCTATGTGACTTCAGGCTAATGTTTCAGCTCTATCATGACAGCTGGCTGTGAGAAATGTTTCAGCTTCTCGCACACTGTTCATTTATATTCTCATTTCTTATTTCTTCTGGATCTCCTTTTAGCTCTTGAATCTCCCTGTGTTATATCCACACTAAACACCACTGTTCAAATATTTAGTCATTAAGATGTAAGATATTACACTTTTATTCAGTTAGGATGCATTAAGTAGATCAAAAGTGGCAGTAGACTTTTACGTTGTTACTGTTTTTTTTTTAATTTTTTTTACCTTTATAATCATGAAAAAAAAATATTTCCACAAAAAGCAACACAACTGTTTTCAACACTGATAATAATAAATGTTTCCTGAGCAGATCAGCATATCAGAATGATTTCTGAAAGGGATAGTTCACTTTGAAATTAATTTTTGATATATTTTAGCCAACGCATTCTCATCCTTTAGCGTCATATAGAACGCTATATGACAAAACGACGCTATACTACGCACATGGCACCCGTTATCGTTAATATAACACGCGCTGTAATGGGTAGGTTTAGGTGTGGGGTAGGGTAGGTAGTCTCATATTACGCTAAAGGATTTATGACGCCTTAAGTTCGCTTGTTATATAAACAATAAAGGCAACCATGTGCGTTGTATAGTGCCGTTTGTCATAAAGCGTTCTATGTGACGCTAAAGGATGAGAACGGGCGGGTTTTAGCTTACCTCAAGGGCATCCAAGATGTAGGTGTCTTTGTTTCCACAGTATTTTCAATTTTGACATTTTTCAGTCAAACCGTTCTTGTCTCAGTCATATAATGCAGGTATAGAGGGTCCACCCTCAATTCACCTCAAAGAGCATGCACAGAGAAGTCCAAATTAAACATGATTTAATTACTCTTAAATGTAAGTACACATTGATGGCCTAAGACATGAAACAAGCGGTTTGTGTGAAAAAAACAGACAGTATTTATATCTTTTTTTCTCGTGTAATCACAGTCACGTCCAAGTGATTTGAATCAGTTATGCAATGTCTAACTGAACTGAACTGAATCAGTTCAATGTTACGCCGGAAGTGATCGCTTGCGTGTGACGTCACTCAATATTTACGGAAGTTTTACCTTTTAATAAACATATTTAGATATACCAAAATCATCTTCCATTGCGATTTCCTGTATATCTAAATATGTTTAGTGAAAGGTAACACTTACGAAATCTCTGTATAAACAAAGAGTGACGTAGGCGCGCAAGCGATCACTTCCAGCGCATGCGCAAAGCCGAAGCGTCTGTGTCGTCAGATTGGTTTAAAATGGCTGTGATTACACGAGGTAAAAACAATATAAAACTGTTCATTTTCTCACACAAACCACTCGTTTCGTGTCTTAGGCCATTAATGTGTACTTACATTTACGAGTCATTAAATCATGTTTAATTTGGACTTCTCTGTGCATGCTCTTTGAGGTGAATGAGAGGTGGACCCCTAAACCTCCATTATATGACTGACGGACAACAACGGTTTGACTGAAAAATGTCAAAATTGAAAATACTGTGGAACAAAGACACCTACATCTTGTATGCCATTGAAGTAAGCTAAAACATCAAAAATTAATTTCAAAGTGAACTATCCCTTGAAGGATCAGGTGGCACCTACCCTATCTCACGACCAATTGGTACGAATTCGATACGAGTGATTAAAAAGTGGCTAATTCGTACGACCTCACTCGTACAAATTTGTACGATTTGTCTAAACCCACGTGACGGTTAAGTTTAGGGCGGGGTTAGGGGTAGGTCATTCATACGAATTCATACGAATTGGCCAATTCGTAAAATATGTACGATTTAGCAAAATCGTACTAATTTGTACGAGTGAGGTCGTATGAATTGTTACGAATTAGCCACCTCGTAAAATTCATACGAATTCCCGTGAGATCGGGTTGGTGGCACTGAAAAAGCCAGACAATTCCATCATTGTCATATTCTTGTAAAATACAAATTTCTCAGTTTTGAAAACCTGATAATCCACACAAACCTGTGTTTGATCAGCCCGTTCTCATCCCAAGGTGCCAACTGACGCTTTTGACCTTACGTCAACATCCAACGCACATGGCACCCTTTAGCGTCAATATGAGACGCTCCTCCTAGTGGTCCAACGCATTCTCATCCCAAGGTGCCATATTTTGACACTTTTGCAAAAGGGTAAATATCCAACGCACATGACACCATTTAGCGCCAAATGAGACGGTTAAGTTTCGGTATGGGGTAGGGTTAGACCACTAGGAGGCGCCTTCTGCACGATTTATTTTTACGTCTCATTTGGTTCTAAAGGGTGCCATGTGCGTTGGATATTGCGCTTTTGCAAAAGCGTTGTATATGGTGCTTTTGGATGAGAACGGGCTGAGTGGTCTAACCCTACCCCAGACCTAAACCTTCCCGCATATAGACAGGAATATCACAAGAAAAAGCATAGTTTTCAAAGGCAGTCCTGTGTTTAGGGATCCTGCATTCGCCTCGCACTGTAGATCTAGTTGCTCAAGATGTTTTTTCAGAGCCCAAAGATATGAACTCTTTTAGTGGAAAAGCAGCATTTTCATGGAGGATCTTATACATCAAACCAACACATTCTCATCCTAGGGCGTCATCTAACTGACACTTTTGACCATGCATTTAAATCCGACGCACATGGTAACCTTTAGCAGATTTGAACGTCAATTCAAACCTGCCTGTTGCTAATAATAGCCTAAGTAAGTTTTTCTCAACTGCCACAAAACCTCTCTATTCCCTTTGACAACACCTGCAAAAATATTTATGTATTACTGATAATGTATCATTACAAAAAGATTTACTTAATAGTACAGAAGGCCATTTCTGCCACATAAAAAAATAAAAAATCAGTTTGTCCATATTCAACTCTAAATTATGATCTTTTCCTTTGACATTTTGATACTTTTTACAACTCAAATCAAGATATAAATTGTAGGTTCGATAATCTATTCCGGACACATCCTGTGACATTTCACAGAGACATTTCCAGCAGAAATCCTTACGTTTTGAACATATCTTCAGAGCATAATGATAAAGTGTCTTTAACAGTGTGATGTTGCATGCTGCTGAACCATATCTTGTATTATTATTATTACTAACATTTTTTTTCTAAGAATGTTTCAGTTGCATTTACAATATACAGCCAGTGACATCTAGTGGCACCAACAAATAATACAATGACCACATGTGAGCAAACTCTAAAAGTGACTTTTGCTGTTTGTTCAAATGAGCAAAAGCAATGCAATTCTTGAGCATTTTCTATTTTCATTATATTCAATCTACTTTAAATAATCTTTCATTTTACAAATGTATCCTTTGTGTTTGGACTATTTGAATTGAATCAGTTTTATTATCATACATGCACAGCTCTTGTTAGCTAGCCTCCATACACATAATTTCCATACCGTAAATGGAGAGTAAAGGTTAAAATTATGTTTAAAAGGGTTTTTAAAAGCAAAGTATTTTTAAGCATGTTATTAAGAAATGTTATAATTTGTGCACTTTTAGCTTTCTAGTTCACTATCAAATAAGAATATTTGTGTCATTAGTGTATAGACTTTGCATAGCATATGTGTGCATATACATGTACAGGTATAGACAGGAATAAAATATTACAGTTTGCTTTTTTTGGTTGTTACTCAAAACTTTTATCGAAACTTCAGCTTAAAAATTACTTGACAAAGAGAGTACCAAAACTAATTACATTGCAAGTGATTAGAAACACAGTGGTAAAAAAAATCAAATAAATATCAATGAAGACAAAAACAGGCCCACACACAAACTCCTTATGTGACAAGACACATTTGTTTCGGAATCATTAAAAAAACACACATGAACCAACACAAATTCAATACAAATATCATGTTACTCTTTGTTGTTGCATGTTTAGTTTCATTGTGCAAATCTTACATTTTTTGAGTGCATCATTGTCATTCAGGGTTTGCCATCAGAGTCAATGTAATCCATCAAATCCACAAACATCAGAGAAAGCAAAATAATAATAATAATAGAGAGTTCGGATACAACATGAATCCTTACAAATTCATTTAATAACAAATAAAAACCTCAACATATAGTATCATTGGTGAGATGTCTTTAATAGCACTTGATATAAGCAAATTAGATATTAGTTATGCTTCTTTTCTTTTTTGGATTTAAGCAGCTTGTGGTACTTCAATGTTCAACCAGAAAAAAAATCCTACATACAAAGAAAAAAAAAAAAATCCTGCTTGTTCTGTTACTTTATGAACAACCAAGAAATTGTCTTTTAATGTTTGACAATATGTCATCCAGAAAATCAGTGCAATAATTTTTAGTGTAATCTCAAAGTGAAGTGCTTTTCAGGAATATCACATCTTGGGTGGTATTTCGTTACATGGCATTCAGTTGCAAAAAGTCAATTTTGTAAACCTGCTCCCCCTTCAACTCTCACTTGCATCTCTGAGACCTCACACTTCAAAGCCCCCCTGTCCTGCGCTACAGTATTTTGGCACATTTTAAAATGGTAAAAAAAAATCTGAATGTACAAGAATCACAAGTTTCACATGCATTACTTTGGACTAGAAGCGGCGTAGAATGGTGTTGCAGGACAGCACTTGGTTTAATAACACTACTGTAAATGGCTCGGATGTATATTTCTGTCAGTGAAGATAGTTTAAAGTGCAATTTAGAGAGATTTAAGGGATTGCGAGTAGGGTATTTGTTATATTTCTGCAATATCTTTCTAACTGTGCTGAATAATGCAAAACACTTTAAAGGCACAGTTTGTAACTAATTGTCAGTTTTTCTTTATGTATAACTGAGCAGCATTTCAATACACTATCTTTAGTACATATAACAGCTTAACACTTTGTAGTCATTTCTCCACATTTGCTGTAATTCTCTTCTTACCGTAACATTTATATTAAGTGCTCTTTTCATATATTGTCCATGGCTTTTTCCTTGCAAAAAGGCTCTAATTTTTATACTTAAATTATACAAATAATTCTAGTTAGTTTATATGCATAATCTATTCTCAAATCAAGATTATGTTTGCTTTTGGTAGGTTCTGTTTATGTAACTCATGCTGTATGCTCTGATTTCACCTCTGACCTTTGGTCAGTTCATTGTGACATAGATGCTTTCAGTTTTCTGGAGTTTTAAACTGGTGGGCTATGAGAGTATATGAGAATAAATCATAGATGCATGTTGGGAACAATGTACTCCCGGAGGACGGGGCACAGTGAACAGTGACACACACACAGAAGCATACACGCACAATTTGAGGTGAGGTGTATTTTGTAGACTCGACTGAGGTCATAATTTGGCATGCAGGTTTGAGATGATCTCAGGGGGGGTGTCTTTGATTGGCAGGTCTCTGTTCTTCCCCCACTGTCATGGCCTCCCACATCTGTGCTCTCACAGCTGCTCTGAGGAGACTGGGGGCGGCTGGTAGAGCATGCTGGCCAGCAAGAAGAAAAAAGTTCCTAAAACCTGAGAAAAAGAGAGATAGAGTTAAGATTAGATTGCTGTTAGGTTCATTTGAAAAGGTTTATGCGACTGATGTGAACCTGATCTAAAAGTCAACGGCTATTGATTATAAACAATAGGCTTCAATGGTGAGGCCGCATTAAAAATCTGGTTTTAAAAATCTGATTTAAACGTGAAAATAAAAATATTTCATGAGACCGTAGCATTTAAAATAAAACAAAGATTTATATTTCAAATAAATGCTGTTCTTTTTTAACTTTCTATACTACGGAAGCCCTGAACCGCAAGGTGAAAAAGAAAGAAAACTTATCTCGTTATAACGACATATTATCTCGTTTTAACAACATAATAAGTCGTTATTTGGACTTAATAAGTCGTTATTTCGACTTAAGTCGATTAAACGACAAAATATCTTGTTTAAACGACTTATTAAGTCGTTAAAACAACTTGATAAGTCGTTAAAACGACATAATATCTCGTTATAACGACATCATATCTCGTTAAAACGACTTAATAAGTCGTTACAACGACATAATATCTCGTTATAACGACATAATATCTCGTTAAAACTACATAATAAGTCGTTATTTCGACATAATAAGTCGTTATTTCGACATAAATATCCCGTTATTTCGACATAATAAGGGCACATTCTAATATGCGTTAAGCTATATTTAGCGTTCTTATAATGACTTTCTATGGGAGGAAAATGCTTAACGTCAAATGAAACGCTTTGGTACGGAAGCCCTGAACCGCAAGGTGAGAAGAAAAGAAAACTTATCTCGTTATAACAACATATTATGTCGTTTTACGACTTTAGTATGTCGTTTTAACGACATAATATCTCGTTATATTGACATAAGTCGTTATTTCGACTTAATAAGTCGTTAAAACCACAAAATATCTCGTTATAATGACATATGTCGTTTCAACGACATATTAAGTCGTTATTAAGTATTAAGTCGGCTTCCGTACTATACATCCATTTACAACATTGATAATCAAAAATGTTTATTGAGCAGCAAATCGTTCATTTTAGAATGATTTCTGAAGGATCATGCGACACTGTACAGCGTGAGTAATGAATGAAAATTCAGGGTAGGAATAAATAGCTTTTTTTTATGTATAAATGCACTGATGAAAATAAGACACTTAGTTCAAAAACATTTCAAAATCTTACAGACCCCAAACTTTTGAACAGTAATTTACTGGATATATAGTTGATTTTTAACACATTTTTTTCTAGATCACTTCTATGTCACAAAAATGCGACAGATATTAAGACATTATGGCATTTATGTTACATTTTCAATTCAACCTCTCACACAAATTGTTAAACTGATAATCTAATTTGTAAAGATTCAAAAACATTTGTATTCAATTAGAATTTTCAGACTAAATGGCCTCCGGTAGAGCATTGAAGAGACTAAGAGTTTTGTTTTTATCAAGTGGGGACCAAAAAATCTCTTTGTCTCTTAAATGTACCACTGAAGGCTATTTAGTGCTGAAAAATAAATGGCCTCCTGTGATACAATGAAAAGAGTTTCATACAAGCTAAAGTGTATTTATTATGGAATGAATCAGCACTGGTTTCTCAGGGAACCTTATTTTAATAATTTCCACATATTTTCAAGTGTTTTTCTCTACCTTGTAGATGATGCCTGCAATGAGCGAGTACTGGCTCATGGCTGAGTTGTGGTATAGATAACATGAGCCGTATTCCCCACACTGCTCTTCCCACAGCAGACAGGAGATGTCAATCACAGAGCCGAACGCTATGGGGCCTGGGATCCCACCGAGAGTCCTTACTACGATCCACTGGATCCCAAGCCCAAACGATCTCTGACTGTCAGGAACACACCTGCAGGAGAAGACAGTTATATTACAACATCTGGATCATAATGTACTGTATGCCAGATTAGAGATCCTACTGTCTATTGGAATGAAAAACTAGCTTACTACTTACTAGATATTACTTATAATGATTTTTTTTCTAAATGTAACGTGAAAGAGTAGGCATTATTGCACAATACATTTGAAACAGTAGTATTCAGCATTGTGGTCACATGACCTAATAATGTTTATTTAGCTTTTTTTTATCTAAACTACTGTAGAAAAGACAATTGAATTGTTTTTCTTATGCTCACCAAGGCAATTATTTGATAAAAATAAAGTAAAAACAGTAATACCGTGAAATATTATTACATTTTAATATAAATGTTTTCTAAGTGAACATATTTTAAAATGTAATTTATTCTGTGTTCAAAGCTGAATTTTTAGCATCATTACTCCAGTCTTCAGTGTCACATGATCCTTCAGAAATCATTGTGATATGATGATTTGATGCTCAACAAACATTTATTATCAGCGTTGAAAACATTTGTGCAGCTTCATATTTTTGTGGAAGCAATGATATTTTTTTTCCAGGATTCTTTCATGAACAGAAAGTTCAAAATAACTTTTATTTGAAATTTATTCTTAATAAAATTTTGCTTAATAAATTTTTTCATACAAAAAAATAAATTCTGACCCCAAACTTTTGAATGGTAGTCCTGTATATGCAGTGTCATACCTGAGTGTGGCAGTAAGTGCAGGAATGCTGCAGAGGAAAGTGAAGAAGATGACGACGAATAGGAACGTGAGAAAGGCTGGCATGTGATTGCAGGTCGACACACACCTCCCTTCTTCAGCAAAACCTTGTTCTCCCCATGATATATTCCCTACCACACAGCTGCACCCAGAGAACACCTACAAATGTGTAAACACACACACCAACAGAGACAAATTCATAATCAAGAATAAGACTTATTTTTTTATTCTGAGATCCTCTTATATGTAAAAAAACGTTGTGGCAAATCTAGTTATCTTGACTAATTTTATCTAAGAGTAAAACACATTTTTGCATCCAGTTTAGTGTTATGTTTTGAAACTTGCAGTATTCCTTCATAGTACAAGGTACCGGTACCATTTGGGAGGTTAATAACCCTTTAATTAAAGGTGCCGTATGGAATAATTGAGGTAAAAATATCCAAAAAATGAGCTACATGCATCAAAGAATGAGAAGAAATAAGTGCATTGATGTCATTAAAAAACTGAAAAGTTATAGTGCTAATTTAGATATAAACCTAAATTAGCATGCTAAATTACTAGCCCCGGCCCGTCAGGTGTCATAATACCCAATTTCGGCCATGGGAGGCAGTATGCGGGTGGGCAACATAAACACCAGCCAAACTGCAGTACATGAGTAAGTCGTGCCGGCTTGTGTGTGTGTGTGTACTTGAACCTGTCAGTTGTGTGGAAATACAGCCCACTACTACATTTCAGTTTAGAGGAAGAGTTCAAAAAATGATTGGTATTTGGTAAGTTGCAGCTTACTGTATATTTCGACAGTGTTCGTGTACTTTTACCATTAGCTAGTAGAGATGATCGGTTCACATGCACAAAGGGATCTGTGGTGTAACATGTAGGCCTACAAGCGCCAAAACGGTATTTATTGTTTGAATTGCGTAATAAAATTGACAGAATCTGAGAGCTTAATTAACCTGCTTGCTAAGCGTGTCTCACAGTGAAAATCGTGAGAGTTAGCAGCTCTGAATGGTGCTAGCTTGATCAACATCAGCGAATGCTGTCTGTCAAATTAATTCAAACTAACAATAAAAGTATAATATGAACAAAACGAATACTATAAAATTCAAATAATTGGCCAGGCTTTTATTTTCCCATATCGAAATGCACCAGCTTGTTTTTGAGACAGGCGTCTATGAGACGGTCTTCATCATTTACTGTTGGGATGTTGTTCATTTGAGTCTCTGATCTCTAAAAATCTCCAAAACAGTAGTATGTGTGAGAAAGACAGAGCAAAACGGCGCTCGTTTGTGTTGTTTGAAGAGCGTGAGAGTGCGCGCGGCCGCGGCACAACTCAATTTATGGAGGTATACTGCCCCCATCTGTTATGGAATATAGGATATGATTAGATTTTATATGCAAGATGGCACCTTTAAATTACCTTACAAAATGTATGCAGTTTACGTCGAGTTAATTGACTGATCGTGTTGTTAAATGCATGTGCGTGACACTGAGAGAGTATAGAACGTGAGGTTTGAGTACCTGTCTTCCTCTGGGGCTGTTCGTGTGGTTGAGGGAGCTGCAGCCAGCGTGGCAGGGAGAGAAATACATCACTCCATTCGCACCACACACTGGGTTAAACAACTCCTTAACACAGTGACATCCAATGTTACAGCTCACCGTCAGATTGCCCAGATCTGAGAAGCTGAAGGGAGAGAGAAGATGTTTAGTTATACATTTTGTTTCACCTCAACCAGTCAATAAAACACTGTCAGTCAATCCCCTCTTTCCTGCTCTGTATATTAATTTACACCATTATGTGTGTAATATATCACTCACATGGCATATCAGACTTGACTGAAAAGGTTAATATCTACAGGCAGGTCTGCATGATAATGGTAAAACTGACACTCATGATTATTGTGCTAAAAATTATAATCATGAATATTGTCATTTTAGAAATTCAGAAGATTATTGCACTTTTACAATAGCACAAATCAAGAAAATGTCAAACGGCATAGTACCCTGTTGGCCAATAAATTACTGTAACACACTCTTTACTGTGCGATTATAAAAACTGGTACAACAAGAAGCTTCTCTTAAAAGCTAATCCAGTGAAATTCCTAATAAAAACAATCATTTGAATATTCGAAGATTTATTACTTTTTAATCACTGAGGTTTGATCACAGATTTAGTCACAGCAAAATCTAGGCAAGTCCCCAAGGAGAGACTTATGCCGCCCTACTACACGTTGCACTTTCTCCCATTCATAGTAATACAAGTGCAAAGTCTTGGTATATTTAAAGTCTTTAAAGGTGCAGTAAGCAGTTTTTGAAAAACTCTCTTGAAAGTGCATCGGACCATGCACAACAAAAAAACTTGTAGCCAATCGGCAGTAGGGGGCGTGTCCACTAATGATGGGAAAAGAGAGAAAGCTAAGCAAGAGAGATATTTGAAGAAGAGAGATGGCTGAGAGACATTCCAAAAGAGGAATATCAAATAGAGGAGGAAATGGTCAGGCAAGAGCTTTAGGACTTGCGTTAATATTCGAAAATCTTTCCAGCTCTGAAGAAACCGAATTGGGTAGGCCTGAAATCTGACAATGAGGTTGCGTTGTTTCTGCTCCGTATGTGAGTAACATTGGTTTTGAGCGTGTGCTGCTGGCGACTAACAACAAACTCTTGCTTCTACTCTTGTGTACTGTATGTTCATTTTTTGTGCTTCCTTATTCGTTCGTTTGACATCTTCGGTTTATTTTTCGCAAAGCATTATTTTGCTTTGCTTCTGCTATGATAAAAGAGAAACTCTTGCATTGCGTGTTCATGCATTTGGAGAGGCGGAGCAATTTGGGGGGCGGAGCAATGAAAGAAGGGGTGTGTTTGTTTGGGTTGATTTCAAATATCAACAGTGTTCAACAAGGATTTTGAGAAATCTCATACTGCACCTTTAAGCTAATGCTAATGCAAGATAACACAAATGTCAAATTTAATATACATAACCAGCGGGTCAAAGATTGCAGATAATTATTCTTAATTAATCTAGAGAAGCAGAAATCCTGATTAAAATATGATTTATCATGCAGCCCTACCTATAGGAAACTAAAAGTTTAATTAATTCATAATAAATGGCAAAAAGTTTGTCATTATTAATATCATGGAGACGTAACTCTTTTTTTGTTTTTCTTTTCTAAGATCATATTTTCTTTTTCTTTCTTTGTATTGTATTATTAATCTGACATTTCAAGACTCGACTCAACAAATTAATAATAACACATCTGTCAAGCCCCTTTATCTTTATTGATAAAAACAGAATAAATCATGACAAAAACCTCCTGATGGGAAAAAGAATTTCCCAGTATTGTGGGAGAAGAAAAAAACATAAATGTTTATTCAAAAACAAAGATGTATATTTTACATCAATTCGTTAATTTTAAGCAGGACTAATGGGAAACGAGACAGGGTGCATTTTTTCATCAAATAATAAATGTGCTAAATTAGCATGAAGTAGTTAATTTTGTTGATGCATTTATTTTAAAACAATCTCAAACTCATTAGGTATGGTTTTGAGCTCTTGCTGTAATAAATACAAATATTACGTTTTTTATTGCAGTATATTGTTTACAGATTTGTAATGAGTTCAAGTGTTCAGTACCTGCTTTTGTGGATTTCTGTCTGCAGGTAGGGGGCGCTGTAGTTGTTGTGTGTGAAGTTGCTGTAGTATGGGGTAGTTACTCCTGCCATGGGCACATTAGGACAGTGTACCAAAAATATGAAGATAGCCGTTAGGCTGACCAGTGCGCACAGCATGCAGAAACGGATGATTCCACGGCAACGAAGGTTCAGTTTCTTTACAATAAAGCCGCCCAGGAATGTGCCACCTCCACCAGCTGGTACCACCATATACCCTGGAATGAGAAGACAGAGTTAAATACATCTCAATGTATGTAGTTATTTGTTATATTCTAAGAGTAATTTGATCAAGAGGGTATGGCATTGCGTTTAATTGTGATTTTTACCAAACCAGGTTGCTGCCTCTGAAGCACTCAGACTAAACTGAGACTCCAGAAATTTGGGGCCAAATGTGGACATCCCAGCTATGAGAGTGGCCTCTGTGGCACCAGCAAGACACAAAAAGATGAAGGTAGGGTTTTTCAAAAGAAACAGCATTGATCTATAGAAAAGAAAAGAGGGACGGAAAAAGAATTATATTCTACTCATTCAGCTGTCACAGTTACCATGGTGTTGCGATGCTCTCATCTTTTTATAGATGGATTTTATAGGTAGAGCAAGGGGAAATGGGATAGAAACATGACACAAGTGGGCATAAGCAAGACGAGCCAAAAGAATATTCAAATCCCTCTTGTTGGATCCCAGGGACAGATAGACTTGAGTGTCATTAAGAAACAGTATTTCTTTGCAAATGTTTTAAATATAGACCCTAAAGGAAGCACACACAAGGAGAATAAAATCGGACCAAGAATCGGAGCCTTGAGGGACACCAAAAGAGAGAGGAGCTGCACCCAAAGAGAATTCACCAGTATAAAATATTTACAAAATTTAAATAAGACTGAAACTATTTAAGACCATTCCCCTGAATGCCCACATAATGCTCCAAACATGGGATAAGAACAGCGTAGCCAAATGTGTCAAATGCTGCACTGCTACAAAACGACAGCTGTCTGCGTGGCGTAATTTTTGTCATCAGGAGGGGCCATGGACTTATGGCGTCCAGCCCAATTTTTATGACAGCACGGATGTGCAGAGTACGAGTGACTTGAGCGCTTCAAAACAAAATCCACCGGTGCTAATAAATAGTGTAGCAAATACACATTATTTCAATTCTGTGGATGACCATTTATGGATAACATACAACAGAATCAATTTATAGTATTGATTTGTGCTTTTGTCTCTTATTTCTTTCGAAAGACTCATTGGTGCAATTGTCTTTCAATGGCCTTTAAAAACTGATAACAACTAAAGGAGGTTTTAATGATCTCTAGTGAAACTTGTGGCCAAATAAAAACTAGCACACCAAGTGAAAGACGACAGCCCGATAATTTGTATGTGGCAGTTTGTTGGCTCTTTAAGAGTAAAGTGACAGTGAAAAGTGCTAATTTGAAAAAGTGCTAATACTCAATTCTCAAGAAAATTATCTAGGGACCCATTGCCCATCTGAATTCGCTGAACTCGGCAAACTAGAAAACTACAGCCTCAGCTCCTTCCCATCAATGACGTTTCTAAATATAAACAGGGTAGTACACTTTTGTTAAAAAGTGGTGAAATTTGTACGATTGTAAAACCACCAGGGGAAACCCCTTTTAGCTCACTTCCTCTCTCTTCTCATGCGTTCATACCTAGGGCATGTCCTTCACTGTTTTTCCAAACTCAGAGATCAGATGCAGTGACTTGACTGCCATCCTTCAGCCTGGTGGGCCTCTGAGACACGCATGGCCACATGTCGCTGAGAGCCTGCAAGATAAGAAAGTGAGACAGTTATTCACACTAATAGCATAATGTACTGCAGTCACTTGACTTCTGCGCTTTATGGGTAGCACCTGGTAGCTGCCTAGGGTAACCCAGTATAGGCAGAGCGATAACCAGAGCCGCTGCTCCTCCTGCCAGGAAACCAATCCACCAAGCTCCCACCCACAGTGGGTTTTCAGGAGTCAGCTCTGTCCTGAGGGTAAGAGAGAGATTTTAGCATTAGACAGTTTTACTGCTAATAAGACTGTAGAAAAAATTTTTTTTTTTCATGCAAGATTTCAGTTTTGTGCATCATGGAAGTCATAAGATCCAAATCAATCCTAGTCTGTTGAATTTAACCCTCACTACACTTTTTTTTTGCTTGCCTATATAGTATAATATATAGGGGGGTTCTACTAGAAAGTCATGAGGATCTAGCCTAGAAATCTAGACGCACCCTAGCGGCAGCAAAAATTATTTGCTGCAAAGTGTGGTCTAGCAACTCTGTTGACTTTCGAAGTGGAAAATCCAAACTCTGGTCTGGCCAATCACATCGTGTATAGAGTTGGTGGGCGGGCTTAACACAATGACGGCAGATTTGTGATGGTTCTGCGCCATGATTTCCATAGGTGATTTCCCTGATACTTAAAAACAAACAAGACGCAGCTGGCGAACAGCGGTCTTTCGATTCGGCTTTGGCCGCGACTCGGATGACTTGGAGTTAAGAACGTAACTTAAGTCATTCTTAAAAAGAAAGATGTGTTCAGAGTTTCGACGACCGGATAAGGCAAAAGTTTAATATATCAACTTGCTCCGCTGGAGAGAAAACCATGGGGAAAGCGCATGGGACTCACTCATCCACAGCCATCATCGCTCTGGTTGTTTAGCGCTATCCTATGGTGTGCAGAGGGATATTGAAAGACAACCTTTTATCCCGCCCCCGGATTGAGGTATGCCAATTGTGAGTTCCCAGACCTAACATCTTGATAGGTCTGGTTTGCCAGGCTAATGAGGATGAGTATATTGTAATTCTTTTCTGGGTGAACTACTACTTAGCCACTTACGTTTGGTCAATCTCTGTGTAAATGTTGAGAAGAATCCACCCAGCAAGTATCCGGCCGCAGGTCCTACAATTGCGGCTGTGTAGAAGATCCCTGAGAAAACAAAAGCAGCACATCAGGTCTCTGTGGCTCTCTCCATTGCCCCTTGAGTCATATAAAAGCTGGTTCACAGACTTCACACTGATTCATGTTTGTTTTCAATCAAAAGGCACAGTATGATGCAGTTTGAATGTTCCAGTGCCTCAGTCTGGAGTGAGGGGCAAGCAGGGTAGCGATTGTCCTCAATGCAATGGCCTTTGATAACTGGACGGTGGGGAGAAAAACAATGGAAGGAGGTTTTATTTATGTCTGAGGTGGAAACTAGTGAGGCTCACTGATAACGACAAAAGAAAGTGAGTACTGTAGGTGTGTCAAAGCCTGAGTTAGACAAAATGACAGGGTTCAGTGAGGGCAAATATGAATTGTTGAGTGTTTTTCCATGTAAACTATAAGACAAATTGATTTTTTTTTCTTTTTTTTAAAAAGTGTGCTTGAATACATTTAGCTACGCATTTACAAACACACCCTGTGATAAAATTATGTCCAATCAATTAATGGGCATGCACGAATATTAGATATTAAATTCTGCGTTATTTCTTTCCAAATTCTGATTGTCACTGTACTTTTTTCTGAATCTTTGGATTCCGCTTTAATGCTTTTATTTAATTTTAAATAATCAAAAAGCATGTCTAATCAACTGAATTCATAATTTTATTAAAATTTTAAAAACAATTATGCCCTATGAAATCTGTTTTACAGTGTTTGTCCCAATTTTAATTTTTCCTAACTTTTCATCAAAAATGTTATTAAACAACAAGTACTGTCCAACTAAACATTTCACATGAAGTGCTCGAACACAGAGTTGTACTGTAATTTTGTAAATTCTGTTTAGAGCCCGACCGATAAGGGATTTTGAAGGCCGATACCGATACAAGTATTTTTTTGAAAGTTATAAGGACAGTCAGTCAACTACACTGTAACAACGTAACGTAACTATTACTAGCTAATTTAGCTTCACTCTAAGCTGATTTAACATCAGCAAAACTGGACAAGGTAGTCACAAATTTTGTCATGCTTATTTGAGTTAAGAGAACTGATGGGGATGTTCTTTTAATTATTATTCAAGCAATGTATGTACCGTGATAAACTCAACGAGTTGCCCTCTGATGGACAAACTATACAACTCAAACACTCATGACATGGTTCAAGCGTGTTTCGTCCATCCGTTTTATTTTTGAAATATTACTTTATCGGCCATTTTAACTGCCGATACCGATAGTTTGGAAAATGCCGATAATATCGGTCTGCCATTATATCGTTCTGGCTCTAATTCTATGTGACATATTTTAATAATTGTTTTATTTTATTATTGCTTAATAATGGGGGCTCCGCAGCACTTCCTCCTACGGGTTGGGTACGCTTCCACCAGTGTTATCGAAATCCACTGAGCGTGTTCTTGCGGAACAGCAGTGTGATTCTTCCTAGCTAGCTCCGCCGTAAAGAAAACTAAGAAACTGCTTTGGCGGGAAGCTAAGATAGGCGCTGGAAGGGTCCAGCACCATGGTGTTTTATTATGGATCCCAATTCGTTGAAAACTCCTCCGACAAGACGTCAGGAGTTCCCGAACGAAACATATGTGACATCGGTGACATATGGTAACTCTCAGTTCCCTGAGGAGGGAATGGAGACGTCTCAGTCCATTCGCCATGCTTGCTGTACCTTTGCGGAGGACTGGATACTGTCCGGCTCCTCAGCGTAAAGCATACGTGTATGTGCTCGCTTTCGCTTTATACCAGTACTGGCAGGCCGGTGCGGAATGCAAATCCTGGATGCCAATACTCATTGGCTCGTTTTAATTCACTTGAAGGAAATTGGTCTCCGTTCCCTACTCAGGGAGCGAGGGTTACCATACGTAACCGAGACAATTCCTTTAAAGAACTGCTAAAGATTACATTTAACATTGTTTTAATATTTTGTTATAAGCTAATTTTAGATGACAGAAAAAGGTCATCTAAATTTTTAAATAGGTTAATATTATATCAGTATATATATATATATACAGCTATGGAAAAAATTAAGAGACCACTGCCAAATCAGCAGTTGCTCTGGATTTATTATTTATAATATAAATAATCAATCCAGAGCAACTGCTGATTTGGCAGTGGTCTCTAATTTTTTCCATAGCTGTTATATATATATATATATATGTGTGTGTGTGTGTTTTAAGTTTTTCTTGGCGTTATCGCACTCACCTATGTATACAGGTGCGTAGTTTGACTTGACATTCTCATCGAGAGTAGGTGACCCCAAGGGTGTACAAAGGGGTTGCCCCAACCCCATGAAGAAACTGGCCCAGCATAAAGACATAGCGGTATGCTGACAGCCCACCTTCCTCGTCTACACACGCCTCTGTGTGATTGGCCGAGCACAATCCCATGCGCTGCGGTACTCTCACCTCATAGGGTGGTGTGGTGAAATGGGGCAGGGCAAAGACCAGAGACCCCAGTGCCATGATGAGCACACCCCAGCCCAGCCATCGAGGCTTATGACCCGTACCACCAAAGTAGCTCACGAATGTCAGGCACACACAAGCAGCAATGTCGTAGGAGCTTGCGATGAGTCCCGCCTATAATAGCAAAACAAATAACACATTGTTAATAATGCTGTGATGTACACTTTCAATCTAGCAATGGATAATAAGGCTGAATCACAATTTGAATACAATCTATTCTTCAACGTGTCTTTTGCGCCATGCATACTTTTTGAACTATTATTACCTACAACCCATTGCGATATGCAAGATGATTGGTTTGCAAATACTTCTATGATTTAGTATGAAATTTTAAGAATACATACATTACTGCTCAAAAGATTGGGGTTTGTTGTAATATATATTTAAAAAAACAAACAAGGGAAACAATTAATAAAGCAAGAATGCACTAAATTGATAAAAAATGACAGTAAATACTGTTCTTTTGAACTTTCTATTCATCCAATAATTCTGAAAAATATTTAACACTGTTTCCACAAAAATATTAAGCACAACTGTTTATGATAATAATAAGAAATGTTTCTTGAGCACCAAATCAGCATATTGAAATGATTTCTAAAGGATCATGTGACCCTGAAGAAGACTGGAGTAATGATGCCAGTTATTTTAATGTTTCACAATATTACTGTTTTACTGTATATTTTTTATCAAATACATGCAAAACTTAAACTTTAGTTAACTTTATCATAATTAGCACAATTAGTCGAAGTATGAAATTGAGATTTGACCTAAGGTTAAGCAATGTACTATACTACAAAAGTGTCACAGTATCAAATCAATATATTAAAATGTTGACTGAACATCCTTTAAAACAGTGAATGCCCAAGACAACAGTAACATTTGATAGTTGATAAATATTCAATATTTAATCAATCGAATACTAATACATTTAAAATGTTCATGCATAAAAACTTAAAATAATATATAATGCGTATAAGCAATATGGCACCAATATTTTATGCCACACTAACTTGACATTTATATTTACAAACAAATTGACCTGGTAGCTGCGCAGGTCAAAACGTCTCTCGATGGAGGTGATGACGGTGTTGATGAAGCCGTTGACGATCATGCCCTGGAGGAAGGAGGCCACACAGAGGAAGAAGAGAAACCAGCGTGGGGTGTTGAAGGTCTGGATACACTGTGGGCTCAGTGCTCCCCATCCACACAGATTCTTGGAGTCCGTTGGGACAAACTTAAGCCCAATGGGTGGCTCTGTGAGCTCAAGCCCCAGTTTGCCTGTATTGTGGAACACAGTGAGTGCATCTCCAGATGGGCTGCCAGGCACAGAGTCCCGGGACTCCACGGGGCTGGGATTGTCTGGACCGGGTCCCAGTGGACTGTCATGTAGGACCAAAAGCTCTTGCTTGGAGCTGAAGGAAGTGTCATTGTTTAACAGGTGGGGCATGGCCCCAAAAAGGGGGCGCTATGACAGACTTTGTGAAGAATAAGAAAGCAAAACTTTTCCACTGGAAACACTGTTTCTATTCTATGTGTAGTTTTACAGTGTTACGACGGCAGTGTTTGGACAATAATTCCTTTACAGAGTTTCTTAGAGTGGTGAAGTCATACAAATCTTGGAAAACTTAATTCTGCAAAGAAGAGGGAGAAAGAGACACTCAATAAGTTTGTAGCCAAAATCAGTAAATCCTCAGTAAATCATCAACTTGTTAAGCTCCAAAAACATTTCTCTTTAATCAGTGAAGTGAACTGTGGTGTCCAAGCAGACCCCAAAACATTCTAATGAGCTGGGATTAGTTCTGCATGCCATCGTTATTCCAGTAAACACTCTCTGTGTGTTCACACTGCTGCCAGCGAGAGCATGAGAATGAGAGCCGGTGAGGGTGGGAGCGTCTTGGAATGACGCGATTTGGCAGCAACCAATCGGAATGTAGAAGTGTTCCAGTTTGCGAGAATTCCAGAGAACGCAGTCCTGTAAACTTTGGTTCCGACCACATTAGTCCCCAGGCAAAATAGAGGAGGTTGATAATTTAAATTTGATAAGAAGGCGTGCGTGCAACACAATTTATAGGCAAGATTTTCATGCTAGAACACCTTTTCAGTGGGAATGTAAATTATAATAACACTTAACCATGAACACAAAAGCCACACCCCACAAATGTCTTTTAATTAGTTTACATTCGATCGACACGCAACATGCTTGTTTGCTTTGCGGCCTGTTTAAATACAGTTTTAAAAAAGACCACGCATTCGATCTACGTCAGAGCATCCACAAATCTTTCCATGGCGTCGACTGGCAGGGCGGCGAGAGCGAATTTTGCCGCTCTCGCCGGCGGCAGAACATACGGTTTTGGGACAAACACCCAACATGCCAGACTCACACTGCACTCCTGTTTTTTGGCAGAGCTTTTCCTTCACCTTCTTCAGAGTGCAATGACCTTCAGTAGCCCTCAGGACCGTTAGGAGATTTTGAATAATCCTTATTCAAACTTGAGCTGAGTAGAACTATTCAAACTAGAGAAGTAAAGTAAAGCCTTCAGCATGAAACTCACGCAATTGACACAATTTTGACACCACACATCTATATTCTCACACAGTGAAAAAACTTTGTGGATCAAAGATGACAGAAGCATGTTACTTTTGATATGAACCAAAGTCTCAAATTCTGTCAATTGTATGATGAAAGAAATAAAAATGCCATTTTGTGTCTCTATAAAGCGTATAATAAACCGGCATATATCTTCCTCTTTACTACCAGTTCACGAAACAAACCTGAATGAACATTAGAAGGTATGTTGAAAGATACAGTAATACTTACTGAAATGTAGCTTATTTTGTCTCATGTAATCACTCAATCAGTGTTTCAGCCGAAACAAGACATCCTTAAACTTATAGCTGTGACAATAGCTGTGTCACATAACGTTACATTTACCTCAGGTTAATCGATTCTTAGGCTCACAATTAGATTAAAAATAATGTCTTGGTGTCACGTGTCTATTAAAAATCTATTCTTGGGATCACGAAAAAAAAACGATTCTGGGGCCGTGATTTCAATAAAATTCAATTCTTGGGGTCACAATTTGACTAATTTTTTTTTCTTGGCGTAGCAATAAGGGATAGGTGAGACTCTTACCAATTAAACAATGAATAACTATGACAACTAAGAAAACTGGAACTAAACAGGAAAAGATAAACTAGGCAAAACAGAACAGAAAGACCTTCAAACTCAGAGTCCCAAAATACATTCGACCAAAACAGTGACATTAAGCGGTTTGTTTAGCCTTTTTTTGTGATATATGGCAACCCTTCACCTGGAGCTATAGACCTTATATAGCCCCGCCCCCTTTCAGCGCTGCACTCGTTGTCTTTTGACTTCCAGTCTGTATTTTCACAGCGATCTTGCATAGGTATGAATGAACTGCTTGTAAAAATTTTCCCGGTCGACATTTGCTAAGACATCTGCATTACAATACTTATCATAAACATTACAATGCTCATGATAACTTTTGTTAACTCTACAATAAGTAAATCCACGTCACCAGCTAATTACTCATCGACAGCGATGCCAGAGAAATGTACAGAGTGACCACAAAAACGGAAGTTCAAAGACAATATTCTAAAGATGACGGCGCCCACGTTTCTCTGGTGCATAAGGTCTATAATGAAGAGAGGAAATAGTTCAGAAGTGAGAAGGAGAGCAGCAGTATACAAATTGAGCAGCAGCTATTGTTAGTGGAGTTATTTCTAACACACGCTGAAGAAAACGCCTCAAATGCATTAACCTGTATTCTTATAAATCTATTTGTTCCCCTTAGCTGCAATTTTCTCACAGCGGCTAACTCTTCAGATACATTTGCAACATTAAAGAAAACCTATAAACTTTGTCCCAACCTAGGGGGGAAATTACGTTCAAATTACATTCTACAAATGCAGTGATACACGTGTACTGCATTCATTGGGTAGACATGTATGCCGGACCTAAAGACCCACACCAAATGAAGAGTTCAGATGCAAAAGCCTCTAAATGCCACTTGAAATTTTCTTCTAAAATGACCATTTTTATCAAGCTTGTATATTTAAGTTCAGTAATTTCACTTAAATGACAATTAATAGGTAATCTTCATTGCCATTTAAGTGAAATTACTGAACTTTAATATACAAGCTTGATAAAAATGATCATTTTAGAAGAAAATTTCAAATGGCACTTAGAGGCTTTTGCATCTGAACTCTTCAAATATTCATATGATCAGTTCATTCTTTAATACAGCAGAGTTAGACAAGAGTCATTTGCTTGCAAAAGATAGCATTTTTTTTTAAATCTGAGAATCATGCATATACATGATTCAAAAACTTTAACATGTGATAAAGTATGTGTAAGGATACCACAACCTCAAATTTGGCCTTGTTGTCTTTAAGAGCCAGACTTAAAAGTTCAAATTAAAGAATTAAAAGGAAAAAAATCTAATTCCATCAACTCAATATCCTTATCTTTATCCTGGCTTGAGTGTTAACAAAAGAAACAATGCTGAGAATGCACCAGTGTCATTAAAACGTGCAGGCGTACAAACGTCATGTGTGCTATTTTAGGCAAGTTTTACCTGTGTAATACCATTAAGAGATTTTCAGTCTTCTTTGTCTTTAACCCTAAGCTCAATTTAAGTTCTCATCCTGATTCCTAAAATACTTTAAATTCACGAAAACACACTACTATACAAGTATATATTATTTTACAATGTATTTCATTCCACATTATAGTCAAATTCATATCTAGACCTGCCTGTGTGTTGGTTATAGTATATGTATGCAGCATCATATTTTATTCTATTATTATATTACAAATAAAATGTTATATTGTAATATATTAACATTTTAGCTTTACCTAGATAATGTGAACAATGCATTGACTAAAAAGTTCCTGTATGTTGTAGATTTGATATAATTATATATTTACCTGCAGCTTTGTGTTCAAGCAATGGCATTGTAAAATGATCGCACAAAGATCACTCTAGTCTATAGGAATTGCATAGGTGCACAAAGCGAGAGAGAAATGCAAACTTGGCAGGCATTTTTATCTAAAGTACGTCCAGAGCAATAAAGTTGTATCAGTACCTGCATTCCCTGGAAATAAAACTCATGACCTGAATGTTAAAAAAACTTGAGAATTGTTCACAAATATATCACATATTACAGTCCAGAACGGCATTACAATTGTCACACAGAAATAATAACAAAAAAGTCACTTTGCCTACCTCTGTGATCACACTTCATTGGTCTTTAAGGTTCTGAGAGTTTGATTGTGCAAGAGAGAATAAAAGAGAAGAGAACAAGAAGCACAAGACTAGGAGCAAGCAAGACAGTCCCAAATGGGCGTTGCTCCAGCCTCTCACTCCTTCACATCTATGACTGTAGCAGCCCTGACATGATGATCAGCACCTCAAGCATCATGGATGTCTCTTCTTAACTCATTACACTGCATTCACTGCATGAATGTTTGTCCAGCATGGCAAAAGATCAGGACTTTGTACTCTGCTTGTCTTACGTTTCCAGATGATTGGCTAAAAAACCCCACACAACCAGGATGTGGAACCGAGCATCCATGAGTCTTGTGCCAGCTGAGAATATAGGTGAATGGGAAAGCTACAGCCTTGATACATTCAGGGTTTTTTTCCAATAACACTCTCCACATATAGAGAGGCATTGCAATTATGGATACAATGAGTTCAGAGTTTGTTCAGAGTTCAAGCTCTTCATATAAGGCCTTGTCCACACTAATACGTTTTCTTTGAAAGCGCATGTTTTTCTCTTTGTATTGGCCTTCCGTCCACATTGAGATGGCATTTTGGTCAACGAAGACTGAGCTTTTTGAAAATGCTCTACCAAGTGGATACATTTGATAAACGCTATTTCGTGTTGTAGTGTGGCCTTTGAAAACGGAGGTATTTGAAATCGATGACACATGTTTAGTCATGTGACACATCTTGTACCAATAGCTTGTTTTCATATGACGTAACACCACTGCGTTGCCATGGTGCGAAATACAAATGCAGGGCAGGAAGTGATTTGCCGCATTTAGAAAGCGCTTGTTTATGGTTACTTGAATCGATCAAACCATGGGCGTCAGTTTGGTTTGAAATGTGCTGGGGACAGAGACGTATTCGGAAGGGCATTTTCAAAAGTGCTGGGTACAATGATGCATTCTTTTCTCTTTCGAGTAGGTCATGTTTGGAAAGACGATGTCCTGTAGCTTCCTGATGTACATAGATAAAAATGAGCTCAAAGATGTGATGTCCGACCAAAAATGTGTTGGTACTTTGGGTGTAATTGGTCGTACAATGGGAACTACTATGTTGTTAGTATAGTGAGTATATAGAGTATATACGCCCTTTCTTGCATATGTACAGTGATGGTCCAGAGGTAGAATTTTTGCCTAGCGTGTCAAGACTCGGGAGGTTCGGGGTTCTAATCTGCACTCGTCTCGATACCTATAGTTTTTTTTCCCCTTATCAAAACCAATAATGTTTATCAGTGGCTGAGTTGATATAATGTTTATCAGTGGTTGAATTGATGTTTATCAGTGGTTGTATATGTTTTGATGAGGGAAAAAAATATATGCGAAGAGCGGATTAAAACCCAGAGAAACAGGGACACGTTTGTGAGAATTGTTTTTTTTTATTATTTCACCGGAACGAATCTCCGCAACGGATTGAAGCGCGTTTCCGAGAGAAGACAACACATATCAGTGCTAGATCGCCAGTTATTTAACAAACAAATGAAACGAATGCTGTTAACTGGAGATGTTTTATTTGTATTGGTACATCTGTGCCGCAAGATGTTTCAAAAGTGGTGGGGACAAAATTGACCCTGGCAAAAAGTGGTGGGGACATGTCAGTTTTGTACAGTCTCCATTTTGCATTCCTGCAAAGATAACTGAAACTTTACTCGCAACTGCTGTCCTGTGGCAAAACATGATGACAATTGCATTTTAGACCATGCGATTTAAGTGCAACCTGGATATTTTGCTAATAAAATGATCGTGCCACAAGAATTTCATGAGAACTTTATTATGTCATCTCTCTCTGTATCATCTTGCAAACTTTTATGTTTTACACATTAAGGTGATTTCAGATGTTTCAATGTTGATGAGCAACTTCTGGAAAATGCTTAAGTGTGGACAGGGAGCGTTTAAGATGAAAACACCGTTTTCAAATGTCTCCGGATTAATGTAGACGTAGCCCAAATCGTGCAGTGACAGATGGGTGTCATCACAGTTTATTGGTTAAGTTTTCAGTTAGTTTCAGAAATCTTCAAGTTTAGCATAAGCAAAACAAATGACCAAGTCATTGCAATCCCTGATTTTCATATCTGACTCATTTGCATGCATCTATGAATAATGCACACATAGTTGAAAAGTTTTGGTGTGGCGTTAGCATTAAGAGTATAGGTGGTGCAGCTGAGGCTGTGAGTGAATCATTTCTCAGTCGTCTTCAAAAGAGTCTGTAGTTCATGCTTTGTTACAATGAGATTAATATAGAAAAAGCGTAGTTATTTGTTATCGAATTCTATGAACTCTTTCATTTCTAATTTTAAACGTGTGATCAAACAGAGAGAAGGATAACATCAGTGAGAGTCTCAGGGTGGGAACATGTGTTTGTTGTGGAGTGCAGGTTCCTTCCCTTTTCTTTGAACTATGCTGGATGGTCATATGGTGAGATATGAATTACAGAGAGAGAAAAAAAAGGAAACAAAGCAAGACACAAGAACGGCGTTTTTACTAAGGCTTTCTGGGAAGGAAGCGGTATCTGTAAAGCATTCACACAAACATCTATTTTTAGAAGTTGTGTAATGGGTAATTCAGCTGCTGGATGTAAGGGTTCTGTTTAGTTTCATTGTGTTTTGGTTCGGTTTTCAGTTGTGTTCCTCAGTCAGTCTCAGTAGTTAATTTAGTACCACATCTGTTCTGTTTTCCTTTGATTACGCCGTTGCAAACCTTCAGTTCATTCTGTTCTTGTTCCGGCATCGTTTGTATTTGCATCTATGTTGGTTATGTTTATTTCCCCCAGTGATCTCCTGAGTGTTACCTGTAAATAAAGACGGTGTATTATATTTTCCAATCACTAATATATTATTCTCCAATCATAATGTGCTTTTTGCGCATTTCTGTGCAACCACTGAAATGGCAAGCTTGTTTTCTCCAGCGAATAAAGCTACACAACAGGTTCATCTCTCTGAAATGATGGCAAACCAGGTCGACCTATCAGAGTTACTGTAATCCTGAATTATCACTGGCTGGAAAGCTATAAAAACTAGCCCATACTGAGGCTCAATACAAAACTCAATATCAGTAAGATGACAGTTAAACAGCCAACAGAATCCGATGCTAGAAAAACAAGTTTTAGTTTTGTAAGTTAGCCAGTCCAACAACTTAACCAGAATGTGGTTTTCTAGAAATCAGCCACCAAGTCAATCCCTTTTTTCTGTATCCTTTTCCATAATCTTTCTAGCATTCACTGAGCCCTGTCTCACCAGGGCTTTGCTGCATTACCTTGTGGGATGAAGTGATGTGATAGGGCCAGACAAGGGAAGTCTCCGACACAGCAGTGACTGCTGATCTTACTACTTCCTGCATAGATAAGGCTACCATTTATTTCATACATTGACTACAATTGCAAATATAAAATCATGCATGCAAACCAGGAAACCATGTTAAATGATTAGCTACAAAACCAAATAAACTGACCTGAACCTGTTTGTTTGGTTGATAGGATAGATACATGATTTTCATTTACTACATGCGTGTTGTATGTTGTTCTTTTAGTATCATGTGTGTGCAGTAGACTAAATGTCCTATATCTCTAGGGGCTTGTCTAATCATTTAGCTGTAAACTTGTAGGTGCAACCAAGTGGAATGAATGACCTACAGTAGCAGCCAATCAGCTTCTCTGCACTCCAGGTTTCGCCTCTGGCACTGGACAATGTGGGTTAACAGAGTGTCATAACAATACAGTAACAACATTTGCTTAGATTACCATGTGACCACATATAATTCCAGCCTTTGACCCGGACTGTAACATTAAGTCTACTCTTTTACATTTTTATTTATAAAAAATTTTAATACAGAAATACTTTTTTTCTTCCTAATGGAAATTTATATATATATATATATATATATATATATATATATGATGATATATGTGTGTGTGTGTGTATATATATATATATATATATATATATATATATATATATATATATATAATGTAAACACATTGCATGAGCGTGTTTAATGAGCGTTGAACACCCAGTGACCACCTGGATCTCACAATTCCGAAAACGTAAATTTTTCAAATATATCTTTTTAATAAACCACAGATTTGAGCTTTAAAGGACTACATTCTTGCCTGAAACACTCTTTAAAATTACATTTAATCTCAGAACAACAGTAGCATATTGATATACGTGGGTCTTCTCCTCTGCTATTGACACTTGCTGGTTGGTGCGAGATGCATTCTGGGATACCTGGCTGTCTCAAGTCCGCACAAGACATCTTCTCGATGCATCCTCGGTAACACGGCGGATCAAGAACACATCCGGAGATTTGAATGACTTGGCTAGATGTGAACTTTGAATTGGAACAGTACTTGCACAGTGACTGATGACGTTTTACAAGTCCACAAGAAGACAAGTAAAGTCAAGAACACATATTGAGAAACGGCCAGTGTCTTTTCATAATGACTAAACTGGCTTACAGATTAGCAGAGCTAGTATAGTGGGAGGAGGAGGGGCACAAAGAGTCAATAGGGATTTGAAATTAATTTAATCTCTTAGTTGCATCACATTAGCAATATGTCAGGCGATTCATATTTCACTTAATCATTACTGTTGGATGGTCTCTGGAGGAGAAGAGTGTGTTTGGCTTGGTGTGTTTGAAATAGTCACTCCTTGGCTTAACCACAAGGAGTGACTATTTCACTCCTTTCACTCCTCACTCCAAGGAGTGAAAGGGTAATCATATAACTGATTATGAACTGAACTATTTATAAACATCAAATTTTGTCTGTAGAAAGGAGAGTGCTGTAACATTAACTAGAAATATTTTAAATACTTTGTTTCATTTTGAATTTTGATAATGTACCAGCTAACGTTAAGTTCCAAGAACATTCCCAATTCTCACTCTTTTTCAGTTTTCATTTTCAAAAACTTTTCCATGACATTTTCAATTTCACAACATTGGGAATAAAAGACAAGGATTGCCATATATATTCCTCTCTCCATTAAATCTTTAAAATACATACAGTTAGTGGCCATTACTATTATTAACCATTAACTATAAAACCAGTTTATTAATATGAGCCATTTAAATAGGCACATTTATTTAACTAATATGAAAATAAAATATTAAATAAAGCCAATGAATTATTAATGCTAATAGTAGTTATAAGTATATAATAAGCTACATTAAAATATTAGCCTACCATGTAGTAGCCTTTTTTAAAAATGACAACTACTGCAAAAAGATTGGTTATTGTAATAATAATAATATTAATTACAATAATAAACACTAACGATTTGGAACCAAATTACAGTACTTGACAATTTACAAATTACAAATTGTTTCTATGACTGGAAAATAAGTGGATTTTAATATTTATCTTAATCCCAATTACAAGCCATTCGTTTAACACAGTACTGCGCTAGAGTGTGACGTTTTAATAGACACATACCCATAACACGGAGGTGTTCACGTTGCATCGTTGTTGTTCGAGAACAGCAACCACATAACAGCATAGCATACATATTTTTGTGTATAGTGATGGGAATTCCGGCTCATCTCGGCGAATCGATTCTTTCGAACAGTTCGTTTAAAAAACGATTAGACGGAATATACGTCACCAACGTAGCCCATTCTAAACGAGCCAAGATTCGACATAAAATAACGTTTTGTTCCACTCCGTATTTTGTCCTCAAATATCTAATAAGCATGTTTACGCTGTTCAGAGGAATCGGTTAGAAATGCATTGTTTAGCCTAATGTTACAGTGGCGCGCCCTTAGTAAAGCTTGTTGATCAAATATCACGCTATTAATGTTGACAATTTGCCATTCTGTGGGCTTCGACATAACACTTAATAAATCACTGGTCTATTGAAAAAAATATATATATTGTTAAACGCTAATAAACAATAATAGCTATATTTTAGGATGCCCATATGTCTCATGAAGTGACCTGCGGTTTGTGTTTCTGCCTCTGCACTGGCATACTGGAAACATGTGGAGGAAATACACAGCAGACTCATTTACGAGTCTTGTCGTCTGCACTGCACGAATGTCTGAGCGTTTAGTCCAGCACACATAAGTGAGCGTTTTATCACCATATGGCTCGCTGTTTGGGACACTGTCTGGCCAGTGCTGCTTACTGTATCCATTCACCCAGTTATCATCATTACTCTCACATGGTGTTGTTCATTCATCCCTGTCTCAACATGGAAATGTCATGCAAGATACTCACGTTAAAACGCTACTGGATTTAGACGACTTCTCCATTTCAGACAGATCTGTCAGTGCATTTCACGTTCGCGATTGTTTCTTCCTCCGTAAATCCACGAATAAACGCTTGGGTTAAAGATGTTATAAATGTTCAGCTCTCGGATTAAGCAGCTTTCACCCAATGAAAATCCGCCCCCCATGGCGTTATGCTGCTGGACCAATAGGTGTCATCCGCCTTAACGGCTGCTCGTCTGACAACTGTCTTTACCGCGCTTATGAGCGCAAGCAGCAGCATCCTTGGTTAACCAACCAGCAGGTTTGGTTTGACTCTGAGGCACGCAGTTTCCATGTCATTCGTGGTTTTAAATGTTGAATTAAAAAGGTTAAAGACACTTTATTAAAAATAAAAAGGTAGAGGTGACAAATATAATGACATTACTATACATTTGAATGGGTCTAGTTATTAGAATTTATAAACCGTTATGACAATTAGCTATTTAGTGTATGATAATATAATATTTTTATTATTATATTTTATATTTTAAGATGTAATTTAAAATTTACATTCAAGTCAATGTTTTTTTTATGTCTTGATTGTGTTGCATTATTCCTGGCTGCAGTTAATAGATATTTGAACTGTATTCAAACCATCTGCTGCAACTACATTAAAGCTGCAGTAGCTTTTTTGGGTTACAAATGAACCACAATACATATTTTAGAAAATACACAACCAGCCAGTGTTCAAAACTATCTTAGCTCGATTCGAAGCTGTACGCTTAATGTTTTTAATTTCTGGTACTGGTACTGGTGGATTTACGCAAGAGATTTGAGCATCTTCGCATCATACACTGTAAAAAAATATTGTTGGTTTAACTTAAAAAAATGAAGTAACCTGGTTGCCTTAAAAATTTAAGTTCATTGAAGTGGAAAATTGAGTTTATACAATGAGGAAAGGAAAAACTGCGGACTGCAGATTTAATATACTGAAAGGCTCCTTATATCGTTTTTGTATCCTCATTTGAAAAGTAGTATGCTAATCTACACCATTTAATGATTGTATTCATGTCTTACTTTGCAGTTGGAAATTTATTGCCTGTTACCATTGTCATGTGATGCAAGAGTATATTTTCCACTTGTTTCATATCAATGTTCTCTGATTGCTGTTATTTGAGTGTTGAACTTAAACTGTTGTTGCTTATTTTCTTAGGGTTATGATCTGTTTATGTCTAACCTCGACATTGTCCTTAGTGGTTTCACTGCTTCCGTCTCTTGCATTCTTCAGAAATTAAGTGAGCTATTGCAGTGTTTATATAACCGGTGTGACTTGATGCAAGCAGGTGAAGGTTTGAGAATGTAAGGGATTTTCATTTATTAGCAATTGCTATTTCATTGTACAGGCAGGGGTGCAAAATACAATACAGGATATGCAAATTGTTATCTGAAAAGCATATGGACCCATGACCATTAACATTGATATAATCAAACAAACCAAAACTAAAACCAAAAAGAGCATAGTGCACTGCTGATAGGACAACTAAAATAATGGGTTTGTCTGTGGCTGAAAAATCAAAAATACTTTATATGCACAATATACTGTATATGTTGTGCATATATAACAGCCAACAAATTTCCTCTACTGAATACAATAAAGAATTAATGAATATATGAATATGAACATATGCTCACCTTTTTTTAGTTTTCGTTTAAGATTTATAGGTTTTTGGTTATATTTTGCCACACCCATTTAAATAACTATCCAATGGCTAAACTTCAATTTTTTTTGATAATTATTGACCTAGAGAGTCCATAATTGAACTGCAGTGGTTTTATTGAGGTTGAGTGAAAAAACTATGACTAGTTTGCAAAAGAAGTTCTCTTACGAGAGGACTCTCATGTTGTGTCAGCTAGTTTATGCTATGGGAAAATCTCTTCTCTTGAGAATACTGAAGCCAAAAAATTATCCTTTAATTTTTCATTGATTTAGAATGCATTGCTGAACAGGGCAGACCTAGGCGAGGCAACCTAGGCGAGGCGCACCTATTGGTTGCTCTGTGGCAAATGCTGCAACCTATTGGTGGACTGATCATGACGTAAACTTCAATGAGGGCTCGCACGTTACTTCCCGCTAAAATAGGTGTGGCTTATCTCTGAGTCCAGATAGGGTGTTCTTTGATTTTTCAACTCTTCAGCAAAGTGTCCACTTCACATCGCTGATTCTCTGGAAAAGCCACGCCGTCGAACAGCACTATCAGCGGGACGAGCCCTCTGCACTGCAGTTTGAAGCTGCATTGCGACTTCGCCACCGTACCTGCTGCGCTATCCGGCACCATATCTCTTTCACTGCTATATTCTGCTAAAAGAGCCAAGTTGATGTTGCAAATGATTCATTTTTCCAAGTGTGGCTCCGTCACATCTTATGCATTTCCTGCCTGGGAAGGAACCACGCGCTTTCCGCCGGAGGCTGCTGGAATGCGAATGAACAGCCGTGTCGACCATCGCGGCTCAACTCGCCACTTTCAATGGATCCTGCACCTCACGCCTCTCTCGTCTGGGTCTGGTCCACGCTCGAGGAGCGCTGCTCGCAGGTTACCTGAGGTTACCACCGTGAGTGAATGCACACCGGCAGGTTTCAGCTTCTTGCAGTATGCTCCGGCGTGCATCTTGAGATTCGACGGACAAGGCAGAAGAAGATGTCTCTTCCCCCTGGGGACCCAGACCCAAGATTGCACTAATACCTGAGCCCTCAAAGTCTCCCTGACCACCCAGAGAAGACAAAGATGGTTGAGTCCTGCTGCGCTCACTCTCAGCTCCCTCAACAGAGGCGGCTGGAGAAGTGTATTCTACAGCCAAGCGAGCCTGAACTGAAACAGAACTGATAGCACACAGGCTTCACTTGCTCAGCCATTTGCGAGATTTAAGTCTCCAGAAGTAGCAACTGGGACCAAGAGCTCACTGTATCCCAGCTAGAAAATGTCCTTTGTAGGGACAGTACTAAGTTCTGTGTCCATGACAGTGCAGCTGCAGATACAGCATTTAGAACCTGGACCCATAATGCTGTGGCTGATTTGAGCGTACTCATTACGAGGGGAGATGAACCGCAGATTCGGCTGATGCAGCTCAGCTGAACAGATCGCTGATGAGAGCGTGTTGTCGGGCAATAGCGTTAGCTGCAGCTTGACTACTTGGCCTGCCAGCACTGACACTGACGCTCAGATTTACGCTTGATAACCGAATACGTTCTCTTACGAGAGGTTCTCTTGTATTGCATCAGTTAGCTTATACGAGAACCCTTTGTTCCGCCGCCACACATATGATCGTGAATTGAAATGGTGCTGGACCAGTTAGTGGAATGAGGCCTGATGCCTAAAGGGCATTGCAGACATTTTGACGCATAGGCAGCTGCGACAGCGTCCACAATCCATCTGGTTAGGCATTGTTTCGAGGCGGCTAGACCACTGGTGCGCCCACCAAATGAAAAGCTACTCGGAGTGCCTGAAATATAGTAATATAAGCCCTCAGCAGACTGGGCAGAGGACATTGTATCAAAGCAGCTTCACAGTGATAACATGAAAATAATACAACACAGATCAATAATATTATTGAATATTAAATGTCCCCAACTAAGCAGCCAAAAAGCCAAGGCAACAGTGGCAAGGAACCAAAATTCCATCAGGGACAGAATGGAGAAAAAAAAACCTTGGGAGAAACCAGGCTTAGTCGGGGACCAGTTCTCCTCTGGCCAACGAAGTAACAGTGTGTGAATCAAGGTAGCATTACAAGTCAAATTGGATTGGAACATTGAGAATATTTGTTCATTTCCATCTTTTTGGAAGTCAGAAGTAATCACGCCGGTATGGAGACAAGTGTGTTAGAGGATCAGTGCCAATGGATGTCGTGTCAATGAGGCCGGCACTTAAGGATGAGTTGGGATGGGTCCAGGCAAGGTCCACCATAGAAGATCCCTCGGGTTAAACAGAGACTAATATTATCGCAGATGCCATCCTTCTTTTGACGTACCAAGTACATCAAGATTTACGGGATGTGTTCCCGGTTTCGGCTGATCTGAAACTATGCAGCCTAATTTTGAATTAAGAAAGTCTATAGTGTGCTATGTGTATGCTAGGCCAAAGAGAGGTGTTTTAGTTTAGATTTGAACTGACAGAGTGTGTCTGCTTCCCGGACAATATTAGGAAGATTGTTCCAGAGTTTTGGTGCTAAATAGGAAAAGTATCTACGCCTGCATACGATTTTGATATTCTAGGTATTACTCAACTGGCCGGAATTTCAAGATCGCAACAGAAGTGAAGGACTATAATGCGTTAAGAGCTCCGCTCAAGTACTGCGAAGCTAAACCATTTAGTGCTTAATAAGTAATCAGCATTTCTTTTTTTATACAATGTTGAATAGGCAGCCAATGCAGGGTTAACAGAACCGGGCTAATATGGTTTATGTTACTAATATTCCTAGTTCTGGTAGGAACTCGAGCTGCTGCGTTTTGAACTAGCTGAAGTTTGTTTATTAAGCGTGCAGGGCAACCACCCAGTAAGCATTACAATAATCTAGTCTTGATGTCATGAATGCATTAACTAATTTTTCTTCATTTGTCAATAAGAGCATATGGTGTAATTTACATATATGTGATGCGATCTGGGAAAACCCACCACATGGTGAAATTTGACATATTACAGGCTGGATTCAAGCCCTTTCCAAATCTGTTTTTATTTCTTTTATCGTTTGTCTGTAACAAAAGTTTTGGCTGATCGCTATGATTTTCAGAAATGGAATTTTGAGAAAAACGTTTTAATTAACGGTCACGTCCTGCTAGCGGGACGACTGGCGCCCCCTTTTTATTGCCTTTTTTCATATCACATATTTTAGTAATCATCATAGAGTTTCATTAGAAAAGGTATCATTGACATCGTTTTGAACATCGTTTTGAAATTGGAGGATTGAGAGGCGAGCAAGATCTTTTAAAGGACAAGTTCTAATATTTTACAATCAAAGCCCTGTTTTAAGATCGTTTCTGATCAAATATAATGGTTAGGATTGTTTTATTAGAAACATGCTGCAGTCACAAGAATTATAATTAAACTAAATAATACTTTAGTTTACAAAGACTAAAAGTACAACCGCACATTCTTCCATTGAGAGCTTGAATAATAGGCCCTACCCAGCCCCAGTTGGTGGCGAATCATGCACCTTTGCCGATTGCAAGCAAACCACTTGTTAAGTGCAGCCTACAATACCGCCACTGCATAAGACTACAGAAGAGAATACAAACAACCCCATTTCCATTTCCAGGCGGCGGAGTAATTACTGCACATCACAGAACATACAGTGCAAGTCAATGGAGTTGTACAAAAACTACGATAAACCTTGAGCAAAGCGCCTTGGGCAAAGTGTTTATTAGTAAGCTGATTGAAGACAAAAAGTTGTCTTCATTTAGCTGAACAAATTCTTAAGCTCAAATGGATACTTTGACAATTTTCAATCTGGTTTCCGATCGCATCACAGCACAGAGACAGCGCTCATAAAGATAATAGACGATATTCGCTCAAATACTGATACAGGCGAATTATCCGTACTGGTACTACTCGAACCTCAGTGCTGCATTTGACACTGTCGATCACAACATACTTCTTGACAGGCTGGAAAACTGTGTGGGGCTGTCTGGGATAGTCCTAAAATGGTTCAGGTCATATCTTGTAGGGAGAGATTATTATGTGAGTATAGGAGAAGTCTGAGTGGACATCCATGACATGCGGAGCCTCTCAAGGCTCAATTCTTGCACCACTCCTATTCAACCTGTGGCTACATGCTCCCAATGAGCCACATAATGAGAAAGAACCAAATCAAATGTATGTACACATATATATCAATTGATTTTTATCAATTTATTTAAACTAATAATTAATCAGGAGGACAGTTCGGAGAGCCTGATAGAATAGAAATAATATCACATTTTATTTGATAGGACATGCTGCATTATAAAAGCGTATACATTAATTTATTTAAATGTAAATAGAAACAATAATGAGATGACCTCCTTCAGTTAAATAAGCTATAGGACATTTGTGATTTTTAGGTACCAATAATTACAATTTGACATTGTTTTTTCATCGTTTTTGGCGTAACTGGTAAGTAAATTTGACATTTTGGCGGAAACTTTTAGGCTTTAGGTCTCTTTAATGACATCATTGTCAATCAATCCGCGCGCCAGTTCAGCTGCTCGACTTCAGCACCCACATCTCCAAACAAACGGTAAGATTTATTGTAAAACATCTATTAAACGTTCTCATTCAGTGCCCAAAACAAAACTTTTGTTAATGAACATACTCTACCGCCCTCGTAAAGCGTTTTGTTTCGTTTTGTGGACAGTGTCTGTTTGTCTCATTTCGTGATATGTTGACATTTGCAGGATTAAAAAAAAGAAGCTTATAGGTAGCTGAATTTAACTGTTAGACCACTTTTAAACGTAACTATGAAACAAGTAAGGTTAAAGCCTGTTTTTTGATGATTGAGACGAGTTTTAGATGAGTGAGGAGATTGCGCTTCACTTATTGACCACTGAAGAGTGTTATAGCACGAGTCAGGGCTTATCGGTTGGCTAATGCTGGTGGTAGTCAGCCTGTATTTGATGTAACGAACAACATGTGTTGTTTTGGATTTTTTTCTGAATTGCTAAAACACGTAATGCCATTATGTGAACCAAATTCCCAATATCTCAAACCAGTTTGATGTTTAAATCTCTATTTCTGCAAAACATTAAACAAGTTCGGATCGTTAAAACACTTTGGAAATCTCATGCACTCTTTTTGTAAAACTCTTTAAGTCCTTCACTTACTTAAAAACTGTAATGCACGAGTGTTTCAAAACTCTTTTTACACAGGCAGTCAAAATTAAACACAACTACTACACAGTTGTCATCGTTTACACACAACGACTCAAAAATGTTCACTCTTATTTCCTATGATGTGACCAAAACAACTGTATACAAAATTGGTTATAGCAAGCCGTTTTAACTGTTATTCATTTCCAGGATATGAATTCTTGAATACCACCAATTGAGTTTTTGATATCAGAATTGTGTTTCTTTACATAAAATTATATAAATACTTTCTTTATATTGATAATCTGATTCTTGATAGTAGGCTAATTGTATTTCACTAGTGAAATGTTACCATTAGGCTGCCATTAACAAAATCAGTTGTTGATATCAAGAATGATAATTTTTGATATCATTATTTACATTGTTACTTGTAAAAATGTCAATTCCATAATCAGTAATTAAATTGTCACTAGTTGAAATGTCTATTCTTGATATCAACAATTCAATTGGTAATAAAAAAAATCTTTTTGAAATCTGAAAATGTATTTCTGATATCAATATTATTTCAGATATCTAAAATGAGCTTTCTTACTAGTAACAATCACATACATGATATCAGAAATTAGCATTGTCACTAGTGAAAATTTAATTATTGATATGAAAAATAAACATTGTTACTAGTAGCAATTCAATTGTTGATATCAAGAACAGCCATTTCAACTAGTAACAAATTAATTATTGATGTCAAAAATAAAGGTTTTAAATTGTATTTCTGATTTGTGAAATTGGTATTTCAACTAGTAAGACATCTTTTCTTGATATCAACAGTTTTGAATGGCAGCCTATGGAGACATTTCACTAGTGAAAATACAATTATATCAGCACTTACAAATTTTTACAAGTTCAAATTCAGTTGTTGATATCAAGAATTATCATTTTAACTAGTGGAGAAATGTAAATGTTGAAGTGAGAATTAGCATTGTTACTAGTGGAAATGTTATTCCTGATATCAAAAATGTTCATTGTTACTAGGAGAAATGTAATTCCTGATACCAGTAACTATTATTTTAATTAGTGAAAATGTAATTGTTGACATCAAGAATTCATATACCTGCGAAATGATTAGAAGTTAAAATGGCTTTCCATATATTGGTACCTAGTCACCCGTTCCCTGAGATTTTAATCGAATGTAAAGAGTTTTAGAATTTCTAAAAACTCTTTTATCTCTTGTATAGGGAATGATGAAAAATAAAAATCGCTGGTTAACATACTTATGGTTAAAAAAAAAACACACTAACACGGTAGCATAATAAAGGTCCCTACATGCAAACCAAAGCATTGAGAACTTTGTAAGTGTACAAACAGTTTAATAAGAAGATATACTTTATAAAGACAGTCCACTTTGTGTATACAGGCAGGAGCCATCTTTGAAAAACAGTCTCGACCAGTCAAACAGCGAATACCGTACAAAGTGAGCTGAACTGTGACTTGTAATCTCAAATGGTCTGTTGTTTGACGGAGTGGGACCTGTTGAGTCGCGACACCTAAGAGACGTGTTGTTTTGTACAGTCTGAAGATTTCCCCGCTCTGATAAACAAGGCGCTCTCGGCAACTTTTTTCCATGTCCCGAAACTAAATTGGAGGCGGCGACCCGATAACGGAGGGACCATATGGACAGTTATCCACTGAGAAAGTGCACTAGACAAGTTATGTTTTAAATCCGTGCAATTATTTCTGATATATAGAGCAAATATTGTGTGATTTTAGTCTTGCTCATTGATCAATGACCGAAAGAACCTCTTGCCCTCCCTCCTCTCAGCCAGTGCAGACTTACACAAATAAAATTCATGCATTTCCATGTAATTAGATTTCACAAACGTAATTCCAATCGGACCAGCTCACTTGGCACGGTGTTCGTGGTTTGACTGGTCAAGACTTATTTTCTAAGATGGCTCCTGCCTGTATATGCGAAGTGGACTGCCTTTATAATTGATCTTCTTCTTAAACGGTCTGTACACTTACAAAGTTCTCAATGCTTCGGATGCATGCGGGACCCTCATTATGTAATGTGGAGCTATTTTGAGCCTAGTTAGTGGTATTAACTTGTGATTTTTATTTTTTATAGATGCTAACGGTATATGCTAAACAGTTTTTAGAGGGATAAGTCGCATTCGAATTATCGATTAGAAACAAAATCTCAGAGAACGGTCGACTAGGTTATTAGACCCAAAGGTTCATTTTGCGGGAAATTCCTTTAAAGGGAAACGCACCAAAAATAAAAATTCTGTCATCATTTACTCACCGTCAAGTTGTTGCAAACCTGTATGAGTTTCTTTCTTCCTCAACGTTTGGAACTTTGGCACCATTGACTTCCATAAAGTCAATGGTGCCGAACAATGTTTGGTTCCGAACGTTCTTCGAAATATTCAGCAGAAGAAAGAAACCCTCACTTGAGGGTGAGTAAATGATGACAGAGGGAGAGGAGAAAGAGTGTGTATAAGAGGTGGCGAGCAAGGATGAGGGAGAAGAGCAGGTGTAGAGATGTTGTCAAAGCTGGATCTGCTTTAGGGTTTTTCCCTTTGCCTGTAGAGTTGACATTGTCTGAGATGTGGAAAAACTCCTCAGCCGAACCAACATATAGACATGATGCTGAAACTGAATCAATCTCTCTCACTGACCTTGATTCTGCAGTTGCACAACTCTTCTGTGTGTACTTTACTGTAATATAGTGTACTTTAGTGTACTTTATTCTGGAATGAAGAGCCAGGAATTAATTTGGGAGCATATACTAATTAGAACTGGTCTAATGGTCTTGAATGTTACTTTGTGTGCTCAATATGTTAAGGACAATAAGAAGGGCTTGCTATCTAATATTTATTCATTTATTTGTTTGTTTGTTTTCTTGAACAAGACAGTTTAAACACGATCTGGATTTTCCCGCTTGTCTTTGTGAGCAATTGGTCGCAGTTTGCTGTATCCTCTCTCCTCCACGGCCATCAAATATATAATACATGTATGAATGAATGACAGCTTTGTTTTTTTTTTCAGCAACAGTGGGCTTTTTCTGCCTGTGACCCTGTTGTGTAATATTTTCTAGTCGCCACTAGAGGGCAGACTCCGTTGCCCTATAACGCTACTGGATGGAAGTTACGCACAGAGAATGCCACGCCATATTAACTAATGTGTATTTTCTGTTAAAACAATTCCCTTTATCGAGTCAGAAAGCCATCTTTGAAGTGCACACATGCACTTGTGAGATAGGAGCAGATTTGTGGACTTAATCTGTGTAAAAAGAAAGTGGCTGGATAGCCTGTATAACTAGACGTCGAAATGAAATGGTCATGTGACAAACTAATAGATAATTGAGGGGCTTTCAATCATGTGAATAAACTCCAGCTTAACACCATTTGAATGCCAAAGTGCATTTGCACAGATTCTCAAAGCGTTTTAAACAGCATGAATGATACATTCACAGTGGATGTTCACCTGCTGTTTACAGGTAGGCTACTAACTATCGACCTATAGACCATTTCACAAGATGTAAACAACACTGGTCCAGAAGCACTTCCTGTTTCAGTTTTTTAACACTACATAAAAGCTGGGATAAAATACAACCAACAGAACATTTAAAACTGAATCAAAAAGTTAAACAAACATCTTTAAGATGTTTTCTTTACATGTGAAATAGGCCTAAAGAAAACAGTTACAAACTGAAACAGGAAGTGTTTCTGGACCAGTGTTGTTTACATCTTGTGAAATGGTCTATAATATGTATTATAATTAGTTATGTATGTGTGTGTATATACACACACACACACACACACACACACATATATGTATATATATAACAATAAATCTAACTAATTAAACTACTAACCGGAGTGAAGTTAAATCCTGCCGCTGCTGAGAAACTAGTTCCTGTAAGTATAATGCCATAATTGAGATGAAAAGGAAAGGTTGATTTCTAACATTACTCTCTCAGACACTTAGCACATCGTTAGTCTGGCGTTATAATTGATTTGCTTTTGGTGTAACTTTACTGTGGAGTGGGTAAAACTGTTTTTAATGTCATGCTAAAAGTTACTGTTGACTCGTGTTAGCCTAGCACCGCGAACTAACTGGGACGACTGGATGATTTTTTTTTTAAACTGTCTCCACTGATAAATAACATTAAGGCTCACTTGGAAATTAAGCCCGATGTCCAAAATTCCGAACCACCCCTTTGAAGGGTTAGTTCACCCAAAAATGAGAATGATGTCCTCGCCCTCATGTCGTCCCAAGCCTGTAAGACTTTATCTTCGGAACACAGTTTAATATATTTTAGATTTAGTCCAGAGATTTTTGTCCCTCCATTTGAACTGTGTGTACAGTATACTGTCCTTGTCCAGAGAGGAAATAAAGACATCATCAAAGTAGTCCATGTGACATCAGTGGGTTAGTTAGAATGTTTTAAAGCATCAAAAATACATTTTGGTCCAAAAATAACAAAAACTACAACTTTATTCAGCATTGTATACTCTTCCGGTTCTGTTGTCAATCTGTTGTAATCTTACACTGAAAATAATAACTTACAAATGATTAAATTCATCACAATTATTTATTGAATGAAGCACACACAAATGTATGAGCAAAGCCCTAAAAGTCACAATTAATCTGCATAATCATAATTATTTTTCAGACGATTAATCGTGATTTAATAATTGTGACAGTCCAACCTGTGTGCCATGTTCGAGTCTGTGAGGTGCTAATGAAAATATTTCTGTTACTGTACAGTATACACTACCAGTCAAAAGTTTAAGATCGGTAAGATTTTTTATGTTTTTAAAAGAAGTCTCTTCTGCTCACCAAGGCTGCAATTTTTTGATAAAAATACACAAAAAACAGTAATATTGTGAAATATTATGACAATTTAAATGACTTTTTTATGTTAATATATATTAAAATGTAATTTATTCCTCTGAAAAAAAGCTGAATTTTCAGCATCATTATCTCCAGTCTCAGTGTCACATGATCCTTCACAAATCACTCTAATATGATGATTTTATGCTCCTAAAACATGTATGATTATTATCCATGTTGAAAACAGTTTTTTACATTTTTATTTCAGGATTCTTTGATGAATAGAAAGTTCAAAGAACAGCATTAATTTAATTAGAATCTTTTCTAACATTATAAATGTCTTTACTGTAACTTTTGATCAATGTAACTCATCCTTGATGAATAGAAGTATTGATTTCTTATTTATTTCCCCAAAAATAAAATACAAATTCTTACTGACGCCAAACTTTTTAAAGGGTAGTGTTTAATGTAACAAAAGCTTTCCATTTAAGATAAAAACTGTTCTTTTGAACTTTCTATTACATCAAAGAATCCTGAAAGAAAAATGTAAAAAACTGTTTTCAACATGGATAATAATCATACATGTTTTTGGAGCATAAAATCATCATATTAGAGTGATTTGTGAAGGATCATGTGACACTGAAGACTAGAGTAATGATGCTGAAAATTCAGCTTTTTTCAGGAATAAATTACATTTTAAATATATATATATTAACATAAAAAAGTAATTTTAAATTGTCATAATAATTCAGCAATATTACTGTGTTTTTTGTGTATTTTTTATCAAAAAATTGCAACCTTTGGTGAGCAGAAGAGACTTCTTTTAAAAACATAAAAAATCTTACCGATCTTAAACTTTTGACCGGTATATGGTAATATATCACATTGGAGTTATGATTGGGGAATGACATCGTATATAGGCTGCTATGACACATCACATGTTTTTGTGTTCAGATTGCATTGCCTGTGCTCAATTCGGCTGTTGTATTTGGCTGTCTGTCGCTTTCTCATTTACAGACTATATGCGGGTGTGCTAGAAGCATACATTGTCCTCTCCCAGGCCAGACCCTATGCAGACAGGCCGTTAAAAGCACACATTGATCCAGAGCTCTGCTGCAGTATAGGCCACATATTCAGATTGAGAGAACTGTGCCTTTACATCAGAATTGATGTCCTAGCCTCTAGAAGTGTATGTTGACCAGCGTGTGTGTGAGGGTGTCTTTGCATGGATAGCATTTTTATTGTTTCTCTTTGAAGCATGTGTTACCCTTGTTTATGTAAAGTGTGTTAGTGACTTGTGAGCTAATTTGTCGCTCTTTCTCTCTCTGTCTTTTTCAGTCTCTATGCTGAAGGAAGGAGGTTATCCTTAAACTTATTAGTGCAGGTGCAGTGCATTGAAAATCCATTCAGTGCTGCTGTCACAGCAATTCTGTTCCATTGAATTAAGTGGGGTCAATCCAGCAAATCAAAAAGATTACACCGGGCTCTATAAAGAGCAGGATGACACAAACATACTTACACATGCAAACACTAAACACTCAAATACACTGATAGACAAAGTGAATAATGTGTTTCATTGCATTGCCAGTAGTGTACCAGTTGTGAATTTGTGCGATGTAGTGAAACGGTAAAACTGTTGTTCAATACAATGACCCTGAACATAAATGATCAGCTGTCTAAAAAGAAGCAAAATGATTAGACAAGACATATCCAAATCACTAGTGCATGGCTCAAACATCTTTAGTTGAAACTATTCTTTTTATGGATTAACCACGGTATTTGACTGTTTTACTTCTCTCGATAGAGACGCCTACAGCATGTTGATTAGTCTGAGTGTGTGAGTACACTGTGACCTTTAGGACAGCGCCGTCAGCACTAACATCCACCTGTCTGATTATTGCTCCTGTCATTTCCTTAAACTAATGTGTTACACCCCGAGTGCTGTTTGAAGGACGCTGTGTAGCATGTGTGTGTCTTGTAATTCTATAACGGTCCGTGTATTAGGTGTGTGTGTGTGTGTAAGTGAATGTTGGCTGAGCTGGTTTAGTTAATTCAATGTCCTGGCTCATTGATCCTGTGCTAATTCAAGTCTGTGCTCACATATTTATGTGCCTGCCAATAGTACAAATGAAACAATTATTCCTAAATGATTTTATTACAGATTCTACTTTCTGTGCGTTTTGTTGTGTGTAAGCTGAGCTATGACATAAATATTTCATTATTATTTATATATATAGAGGATATATGAAGAGTTCAGATGCAAAAGCCTCTAAATGCCATTTGAAATTTTCTTCTAAAATGAGAATTTTTATCAAGCTTGTATATTTAAGTTCAGTAATTTCACTTAAATGACAATTAATAGGTAATCTTCATTGCCATTTAAATTAAATTACTGAACTTAAATATACAAGCTTGATAAAAATGATCATTTTAGAAGAAAATTTCAAATGGCATTTAGAGGCTTTTGCATCTGAACTCTTCATATATTATCTTACATCACTCATGAATATTAATAAGGTTATGCTGAAAAGTTCTTGGTAACACTTTACAACAAGGTCTTATTTGTTGACATTGATTATGGTTAATGTATATTGACTAACACAAACTAACAGTGAGCATTGATGCATATTTGAAACATTTAGTAGTCTTTTTTAATGTTACTTAATAAAGATACAATTATTCTTGTTACATGTCAAAATACATGAATACTTCGTCATCTTCAAGATTGTTCATGTCCGTTCATAGTACAACGTTTAATTTTAAAGCTACACAGTGTAACTCTTTTAGTTTATTCTTAGCTAAAAACACTTAGTTCTTTCAAAAATATATGTGCTCATTAATGTATATTTACTTCGTTCAAGTAATAAAGTATTCTCGTGAGTGTATAATATGCCATTGAAAATACATACGGGTAAGGGGTTCGAATGTCGGTCGCCAGTGTTGCCCCTCTATCTTGAAAGTACATTAGCCATACCCGTTAATTCAAGCTTCTCCTTTCGCGTTTACGTTTGAGTTAACACTCATGGACGAGGTCGAACTGGAAGCCATGTTAATCTTGGACTACATTGGCCACCGTAGGAGTTAAAACGAAATCGGAATTGAGAGGAACAGAAACTAATATTGACTGGATGGTCATATACCTTTTCACCTCTAGATGGGGGTAAAAATCACACAGTGTAGCTTTAAAAATGTATTGTAAATGTTGTAATTAACACTAACTATAATAATTTACTGTAAACATGTTGTACATTCTTAATTATCTTAAGTCTTATGGTGTGTTCACACCGAACGCGAATGAGAGCGTCAAATACGCGACAATCGCGTCTAGTTAGACGCTTGAACATTTTGAACCCATTCGTGCATCCGCATCACTCAGGAATAAAAAAAACAACAATGCAATTTCTTTCTGGCATACGTTTCCGTCATGTCTGAAATAAAAGATATTGATGCTCTGTATCAACATCCGCTACACTACAGTTTGTGCGGATGTAGTGATTTCCATCTGTCTCAGGTCAGGGACAGTTTCATAAAATAACGTCAACACCAATAAATATACAGCATATATCGTTTTTGCTGTGATTTAATTACAATAAATGTATGAATAACATGCCAAAGTATCATATATTTCAGAGATGTCAACAATCAGAATCTCCTCCATTTTTGACAACAGTGATAGACCGATTGATTGGCTAGTGCAACAAGGCATCGTGCGAATCTTTCCGATCGAGTTAAAATTTTTCATCTTGTGCGGAAGACGTCGCAAAAAGCGTCGCCCAATTCGCATCATTTGTAATGCCCGGCGCGAATGATGTGTCTATTCGCGTCTTTCCATTGACTTTGTATGTAATCTACTGGCGCAAATGATTAAATTTGCGTTCGGCCTTAGAACTTAGTCTTTTTTTGTAACTTTTGTATATAATATGAAATGTTCCACCACAACCACCTCAAAAGGAAAGTTAATGTAGTGTTTTTTCTTTATATTTCTGTTATTAAACCTAGTATTATTGGCGTACACATTTTCCATAGTACACATTTTTAATGGGTTTTAAAGTTTGAAATTATATTCTGTGTGGTTTAAATTGTATTTAGCACTGTATAATTCTTTCATTGTTTTTGAGAAAGAAAGACAGAGAAAAGTAGTCAAAGAATGGAGGAGAGGAATAGAGCACTTTGTCGTCTCGTTGGCAGAGTTGTTGTGACTTTGGATCAGTGCCTTGTGATTTTACCATCAAGTGTTTCTAAAATTAGCCTCTCTTGCAGAATTTTCCATAATCCAGTTGACTCTTTTTCCCCTTCCCCTTTATTTAACATCTTTTCTTTCTGTCTCTGACGTTCAGTTGGGTAAATCACTAAGAATGAATTGTGCCCACTGAGCGTTGTTTATTTGTGATGTCCCTGTTGGTTCAGCACGTAAATCAGCTGTAAACATGACCAGAAACTTAGAACTGAATTCAGGCTGCACTGCACAATACTCTGTAAAAACGAATACGCTTTATCTAATAAAAAAAAATGTGGCTACAGATTACAAGCAATATTATTAATTAAATTGAACAAATTATAATTGAGTAATTAATAATTAATCAAAATGATTCCTCAAAAGTTAACCATTTAAAAAAAAAAAAAAACATACATTTAAGTCACCATTATGGTGATCAGTGTTTGTTTTAAGATTGTTTTAAAATTATGGTTTTCTCCTTCAACTTGTTAACATCAGGTGTCTTCAATGTTGGCAATAAAATATAAATAGTTCTTAATTAATCTTTGACGTCTGTCTGTTATTTCAGATATTTTTGTTACATTTTTTGGGTGCAAACTTTACTCATTTTAAATGGTTAACTTTTAAGGAATTAATTTGATTAATTATTACTCAATTCTAATTTAATCAATTTAATTAATAATATTGCTTGTAATCTGTTGCCACAATTTTATTGATTAGATAAAGCGTATTATTTTTTACAGTGAATAGCCTCTTGTGGAGGATGCATTGTACCATGAAGATGTTCTGTACTTATGCTGAAGTATCACACGGGAGCGTAACACAACACTGGTCAAGACAGTTTTGTCATTTGTCTTTCTCTTCCGGTATTTCGCAAAATACTGACAATGTTCTGAAATGGTGGTTTTGTTCTGTTTAGAGAAGTGTACTGTACCTGCTTCAGAAGAAGCTCACGCTGCTCTCTTTACTCCGCTTCCAATCCCACAGTCCCCTTCTTTAGGCCTTACTGTATGCCTACTGTAGCTCCCATATAGAAGGAATTGGGAATCCCTGCTCACTTTGTTCCAGTGGGCACATTATTTTTAGAAGTAGTTTGGATTCCCCAGTGAAGCAGTTCTTTTGAAATGGCACGAATGATGTGACATTCCTCTCAACATCAATAGAAAGCTTCACAAAAAGGGTTGATCTTGTTCCTGAGACTTTATAGCAAAACACAAATAGAGCATAATTGCTCTGTGGTATTCATATCATATTTCGGTAAATAAACATGAACTTATTTGCAACTGTATTTATAATGTGTTTTGTAGGAGTTGCAAATTATATATTAACTCCTTTTCCTTTTGTTTTGTTTTGTTGTTCTTGTCCTCAGGCTGAACTAATTGTCAGATGGCCACAATCTCTCCACGATCAGATGGATGCCGGATGGATGAGTGGAAGTGGCTGCTCTCAAACATGGCATAATGGGGTAAGAAATGCCACTTTTACTAAATTCCCATTAAAAACCCTAAATTCCCTAAATTCCCAGTCTTGGCTGGTCCCTGGAGCATCACGATTCGGTGTGATTGGAACGTTCAGTGCATCACGTGATCAACTGCTGAATTCAAATGTGCTTTTGTGCTTTGGCTGGTGCTGAGCCAGAGCCTGACATACTAAACTCTTGTAATATGATTCAAACTATTCAGATAAAACTATTCAGGTTTAAGCCACATCATCTTTTTTTAGGTTTTAAGCATTTGAATGCACATACATTTGTAACATTTCACTCTGCACACGTTTGTAGGGCTGCAAAATAACATTTGAGAGCAGTGGCACCAGTGCCACCAAGTTCTAGAGATGGTGGAGCCAGCACCTGATTTTGTATTTCTTAGGTGTGGGGGGATTTTTAATCATAATAATTTTTTATTATTATCAATAAGTGCAGTAACTAATAATATTACATACTTATTTCTTGGAAATGCACATCTGAGATTAAAGCACTGAGCTTGAGTTGACATGTAGATAAAATTAACTTCTTAACAGATGTCAAAAAATAAAAAACTAATTTAATTGTGGGGGATTAAAAATAAATAACATTTAAAAATAACATTTAAATTGGATAATATTTAGAGCTTTGCTGGGAAAAAGTGTGAAGCACTTGAATGTCCTTCAAAAAGTCCAAAAAATGCTTGAATTTCACTCTCTAAACATTGTACAAACCCTGAAATAAATCATGTAAAAACATTTATTCATTTTCATTTAGCTGACGCTTTTATCCAAAGCGACTTACAATTGCTATATATGTCAGAGGTCGCACACCTCTAGAGAAACTAGGGGTTAAGTGTTTTGCTCAGGGACACATTGGTGTCTCACAGTGGATTCGAACCCGGGTCTCTCACACCAAAGGCATGTGTCTTATCCACTGCGCCATACACCACCATTAGAGTTTACCTTGCTATTGCTCTAGAGTTTACTATGTTGATCCGCGTTTCCGTCCAGAGTCGATCAGATTCACGTTTTGCCTGACGAGCTTGAGCAGATAAAACTTTTTTTGTTTTTTATATTTATGTGGAGTTTGTGTTGGAGTCTGTGTTGTGCTGGAGGCAGGACGTTTTAGGCTGTTATTATCACACTCCATGTCGTCAGCTGAAGTGCCGTTGGTCGCATCTCGCATGTTTGACTGTAGGATAGAGAGGCTAGAGCTAGGCTCGGGAGCGCGCATGCACGTCACATCTGCAGGAAATCCGACCCGGAGACCTCGCATATAAATATGAATATTGGCCTTCAGAGGTAATAGCAAAACCCGAAAAGTGGATCATTGCAATGTGTGATTACAACCCCTTCAAACACAGGCAATAAAAAAATGATTAATTTTATAAAATAAGTTGCATAGAGAACCTTTAAGTTGATAATTAAGGGCAGACTAAAACAGCCCTCAGTCCGATGGCCAGTCCGCAAGTTTAATCTCTGTGTGTCTTCTTGTTTACCGTGTCTATTATTTCTGCCACAATTCCATGATTATAGTTAGCATTGCTACATTAAAGTTTGTGTAGGTCAGAATTGAAAAAAAAACCTTTTTTTCCAAATTTCTTTAAACTTTCTGTATATATCAATGCATAATTAAAATCTAAGTACTCTGAAAAAGAAAGTATAAAAATCGAGTGTCTGTAGACCTCTCACGACTGTTTTAAAGACAGCTCATTATTTCCATTCACTTCACCCCCTCCCCTTCTTGGCTCCTTCCAAAGCCACGCCCCCAAAACACATGAACGCGCAACTCCGACAGCTGAGCTGAAGACGCATTATTTACCTGAGACGACGAGCGGAGAGGGGAGGAAGAAGTGCATGTAGTGACATCATGTCAGAAACACATGTAAATAAAAAATCTAACTATCATTATGAAGATAAACAAATAAGTTGGATTTTATTACTCTCTATCAAGCTAGCATATTGATATTGGTAAAGCTTACAATATTGATTCGCTAACGAGCTAGTTAGTTATCAATAAGGCAAAGCTAAAAACAGGTTGCAGCATGATACACGTTTTTCCATTGCCATCATTTACACTGTGATGAAGATGAATTTCGTGTAAGATTCATTACATATATATGGTGTTCTGCATGTAAGAGTTTGCTTGATGAAAGCATTGTTGATTCTGATGAGGACTACACACCCGAGACAAGTAAGTTACCCATAGACAGTATAAGACAGCAAGTACCGCATCGTCAGCTCGAGGACAGATCCGTGGTCGAGGGCGAAGCAGAGGATTTTGCTATTAGGGTCCGAGGAAGTAGAGGCCGAGGACGGGGTGGTCGAAGTGCAGGGCAAGGAGCACTTTTTAGACAAGAGGACCTGCGTCGGGTTTTGCATCTTCAAGCTCAAACAAGCACGCGAACAGGTACGATCTGGATACGCGCAAGTGGGCAGGTCCTGTGTGGCAAAAGGGTGGTTGCCATGGTTGCGAGAGAGTGACAGTCGCCTAAGCCAATTGTTTCGTCCCATTGTTTCGTCCCGGTTCGAACTAATGAGCTGCGTTTAGTGCAGATTAAACGGTCTAGAGTCACTCGATTTTTATACTCTTTTTTTTTCAGAGTACTTAGATTTTAATTATGCATTGATATATATAGAAAGTTTAAACAAATTTGGTAAAAAGTTTTTATAAAATTCTGACCTTCAATACCTTTAAATCCAAGGTGAATTTTGGTGACGTGTGGACTTCTTTGGTCTTCTTGAACTTGATAAAAGCCTTCTTTGAACTTGTTAGCTCATGGCACAATGTTTCTCCTAGTTTCTTGAATATTTATATTATTTTATATTTTATTTTATTATTTTATTATTTTATTTATAATATTTCTTGAATTTCTCCTAATTTTTGAATATTTCTCACAGCGATGTTATTGATAATGCAGCAAATTCAAACGCTTTCTCATCCGAATCTCTCAGCACTGTAACAGCGTTGCGTGTCTAAGATCGGTCCGCGAGTAAACCTTTTCTAAACTGGTGTTGCACTGTTTAATATTGGTCTGAGCTGATAAACTGTCCGTGCTACGCAGCTCAAACAAGAAGTGCCGTTTCATTCTGCTTTCGTTTCATTTGATGTTTTTCATAATGTGAAATTGCATTTTGGTGTTTGCAAATTGGGCAACATGGTGTTTGCACCAGTGCGACCTCTAAACAAATTTAGTTGGGTAATGCTTCCTTTTACAGTCCAGTTACCCATGTAAATACTATGTACTTATTTTAGTAACTACAATTACTGGGTAATAACTAGTACTAACCCTGAACCTACCCCTAAACCTACCCCTGTTCCATGTACTTACCTTATATTAGCCAGTACTTTCTAGGTAAGTACACTGTATGTACTGTACTGTAAAAGGAAGCTGGCAAGAAAAAAGGTAGCAAAATGCAACCGTTTGGTCGCAGTCTGGAGCCGGAGCAGGGTTTCATAACTCCTGGGTAATAGCAGTGCTTGCTCCACTTCTAAATTAGAGTGAAACGTTCCTTTACCCCGAGGTTAAAAGTGAGTTTTAGAACAACAAAAACCTGGGTTAAACACTGCGCTGCAATAATAACATGGTGTTAAAGCCCTTAACTTGTGCATCAGCCATCAGCACATAATAGAAGCCTCCTTAATTTAAACACTGATTCCTCCCTGCATATTGTTTATGTACTCGCTAAATTTGAGGATAATGCATCAGTATCATTAGGTCCATGTTAATGTGAAGTTGGAGTCTCTGCATTATCGAACTCGCATAATGTATTAAATTTTGATGCTGGAGATCTATCCAGATTGAAATTGATGAGCTTCAGAATTGTTCTGGCTGACGGATGGAGTCAAACTGCTGTGGGTGAGCGTGCGGACAAGCTGCAGTCATAAATCTCAGTATGAATCACATCATTGTGGCTTTACGACGGATTCAAACTCAATTGATGTCTGTTGGAGAGAGAAAGAGAGAACTATGATAAAAGTAAATCATGATGTTTTGTGTCACCCAAACATAAAAAAACTAAAAACAATCACAGTACAAGAAAAGAGACAACATATCAGTGCAAACTGCCTGTGTGTGTGTACCACCTGTCAGTGAGTGTGTGTTTGTGTGTGTCTGAAGAGGATGAGCTGTGACCAGAGCAGCGGCAGCTGCTGGATCTGTGATGTGGTGTGTTGAATGGGAAACAGGGAGAGTAATGGGAAGAATTTCTCCAATTTGGTTCCCTATTGATTTCTTCTTCTCTCCTTTCCCTGTCCTCTCAAAGTCGCATGGCAAGAAAACCACTAACATACAAGACGTTTTCTGGTTAAAGGTGTGTTGACGAGCGGAAGGGAAAGACAATGAAGCTGTAAGGAAGTTGTAAAACAGGCTGACTTGAGCATTAGGTTAATTTATCGTGTTAATTGTCTCAAAAATCAAAGGTCCAGTCATATCTTCTCACACAACAGCTGCAGGGTAACTCAGGCCTTTTGTCCGACGGAAGAAAGTGGAACCTGTTAAAGCTCCCGTGTCAGCAGTCTTGTAGTAAAACTGCTAAAATAGTGGGTCAGTTTAAAATCGTGATTAATTTATCATTAGATTAGGGAGTGTGATGCGCATGGGTGACAAAGTTTAAACGCACACTGTGACCCGCTGTGGGGTTGAATCCCTGCCCAGGTCTGGAGAAACTCAATTGGTAATTTTCAGAGTGGGTGAGCCGATCACAGCTAATAAAATCAGCAGTTCTCAAAGTCATTACGCCGAGGAATCTGAAGGAAAAAGTGCAGACCTCTTGATCCTGATGTTTTCTTGAAGGTAATGATATATTAGGAAAGAAGGTATATGGCTACTAGGCTTGCTGCGATTAGTCAGTGTTCACGGTGTTAAGGCCATTGCACACTGAGTTCACATCCAAAATTTTGTATGTAAAAAAAAAAAAAAATCAACCTCACGTTATGTCAATCACGCTTGCACACTGTCTCCGAAAACTTTCGTCCGTCATAAAAAACGGCAATATAGAGGGAATGCGCGTGACGTCACCTCCGGCCGGAGTGCTGCAGTTCCTCACAGTGAGTGGCAAAAAGACTGAGCGGCTGTATATGTGTTCAGCGTGAATGCCGCGAAAAATAAACACAACACATATAAAGTGGGAAAGAGCTTCGCGATTGACTGTACAACTAGATTTGACAAAAAATCGGAAGTATATTTTTACAGACTGCTATAGAAAGAGGAGCAAATGGATCACTGCAATTCACAGAAACAACTGGACTCCAGTCAGCGAAAGGTGGATTTGCAGTTATCATTTTGTGTCAATATGCTGAATTTAGCTGTAAAACCATACCCATATACACTCACCGGCCACTTTATTAGGTACCCCATGCTAGTAACGGGTTGGACCCCCTTTTGCCTTTAGAACTGCCTCAATTCTTCGTGGCATAGATTCAACAAGGTGCTGGAAGCATTCCTCAGGGAGTTTGGTCCATATTGACATGATGGCATCACACAGTTGCCGCAGATTTGTCGGCTGCACATCCATGATGCGAATCTCCCGTTCCACCACATCCCAAAGATGCTCTATTGTATTGAGATCTGGTGACTGTGGAGGCCATTTGAGTACAGCGAACTCATTGTCATGTTCAAGAAACCAGTCTGAGATGATTCCAGCTTTATGACATGGCGCATTATCCTGCTGAAAGTAGCCATCAGAAGTTGGGTACATTGTGGTCATAAAGGGATGGACATGGTCAGCAACAATACTCAGGTAGGCTGTGGCGTTGCAACGATGCTCAATTGGTACCAAGGGGCCCAAAGAGTGCCAAGGTAGGATCCATGCTTTCATGTTGTAGGTGCCAAATTCTGACCCTACCATCCGATTGTCACAGCAGAAATCGAGACTCATCAGACCAGGCAACGTTTTTCCAATCTTCTATTGTCCAATTTCGATGAGCTTGTGCAAATTGTAGCCTCAGTTTCCTGTTCTTAGCTGAAAGGAGTGGCACCCGGTGTGGTCTTCTGCTGCTGTAGCCCATCTGCCTCAAAGTTCGACGTACTGTGCGTTCAGAGATGCTCTTCTGCCCACCTTGGTTGTAACGGGTGGTTATTTGAGTCACTGTTGCCCTTCTATCAGCTCGAACCAGTCTGGCCATTCTCCTCTGACCTCTGGCATCAACAAGGCATTTCCGCCCACAGAACTGCCGCTCACTGGATGTTTTTTCTTTTTCGGACCATTCTCTGTAAACCCTAGAGATGGTTGTGCGTGAAAATCCCAGTAGATTAGCAGTTTCTGAAATACTCAGACCAGCCCTTCTGGCACCAACAATCATGCCACGTTCGAAGTCACTCAAATCACCTTTCTTCCCCATACTGATGCTCGGTTTGAACTGCAGGAGATTGTCTTGACCATGTCTACATGCCTAAATGCACTGAGTTGCCGCCATGTGATTGGCTGCTTAGAAATTAAGTGTTAACGAGCAGTTGGACAGGTGTACCTAATAAAGTGGCCGGTGAGTGTATTTTGTATTGTTATATATATATTAACAAATCATCAATTAAATATGTATCATTCCGTATTCTGCATTATTGGATGTTTTTTTTTAATAAATACTGACTAAAAAAAAACTATAAAGTTTTAGGGCTGGACGATATGATGATATATAGGCTATATATAACACTGATATAAGTAATCACCCAGATTTAAACCTATATTGTATTTATATAAAACATTCACAGGCAAATTTGCTTTATGTTTAGGTCTATATTGCTTCTATTTCCCCAGTGTCGAAATCAGGCAAACATAAATGTCAGGCGACACGATTCCTGGCTGCATGTCAATAATATCCATGGATCACGATCTTTAGTAAGTTGTAGGGAACACTATATTGAGTCCAACATTTAATTTAAATTGATAAAATTGTTCGTTTTAGTCGCATTTTCGCAGTTTCCCCTATTAAATCCAGTCACGCAGCAGATCTTTTGCCACTCGGTCAGGCTGAGAGGGGGTTGTTCCGGCGGGAAAGTCACGTGTATGCATTCCCTCTATAGTTTAAACTAGAACAGAAAAAAATTGCCATTTACTCACTATAATGACTTTCAAAACAAGTCTTCAGAATTGTTGATAAACGCATGTCTCTTTTGTCTTCCACATTTTCTCTCAGTGTGTGGTGTTATTTGTGACGGTGTTCTCATAATTCACATTTACACTTACATTTATTCATTTAGCTGGCGCTTTGTTTTATCCAAAGCGACTTACAATTGCTATATATGTCAGAGGTCGCACGCCTCTGGAGCAACTAGGGGTTAAGTGTCTTGCTCAGGGACACATTGGTGTCTCACAGTGGATTCGAACCCAGGTATCTCACACCAAAGGCATGTGTCTTATCAACGTCGCCATCACCACCCCATTCACCTCTGCAGGTGTAAAGGAACTGATATTTCTTTACAGACGAGAAAATGCGTCTCTTTACACGTTTTTGTCTGAGGAGATAGTCAAGGTGTTTGTGTGCGTGTGAACTGCTGTCAGCGTTTGGTCTCTGTGGCCCTCAGTCTTGTCCTTTATTTCATTGCCCTTGTTTAATAGGGCTTAGATTGTATGTGTAAGGTTTGTTTCATCCTGAAAGCATAAACAGCACACATGAGAAGCAGCTCTATCCTCACACATACTCTCTGAATGGCTGTTATGCGCACACATACTTGTCATGTACCTGTAGTTCCTAGTCTATTACGATTCAATGTCAGATTTAAGTAGTGTGTGTGTGTTTGCTCCTGTCAGTGGCAGAGAGCAGCTGGTGTGTGAAGGAGGACGGAGACTGAGGATAGGCAGCATTAGAGGAGTGAGAGCGGCACAATTTAGTGCTTGGTTACTTCACTAGCACTCTCTCTCTTCTCTCTCTCTCTGCTGCTTGTTCCTTTAGGGTCCTGTTCTCTTCCTCAAAGAGAGAGTGAGAGCAGTGCCGATCCAGTTTTTTTTTACAGTGCCCAACCTCAATAATGCAGCGCTGTGTAACTGCAGTTTATAGACTTAACCATGCAACTCCAAAACCTTCAGATTTACTAGACAAAGGCCAATCAGAAACAAGTTTACGTTGTTACAGAAGTCAATCTATTGATACTTTATTTAGTTATAGAAATATACTGAATTGTGTGGACGTCATTTTGACGTCCAAGCTTGCACTCATTATTCCAAAGCTATTATTCAATTATGGCTATCACTAACAATTATTTTGGTGTTTGAGTAATCGGTTGATTATTTTGCAATTAATCGAGTAACCGAATATTTGTGGTTATAAAAATAGACCCGTAAACAATGACCATCAACATGAAAAGCAAGTCATCATAATGGTTTTATTGAACTACACTGTTAAAATATACAATGTAAAATATTTAATATAAACAATCAACTTATGTACATATTATTACAATTGCCTTTAGAGGGCGCTGATTGCCTTGTGATTGTTGTTGTTACACGTACCATGATCCTTACACATACACTGAGGATATTTTGAAGAATGTCGAAAACCGAACAGTTGATGGGGAAGATATATGGAAGTCAATGGGGTACATCAGGTGTTTGGTTACTGACATTCTTCAAAATATCTTCTTTTCTGTTCAGCAGAAGAAAGAACTTCATACGCACTTTTAAGTGGACACCTCAGTCCCCTGACCTTAAAGCCATTAAAAACCTTTGGGAAATTATAAACCACAGTTGTGATATGGCATGCCGGAGTTCCAGTGAAGCAAAATTTTGGGAAGAAGTTGAGAAATACACATATACACACTAGTTGAGAAATGCACATAATACACACTAATCACCATGGGAACATTTCAGAGTAAAACTGGGAGATGTGAAAAATAAACTCTTTTTGTCCAAGGCATTTATAATGTCATTTAAAGGGGTCATGATCTGGCTTTTACATTTTATTATATTGTTGTCTGAGGTCGATTTATGATGTTCGCTTGGTTTTTGCATTTAAGAACATCAAAATTAATAAGTAATAGGCTATTTTGTACCCTAGTTTTACTGAAAAACGCTTGGTTTTTAGAGCCCGTTCTCATCCCCAAGGCGCCATATTTTGACACTTTTGCAAAAGCGTAAATATACAACACACAGGGTACCCTTTAGCGCCAAATGAGATGTAAAAATAAAGCGGGCAGAAGGCGCCTCCTAGTGGCCTAACCCTACCCCAACCCCATACCTAAACTTAACCGTCTCATTTGGCGCTAAAGGGTACCCTGTGCGTTGTATATTTACGCTTTTGCAAAAGTGTCAAAATATGGCGCCTTGGGATGAGAACGCGTTGGTTTTTATGGGCGTCTCGCACTGAAGACTTGGAAGTAAACGCCCACTGCTGTGAGTGGATAACAGTTTTGCATATTATAATGAGTTTCAACTCACCTGTCGATACACTTAGGGAAAGTTGTTTTGAAAATGTCCAATGTTGTAAAATGCAACCGCAATGATTCGCCCACACATATTGAACACAGAGTTCATCTGTTGCACCATTCCTGTCAGATCCAATATAGACGGCACAGCACCGTTCTTTAATCTTAATCGGTCCGCAAATCCAGCCGTTTACAAAACAATCCTCAGTGAAATGAAGCGAACCGACGGATAATGTTTACCCTCATATGCTGGAACGTCATGAAAAATAAAGTTTATCCATGCAGTCCTATTGGAATCCAGTGACCGTCTTCTTCCACAACCAGGCACTGCACAATATTCTGTATTGCTTAGTAGCTCGATCTGGTTTGTCATCACAAGGTAGGCATCTATGTTATTTAGCTATGCGTGTGATGTGCGAATCGGTGGGCGGGGCTAAACCGGACGTGTTGAAGCAGGCGTTGATCTTCTTCTGTGGGGGTGGTGTTTTATCCTCTTTGACGTCATATTTCCCCACTTTGAAAAACGAGTCGTTTGCTGAGGCTGGTGTCAATAAAAGCTTTTATTGGACTAACAAGGACGTTTTCAGTTCTGAAACTTACAGGATATTCTTATAATATGATGACCTCTTAGATGTCAAAAGCTCAAGGAAAATTTGATTTCACATTTCATCACCCCTTTAATAAAAAACAACAGTGTTGTGTCTAGAGCCTAAAACCTGACTGTACATCAGTTAAAATATTGTGTTCTACCAAGTATTAGGTATTCTTTTAATTGAAAGTTTACTTGAGCTTCCAAAATGTTTGCCAAAATTGAGAGTTTGGAAATTGGCCTAAAATTGTGAAGATCTAAAGGGTCGGCAACTTGCCTTGCCATTGGCAGCCAGAAAGTGTCAAACTTTTTTTTTATTATTTATTTATTTATCTTCCTTAGTCTCTATCACTCTGTTCTCTCATTCTCTGTGTCTTTTTCTCAGTATTGTCGTTCGAGTGCAGTCGTAGTTCACCCTGTGTCCCTGCCAATGTCACTGTTCAGTTCTTTAGCGTTCTCTCTCTTTCTCTCTCTCTCTGTCCCACTCGGTCTCATGGGATGCTTTGTCGGTGGCGGTCGGCTGAAGGACGTAACGTGGTGCTCTGCTCTCTCTTTTCTGGAGTCTGGAGGAGCTGTGTGTGTGTGTGTGTGTGTGAGAGAGAGTCACACATGATTCTCTGCTCTGTCAAGACCAGCTGTAGATGTACAACTCCATGATTGCATTAGACATAGTCAAGAGGGTTTGTTTTCAGCTGTGTGTGTAGTTGTGATGTGACAGGCAGTAAACACTGGCTCAGCAGCAAGGTTGTGTGTGTGTGTGTGCGCATGCTATAGAGATGTCGGCATTTGAAGAGCCTTATGTTGTCAGGTGCTGTTGTCTCAAAGTTGCACGGAAGTGTGGTGTTGACCTCGGTAGGTGGTTGAATTTTTATTAGGGATAAAAAAGTTATTTTTGTTGTAACAAGGGACACAAACACAAGAGGGTGAGGTCAAATAGGAGGAAATTATCCTCTCTATTAAAGTATGTTTGTATGTGTGTCTACTGTGATTGAGCCAGGTGGAAATATATATATACGCTGCCATTCAAAAGTTCATGATCGGTAAGATTTTTAATGTTTTTTAGATGAAGTTACTTATGCTCACCAAGGCTGGATTTACTTCATTAAATATAAAAATAAAAATAAAATAGTGAATAGCTCAAAAAACATTCATTATGTCACGATTTGGTCATGTCTTTGTCACGTTTTGGTTTGTTCATGTTGTGTTCCATGTCTGTCATGTGATACCCTGTTTGTCATGTGATCCTGCCATGTGACATATTGTAAAAAGGGGCATTATACCACCCCTTTAATAGAAAGTTCAAAAGAGAACAGCATTTATTTGAAATGGAAATCTTTTGTAGCATGAATGTAACTTTTGATCAAATTATTGCATCCTTGTTAAAAAAAAATTATAATTTTTTCTTAAAAAAAAAAAATCTTAATTACCCCAAACGGTTTTGATACTGAAATTAAAAGTACTATATAGTTATTTTCTTTCTTAGTTAGTTTTTTGCTTTGTGCTTTTATTCATAGTTAGAGAAGCTGTATCCAGTCTCCCCTAAATCTCCTTTATTTTCACATTTCACAGCTAATGCCTAATTAATTAATATGGACTCCAATTACTATTCAATTACTCTAGCATGAAAAAAAACTGTACATTGTGGTACTAATTTACACTGCAGCATTATGCAGACCACAATGAGAGGCTACCTGAGGTTAATCACAATAGACTGAGGGAAACGTTAATGATAGTAATTAAAGCAGGCAAAGAGAAAGTCATTTTTGTGTTTACTTCTGTTTCAAACGCACAATTTACATACTAGTAGTCTTTTTGTTTTACTTGCTATTAACATGAGACCACAGGAGACTGTTTAGAAAATCTGCACCATGTTCTTGAAGTCTGGGCACTGGGACAGTTAACAGTCTCATGGGTACAACATTTAACCCCAAAGGACTGCAGGGTATTGTAAGACTCTATAAACCCCTGTAACACTTGTTAATGTTTGTTTGTAGCTTACAGATATCTTCAGAATCAGCAAGAAGCGGTCATGAATTTAATTAACATGTAACTTTAAAGGTGAAGAACAATAACTTGTAACTACTAAGTAAGCAATAACTACAAAGATAACTATTACTATAACTATCCTAATGTCTACACCAATGCACGATAACACTGTTTATTATAATCGTGTGCTGCAGGTTTTGTCGTCAGGCTTTTGGACCCCCTTTAAAGTGCCTCTATTATGGTTTTTCAAATATTTCCTTTTATGCAATAGGACTATAGCTGTTTGAGAATGCAACCTTCCACAAAGTTGTAAAGTCGAAAGTGCACGCTAAATAAATGTATTGTCTCCCAAAAGAAAGAATTGACACTGAACCGTCTTTATGAGTCGTTTGTGTCAAATCGTACTACTTTACGGTTCTACGTCACTAGAAAAGATATTTGCATAATGCTTGCCGTCTGTGAACAATTTGACCAGCTCTCAAATGTCATTTTACTGACGACTGCTTCTCAAATCTTGGATTTCAATGCGGGATTCTCAAAACACTCTTGCTCTTCAAAAATGGCTCCGTAGAATCACAACCTGTAAGTATGAATAATTAAACTGTGTCTATTAATTCAGATTGTCATCTTTTTGGTCTTTACAGTGTGCTCATTCGCTGGATAGAGCAATATGTTTAGCTTACGACACGCACTGTACGCAGTAGACCAATCACAATAGACTGGGCCATCAGAGCAGAGCCGGCTCACAGAAAGGAGGAATTTAGAGAGACTGTTTCATCCGTCAAGTCGTCTGCGAACCATTGAAAAATGTGGTGATGTGCAATGTATATTGTGAGAAAATTAAACAATTTTTTGACCTTTGATGCATGGAAAGCTCTTGTAGGTGACCTCCAAAACAAAATGAGTAACCGTTAAAATGGCATAATAGGGGCACTTTAAAGGTGCATTATGCAACATTTCATGTTAAAAATAGCTGTTTTTCGAACCCATACATGCTTAAACAATTGCCTGATGGGCTCTGAATTTCATGCTTACCTGGCTATGTCTGGCAGGTTTGTGTATTCGCCGCCATTCTCCGTATCAGAGAAGACAACTCGAGCAGCACAACTTAAGTCAACGTTCCACAAAAGTAGAAGATGGATTCAAAGAGACCGGCATGTAGTTCATTCCAAACCCCAACGCAAACTCCACGTAAGACAAAGAAAATAAAACTGTCTAGTGCCAGGCGTCGAAATAAGACGAGAGTCAAAATCGGAAGCTTTCAACAAATGGAGAGATCTCCGGTCGGCTCTAGGGCTCAAACGAGATCCTATACAAAGTAATAACTTATATTGTTCATGAACATGTTTCCATAATAATACAATCATAAGTGGATACAGTAAGCACACAGTTCAACATGGAGATAGATGGAAACAAATACCGAAGTTTTCTACCACCAACCCCCCCACACACACATATAAGTGTGTTATTTACTCAAATGCCTTTCCTTTCTAATATTTTAAATTACTTGCAGATTTATAACTTTATAACCTCATTATGACTGTAACAAAATATGTGTGCGGCTGATGCTCCTTTGTTTATGGACAGCTCGTGCAAGCGTGCATGTGTGTGTGTGATCCATGAGCGTGCACACCTCTGGTTGCAGTTTTGCTTGTCGCCAGAGGGGGCGTAGTTCTTCAAAAACACAGAGACTTGCGTTTTGCACCTTTAAGAACCACTGAGTTTTACGCAGATTTATTATTTCAATAAACCAACCTCCTACATGACTCCATGTACTGTAATGCTGTACAGTTTCTGCTGAATAGCAAAAAAGTGAACATAGGGAAGTTTCCCTGTCCTGAAGTGACATAGAGTTATGAAACCACTATGTTCTTTCCTTAAAATATCAGAGGACCCAATGCAATTCAAATTGCCCATGCTGTTGCAATGATGACTGGAGCATTTGACCATTGCCACATCAGCAACTTTACCCTATTTCATTGACCAAACTCAAAATTCTTTCCCTTCATGTTTCCCAGTAAGACCCAGTGATGTGATGGCGAATTGAAAAATGATTTTGATAGAATGGGAAATGCAGCTCAAGATATTTGAGCTACAGTAAATGCGAACACTTGCCTGCACTGTCCAAAGTTTTGAGAGACCCAAAAGCATAAATTTTGATCAAAACGAATTTTTTTGCATGGTTGGCACTAGGGATGCAAATTATCGATTAATTCATTAATCAGTAATTGATTGACCTTATCGATCGATTAACGATTAACTGATAAGCGGCTATTTTCCTGAGAATGTACATTTCTCACTTTATCAATAGTGTCTTTAACATAAAAGCAAAATATTGCTTATATACTGAATAAAAAATGCGTACTACATTGCTCAAATTATGTTTTATAGTAACAGTTGGGATATTGTACAGAATGGCATTTATGTAGTTTAACAAAATAAATTATCCAAAATACATTTTTAAAACTATTTTTCGGTTTCTGCCCAGAATTTTCATTTCGGTGCACCTCTATCGATATTATCTCCTCAATGCTCTTTTGTTCACATGTAAAAACTAACTTGATTTTCTTGATTGTCTTCATTTTTTGGAATATTTATGTGATTTCTTGTAAATTATGTGCAAATGTTTCTCTTTCAACGGAAAACTCCATTGTATGCAGCCAAACATTCAGTAGAGAAAGTATGCTTAGAGACATTGACATGTGTGTGAGAGAGTGTGAGTGTGTGAGAGAGCGCATATAGGGGCTGACACAGACAGAAGATCTTCTGACAACGTTAACTTCATTGATTTCTCTTGCTTTGGTATGTCAGTTCAGCAGTCAATCAGGTCTCTAGCAGAGCTGTTTTTATGATTGTGGAAACACTGTTCTTTGTTGTTGAGGAAGATGTGGGAAGAGAGAGACTTCTAGATGATTGACTTCTTACATCAGATCCTGATGACGGTTACAATTCTCAATGAAGATGCGCTCCAGCCATCTTATTTTGACAGATACATGGTAAAGAAATTATTGGGGAGGTAATGGAAGACAGACCAATGTCAAACCTGCCTCAACGTTAAGCTGAATCAACAGCATTTGTAGCATAACATTAATGTTGATCTACCAAATAAAAAAAGTAAGAAAGGTTTTAGGTTAAGTTGAGGAATTTACAATGGTGCTTAAATGAGGCCAGTTATGTGGGATTTAAAAGCAGAAATGTGAAGCTTGATTTTATGAAAATGCTTTTGCTCAGTCAGGTTAATTGCATTGCATTTAAAAGGCAATAAAGTTGTAAAAATGGATAAAATCTATACACAGAAAAGCTTTAACCCTTGTGTTGTGTTCAAAACCCTATAATACTTGTGATGTTACCGGTCAAAAATGACCATCCGATAAAAAAAATTGCTTAGAAATCACATATGCTTTTCGCCACCCAATATTGGATTCAATCTTTTTGTTAACTTGTTTTCTTTCAATTAGGACTAGTTTTATATTTTTATATTTGCAGAAAAAAAAAAACCCAAAAAAACAGACCATGTGTAACCCAGGCCAGGACCTCCACATCCAGCATCTTCACCTCCAATACCCCTTTTCCACCAAAAAAGAACTGGTTCAGAACTGGTGCTAGTTCAAAGTTGGTTCGGAGTTGGTTCAACTTGCGAACCCGTTCAGAACCTGTTTGTTTTTCCACTGACTAGAGCGCCCAGGGAACGACGTCGTCACCGTCACTGTGTACGTCGCCATACGTCTTAGCTAGAAGCGCTTGCAAGTACAATTGAAATATGTATGTCTTTTAATCTTTTCGTTTGATATGTAATCTTTTCTGACTTCTTTGCTTATAATGTTTTCAATAATAAAAAAAAATTAAATAAAAAAAATAGAAACGCTTGCGCCAACTTCAAGCATTTAACAATTACAAAGGCAGACTCCATCGTGTTTCTGCAAATGTTTCTCCTGGCTTTGCGATCCTATTTTATGGTCAGAAAAGATGTTTAGAACACATCTAAACCCGCCACAGCCCCCGACGTAAGCATGACGTGGTAAAAGAGACGGTTCTAGTCCAGCAAAGAGTTGGTGCCGCTTCGGAACCAGTTTTCCCGCCGAGACCGGTTCTTTGGCTGTTCGAAACACAAAGAACTGGTTCGGCGCAGGCACCGGCTCCAGACCGGCTCTCAAAATGCTTTGGTGGAAAAGGGGCTCAAGATCAAGTGAGACAGCTGCTGCAACAATCGGTTTGCATAACCAAACAATTTCTGTACAAACTGTCAGAAACTATCTCAGGGAAGCTCATCTGCATGCTCGCCGTTCTCATCGGGGTCTCAACCTGACTGCAGTTCGTCAGTCGTAACCGACTTGAGTGGGCAAATGCTCACATTCGAGGGCTTCTGGCACTTTAGAGAGGTGTTGTCTTCAGGGATAAATCCCGGTTTTCACTGTACAGGGCAGATGGCAGACAGCTTGTATGGCGTTCGTGTGGATGAAGCGGTTTGTCAAGGTTGTGGATTAAGAGGCCCATGGTGGCGAGCAGGGGTGTTATAGTATGGGCAGGTGTATGTAATGGATTACGAACACAGGTGCATTTTATTGATGGCATTTTGAATGCACAGAGATAACTCAGACGAGATCCCAAGGCCTATTGTTTTGTAATTTATCCACGACCATCATCCGAATTATGTTGCAGCATGATAATACACAGCCCCATGTTGCAAGGGTCTATACACAATTCCTGGAAGCTGAAAACATCCCAGTTCTTACATGGCCAGCACACTCACCGGACATGTCACCCATTACTGTAAAAAAAATACTGTTGGTTTAACTTAAAAAAGTAAGTAACCTGGTTGCCTTAATTTTAAGTTCATTGAAATGGAAAAAGTGAGTTAATACAATGAAGGAGAATAATTTAATCATCAGAAACTCAAAATTATATGTTATCTGAACTAAGTGTTGCACGGTGCACCGATACTTCAAAAGTATCGCGATACTCGGAAATTAAAAACCTCACGATACCTAAATTTATTAGTATCGATACTTTTATGAATGACCGCGTTCCAGATTTGTAAGAGCGTTCCACGCACGCTTCCAGTCTCTCCCTATGAACGTCTATGTTTCTCCTCACGCACGCAGCAAAGAAGCTGCAGCTGTCATGAGACAACAACCGCGAGACGGCTGCATGCGCGAGCACACGTGATACAGTGGCCGCCTGTCAGTAGCGGAGCGGCAATCCGGAGAGTCGGATCTTTCCCGGTGGGCCGGTAGTGTTTCGAGGCCGCGAGGGCCGGTCTGATAGTTATACATTGCAAGTTATTAGCAACACAATCCAGCGGCCTGTACACAATAGTCTCTGCAACGGCGATAGTTTGAAGCGCGCGTCCGTGTGAAGACGGTGCGCGACTGGGCGAGCCGCAAAAGACACTGTATCCATGCAACTGATAGCAGCGAAAAAGAGCGCTCTGCTTGATTAAAAAAAAACAACAACAGATTTTAGCGCTAGATCTCTTATTTAATAGCGAACTAAATGAATTATCTGCTAGTTAACTGGAGATGTTTCATTTATTTTTGTATTAGGTGTACAACTTTCCCCCCAACTTTCATAGATAGCATAAATAATTTGCAAGCTGCTAAAATAAAGGATACAAAACATCAGCAAAATAATCTATCGGCTATATGATTATAATCAGAGCATGTGCATGTCAGTGATTTATTTATATTAGGTTATTACAGCATTAAAGAGCACAAACCTATGTAAAGGAAGTGCATGTGAAAATTTTCAGGAAAAGTATTGAAAAAGTATCGAAATCGCAATACTTAAATTGGTATCGGTATCGAAACAATAATTTTGGTATCGTGACAACACTAATCTGAACTAAATAAATTCTCTTGTCTCGTCTGCATTTAAAAAGTATGGTTTAAGCATTAATATTTAACATTAACTTCCTGGTGACGTGATTTGTTATTTGTGATGCTCTTGATCTTTGATTTGGCCCAGCCATTGCCATTGCAAGTAAATGAGGGACAAGTTTATTTTTGTAGTAATGAACATTATGACACAAATCTAATTAGCATAACTTGGTACGGAACCCTGAATATTCATTTATGGGCATGAAACATTTATGTTTTTACCCAACCAGTCATGAAATAGAGAATATACGAGTTGGAGAAATTCTGAGACCACAGAGGGACAGTGTGTATGTGCGCACGTTAGCTCCCGTAGTTCACTGGTCCGTGCTGTAATACAGGTGATGAATGTGTTCAAACATCAATATGGTGTGAGTAACGAGGCTGGACTCTTCTGTCTGCCATGTTGACGTTTTTGTTTTCTCCACTATGTCCCGTTCCACCCTATCCTCCCTCTCAATCTCAATATTAAAATGTCTGCTATTGTTTTATGTTGCTTGGCACAGAGCTTCCGGCTTCTTCAATGTCACCTGCGACATAAATCCATGTTCTGCAGAGCAGCCTTATCATATTATACAGTATTTTGGCTGAGTTGCTGTGTTTGTGAGTGTGTGTAAGTGTGGTGTCTGGTTGCATGGTGAGGTTAAAGAGAGCTATTTTTATCTTTATGGCTACAGCCTTGATCATGCAAATAATGAAAAATATGCTCTGCAATGAGAGGAATTTTGTTTTGATAGTTAAGAGTCTAAATTTATGGCGTGTATGTGTTTGTATGCATGTTTACCTGTTGCAGATAGAATGAAGTAGAGATTGTAGTTTCACTCAAGTGCATTTTGGATGAGGTTATGTGTTTGACATTTTAAAGGTGTAGTGTGTCAGTTTGGTAACAAATAACCAACAAAAATTTACTTAAAGAAAAAATTGTGTAACCTGTGTCAGAATCAGCCAATCTAAAGCAGAATTGGCCATAAAATCAGTCCATAGATTTTTCTTTATTAAAATACATGAACAAAAGTGACTGTTTACGATGTTTTTATTTTTTATTTTTTTTAAGAATCCTGAATAAAATATATTACGGATTACACAATTTTGTAGAATTAAATATAGTAGTGTGTATATATAATGTAATGTAATTAAAATGTAATATGATGTTTGCATAGACCTTGTTTTTGCAGTCTTGTTGGCCTGCACACATCTCTTCCAGCACATCCTCAGAAGTGAGTACATTTATCTTTGATTGCACGCACAGTTATTCTTAAATAGCTTATTTTTATAATGCCATAAAGAAATATTTAAAATATCTCATCCATAAAGGGATCTCTTCCAGTCTTTGACAGTCTCTTTCAGCCCATGATACTATGGTGATTTGATACTGCAGGCCTGTTTGGATCACATGGTTTCAGTTATGTTTATTCTATATATTGACGGCAGAAAGGAAAGTTTATGTTTGTAAAATTTGATATGGAATAAAAAAAACATTTAGCAAAAATACATATCACACAAGCAAACATTTAAAATAATGAAGATGGTATTTTAACATTGATGAAAAATATACATTTCACCCTTTAAAGGAAAAAAAATGCACTATTACCATAAATCTAATTGAAATCTGTTAATAATTAAATTTTACGTCCTGAAAAGACTTTTCTGCAGTTTTTTTTTACTAACTAACCAATAATATCGTAGTGTTGTGCGTTTCATTCCAATCAAATCCCTATGGATAAAATCACGTCCCCGCCCGCGCTAAATAGTCTGTTTCACTTAAAAAGCAAAAACCACTTCAGCAGTTTATGAACTTCAGGATGAGCTTTTATTGATCAACCATGTGCATTAAGAATCACGACAAGTGTAGAAGGAAGAGAGAGAGAGAGAGAGAGAGAGAGAGAGAGAGGAAGGAACGACTGTTTTACTTATTCAACAGCTTGACACACACCCACCTCCCCCGTTCCCTGCATCCTTCCACCCCACGCCTTCACTCTTTCAGCAGAGAGACAAGAAATCAATGGGCGACCGTAAAGAGCCCAGAGCCCTCTTTCCAATGATAGTGATTTGGCTTGAATACATAATCAACACTTATAGCTCATAAATAATAAATGACATATATAATACTCGCCTGGGTTTTAAGAGGACAAAGAGTGTTTAATCATGATATTAGTGCTTGAAGGAACATTCATTCAACAGCCGGTCCTGCACTGTGAACTTAGATCCACACAGAGCAATTATTGTACGTCGTGCTTTTGAACACCTCTCTTTCTTCATCACAGCTCTACGGGGTGATCAATGCACAGCTACAGCTGGTTGAAGGGGACCAAATCCATAAAACAGTTGATTTGGTTCCATTTTACCAGCTTTAGCAAAGCATTTTAGGGCAAGACCAGAATCTCAAACAGGGGAAGGACACCACAGAACCTGTAGAAGAAGAACAGAAAAGTTGAGTGGTGTTTTTGTGGTGTTTTTTTTTTTTCTCTTTTAAAGTCAATCACAACTTCTTTAATGTTTACAAAAAGCAGCAACACAGATTTTCTCCACTCAGACAGAAACAGCATAGAGCAAACACATATGCAGGCCTTTTTTGTTCAAGTTATCCCACTGGATATATTGGACACTTCCGTCTAATACGTCCAGTGGGATAATTTGAGGACAAAAAAAGAAAAGCTAATTAAATTAGGTTATTAGAGTTATTCATATATTAAGTATAGCTACAGTACACAAGATAAATTAACTTTCATTTATTTCTCCGTCTCAAAGCTGTATGTGTTTTGCTGCAGAATTTGGCACTTGGGCACATGCACAAATGTGCACTTTTCAGTTAAAACTGAATCTATTGGTGACACAGCTGGCCTATAGCAATGTTGTTTATTCCCCCCAGAGTTGCCCACAACTGAGCTGCAAAAAAATATCTATTCAAAATATATAAAAATACGCAATGGAGACACGAACTAATATTAGCTAATTGTTTGGAGTTAGAAATATATATAACTCGTGCTGCATATTTAGTAATTTTGCCTCCGATACAGGATTATACATTTGTTTTAACAAGCAGGTCGTTCATTACCACGGCATCCGCTTGCTGCGTAATGCCAAATGCGATTTTCGTGTTTAATAAGTAACTATACATAAGAGATGGAAAGATGCAGAGAACCATACATTATTTAAGGTTATTTCTGTTCGTTATGATATTGATACTGAACTGATGTTGTCAAGTAAGCTTCATGCTTTTCCCATTGCGAACGTGCACTCCTCTAAACTGTAGCTACGGGTGCTGCACTGCTAGTGACTGCTGCTCATTTTCCTACGAGAATATCTCGTGAACAACAACCCTTTAGAAAACATAGTTCCTTTGTGGATCCTCTTGATCTGCTTTCTCCATGTTTCTTCGACTAATCTCAGTGTCTCGCACACGCTGCACAGAGAGTTAACCATGTTCGACACATTTAACCTGGGAGTGAGAACGTCCACTCTATTTTATGCATTATTGCTCATGTTGTGTTTTTGGCTTTGGAAACGGAAAGAACACAACTCCTCACAATCTCTCGGGATACCTAGTGTCCGATTTACAAACACCGTGGGCGCACCGCTTCACCATTGCTTGGAATCAATGTTTTTGACAGACATGCTCACATAGTAACGGTATGCTATGATGGGTGATTGGACAGTGGCTGTTTTGGGGGAGAGGTTGACGAAAGGTCAATTACTAAATCTAAAATAGGGCTGTCAAACGTTAATCGCGTATTAATCGCATCCAAAATAAAAGTTTGTGTTTACATAATATATGTGGGTGCACTGTGTATACTTATTTTATATATATAAATACACACGCATACTTGTATATATTTAAGAAACATTTTCATGTATATACTGTATATAGATTTACCTATAATTTATATTACATATAAATATTTTTTTTTCTTTAAATATACATGCATGTATGTGTGTATATATACATAAATAATTATACACAGTTATACCCATATATATTATGTAAACACATATTTATATATATATGCAAGTAATTATACACAATTAACGTCTATAATTAGTGCACACTAAAATATAATAATACATAATATATAAAATATGAATAATAAAAATCAGTTAAAGCTAATATATATATATATATATATATATATATATATATATATATATATATATATATATATATATGTAACTAAAATGACAAAACATAAAATGACTGGACTAAACCTAAACTAAAAACAATATGAAAACTTAAAAAAAGAAAAAAAAGCTAAATAGATATAATAGAAATTCGGTGACACTTTACAATATGGGTGCATAAATCTGCATTCATTCATGATTAACTAATGCACAGATAGTGTATGTAAGTTAATGTATGACTCATGAAGAACTAAACTATTAATTCATTATTACTGCATCGTCAACTAATAAAGAGTCTATATGATTAATAGATTATGTAATGCATGAATTGCTATTAATTAAACATGTCATCATTTATTAATTCCTTAATAACATATTTTATTAACTAATAGTGTAAATTAATGTGTTAATTACCACAATTAGTCAAAGCTATGCACTTCAGCTTCCAGTTGTCTGCTTTAATTAATCATTAACTAATGATTTGCAATGGTATCATTATGTATATGACTTTACTTGTTGAGGCACATGACTATTAACTAACCGTTAGTAATATGTCATTATGGTTATGGGTTTTGTCATCCCCACTAAAGGTCTGTGGGGCAGTTGCTCATGCAGTGAGTGTAATGTCAGAGAGTGTTTGATGGATGGGTTTTTCTCCAATATTGTTAAAGCAGCATGATGTGATTCTGAACTTTGCAATGCACTTTAAAACGTTTGTCTTTTAAGTTGTATTAGCATCATGTGAGAATGTTTCTAAAGTAGAAAAACACAATAGATCTGACTTTATTTAAATGACTTTGACTTTACTATCCATGCACTGTCCAAGTTTGCCAGTTGTGAAGGCGTTTTAGTCCAATCGCGAACCAGAACCAAGAATGAAGTTGAACACCTCTGTTTTAGAGACTCAATTACAGCTTGTATCAGGTTAGACAACACACACAAACAAGAATTAATGCAGTCAGGATCAAGATAACGGTGGTGTACGAATGTAGAATGGAGGTGGATGCATCATTGTTCATAGAGAAAGGGCAGGAAATGAATTAAAGAGGTTATAGAGGAAAACAGGAGTGACCACTGAGGAATCAGTGTAAATGATGGTTGCGGACAATCTTGTGAAAATGAATTTATCACATGCCTGTCGATATGGTTAATGAAGCCAGAAGACAACACACAGCTAGAATTAACAACCATTTACCCCCCTCACTTTCCACTCTTCCTTTGTCTTTTTTATATCTCATTTTCCCTTCGTTGCCTTTTAAGTCTGTTTTCTCATTCTTTCTGAAACCTGTGCTTTTACAAGGCGGCTCTTTGCAGTTTAGGCCGACTCATTGTGTTCGGTTCTTTATGTTTGTCCTTCAGGCTCCTTTTCCTGGATCTTTAAATTAGCAAGAGCTAATAAGTTTGCCATTAGAGAAGCTGCCTGCCATTCTCCCTAGACAGCCTGAAGAGAAAAGCATGTATTCATAGTGTAAGTGTGTGTTTGATCTGGCTCAAGGAAACAGTGACATTATATTTTTTTTATGATAGGCTATTTGTTAAATCTTTCCCGCATCCACTTTAGTTTTGCAGTATACCTCTGAGCAAACCACATACCCAGTGCACTAACCCCCCTTCAATATGCTCTTCCTCCACTTCTCTGCAATTCATATTTGAGGACAAGTGACGCATGTAAGGTCAGAATGGTCACGATATCTCAAAACGATTTTTCTAGAGCTGCATAGATTATTTCCCAACATTAAAATGCATATTTTGTGCAGGATTTATATTTGTCTATCTCATTAAAATCAATTATTTACCATTAGACATTCTATTATGTAACTTTACGATTACGTCAACTAACTCTCATTAGAGTATTAGTAGACTGTCTGCTTAAAATGTATTTTGATGCTCCCCAACAGACATTCTGATTATAAGTAACTTTGCAGTTACATGAAAACGTATTCTACTAACATAAACCCTAACCTTAACATAACAGTCAATGTACTAATACTCTATTGAGAGTTGACATGTAGTTAGTAGAATGTCTAATGTGGATCTTTGATTTAAAGTGTAACCATTACTTAACACTTTCTGTTGTACACACCATTTGGATTCTAATACTGTCCCCCAACCATTTGACAAGATTTTTGCTTTCGGTGTGGAGAAGGGAAAAAAAGTTATCCTCATTCCTAGTTAGGACACAGTGTAGGAGAAAAGTGGAGGACAAGAAAACAGGAAGTAGAACAAGGCAGGGCAGAGCGAAATACATGACCCCATTGCAGAATTACTGCATAATAGTTTTCTTGAACTACCTTTTTGTGTGTGTAATTATAAATACACAACCTTCCATTTCAGTCTAATTAGTTATATTAGCATCTAAATACCAACAATAATACTTTGTATGTATAATGGTAAATGTCCTTTATGTCCATTTCAGCTTTGTCTGTGGATCAGCGCTCACATACTGTAGAGGACAAAGTGAAAGGAATATACAGAGACGGTGCTGAATCAAGACATGTTTCATCACTGATTTTAATACCAATCCATACACTCAGCCGCTTACAGGCACAATGTGTTTTTTTCCCTGAATAGTTTTTATCCCATCATATTTTTGTTTAAAGACAAAAAGAAAAGAAGGTTTTTATGACTTTTCTCTCTTTCCCTTTTCTCCCTCCTCCTTTCTCTCTCTCTCTGTCTCCATAGTCGGATAAAAGAGGTCCTTAGTTGTCCACCTGAGTGACCTTTACTTCCCAAACAGAAACCAAGAGGTTAAAGTGACGGTTCATCAAAAAATCTAAATTGTCTAATTTATTTACCCTCATGTCATTCCAAACCTGTTTGACTTTTCTTTTGCAGAACACAAAGAGTTTTGGTTACCATTAAAGCCAGACCGATATATCGGTTGGTTCAATATTATCTGGCCAATATTAGGTTTTTTTTTTTTTTTTTACTATCGGTATGGGTAGTTATAATGGCCGATAAATGGATATTATATAAAATGTATAAAGAGTTCAGATGCAAAAGCCTCTAAATGCCATTTGAAATTTTCTTCTAAAATGACCATTTTTATCAAGCTTGTATATTTAAGTTCAGTAATTTCACTTAAATGACAATTAATAGGTAATCTTCATTGCCATTTAAGTGAAATTACTGAACTTAAATATACAAGCTTGATAAAAATGATCATTTTAGAAGAAAATTTCAAATGGCACTTAGAGGCTTTTGCATCTGAACTCTTCATATGTTTTATAATTTGCAGTATGACGTTATCCATTGCAAAATTATGGCTTATTTATGGCAAATTTAGTTAAAACGAATAAATAACAACAAATAACTAATGTAAGTAAAAAAATAAATAAATATATAGCCGATATATCGGAATATCGGATTTTAAAACCAACAAATACTTGTATCGGTATCTGGGCTCTAGTTACCATTGATTTAACTTTATGGAACAAAAATAAACGCATTTCTTATGTTTTAACGATTAAAAGAAGGTCATACATGTTAGGAATGACATGAGGGTGAATGAATGATCAACACTTTAAAATATGACTGCAGCACCTGTACCATTGCATCACTACCAGACACTTTTATTTAACAGATGCTAACTGCTGGACACATAGAAAACAACAGTTTACTGCACTGTACACCTTCCACCCTGTGTGAGTCTGTGCTTCATGTGCTCTTAAAAGCCAGCAGCTGATGATTGTTTAGCAGACCTGACCCCATCGGATACACACGCTGTGAACACCACAGCAGAGCCTCTGTGGACATTTTAATTAGCTGGCCTGCTAACTGAGTTATTTCACTTTAAGTTAATTTGCAGCAGTACATTGAACTGACCAGAGTGTTGTGCTATGAACTTTAGAAAGACCTTTAGTAGTTTGTAAAAAAATCCTTCTCAATACATCCAATCTCAAAAAAGAGATGAATTGTTGTAGCGCAACTAGCGACCCCAAACACTGGTGATTTGGGCCTGACTTTGCGCAAAAGCCTGGGGCTAGAGTTTTGGAGGTGCCCTCAGATAGAGCAGAGGATGTGGGAAGAGGTGCTGAGCGCTGCTGCAGTGTGTTTGCAGATCTGGCTTCTTTCCTTTCCTCTGCATTCGGACGTGAGCACTTGCGTAGGCCCTTACTCAGCATTATTTCTGGCCCTGATTGGCTGATCCATGCATCAGACCGCTACAAATACTGTAGACAGTAGTCAGCTTTTTGACTCTCCTTTGTCGGAACAAAGTGTCTGAATTTTGGTTCGATTCACCGGTCATTGAACTTGGTTTTTGGTTTTGAAGCTGCCTTTTGTTGTATGTTGTGTGCTGTGGGTCTGTTAAATCACTTATTCACATGTCGGTTTATATATTTTTTTTCATTGGGCCATTTATAACAACAGAGACAGCAAATGATAGGAAGATTGGTGTTCCTGTCAAAAAGTGCCACTGTGCAACTTCTGAACACATGCACCAGTTCACAACGTTCTATACATTAAGCTTTTGGGTTTTATTTTTTAAATGACAATAACAATATCAGAATGTTCTGGGGAAACCAACAATTCTTAGCTTTTTATTTTTTGTATTATTAATAGAATTAAAGAATTAAAACTTGTCCACTTAAGAGCACCACAGCTCAATATGCTCCAACAGTTTATTTTAATTAAACATCTTTTTATACTGTTTTGTTTACTCTGAGATTAATGGCATCTTTGTTTTGTAGATCTTTGCTTTAATTTCAGAAATGATGTAATCCCCAGAGCGGTTTTATGTCTTAACCTTTTAATCTAAGGGGAACACCTTTTAAGGAAATCAATAGCAATTTAGATTTTTTTTTCCAACTTTTTCTTGTGCTTCTCTCTCTGCAGATGTTGGATCAGTGGGAATCATCTAGATCATTTGCTCCTCTGTTACTGTAGGGGGTCTGAAATTCTTATTGCCTTTGGGCCACTGTAATCTGGTTTAATGCAGGCTTCTACTCTGGGGTGTAACATTTTCATCTAATTGCAGCATCTAAATTGTGGTTGCGTTGAAGTTCTTATCCACTCTAATTTGCAGCACTTGTTATTTCTGCTGTCTCTCTCCCTCTCTCTCTTTTATCACATTGTCTGTCCACCAAGAGATATGTGGAATGGATCAGCTTTAAAATCTTTACTGCTGCTGAAGGAGAAGTGCCTGCTAAAGCAAGTTAACATACTGTTTTTGAGGGGTCTCCAACACATTGAAGGCCTCTGTACACCCACAGGTACTGATGACATTTCTCATGGCCTAAGTGACCATCATTTATATCTTGGACGTTTGACTCAAGAGTCAAAGGAAACAGAAAATGAAAATGTTCTTTGCTATCAAGTATTTATGATGTCACTGAGATTGCTGCTGTTATTGTTAAGTAAAACAAGAAAAAAAAGTTTGGTAATTGATATAAAATATAAATATTAGATGGAATACTTTTGACGTCTTGGTAAATATGTTTAATATGCAACTAACTAAAATAAGTTTAAATAATAAAATTAGTAAAAACAAAAACTAAAATAAAAATAAGAGAAATCTAAATAGAAACATAAAAATGACAAAAAATCACAATGAAATTATTAAAATTAAATTTAAATGAAAACTAAAATATAATAATAAAAGCTTATTCAATATTAAGCTTTTATTAACAAATACTATGAAAAAATAACTATAAAAACATATTCAAAATATTAATTAACTATATAAATAATAGTAAAAGAACACTGAGCAAGATGCACCATGGAATGATATGATAAAACTTCAGTTAAAACACTGTCGAATAAGTATTATGTCTTAATACACAAACTATGAGGCCATGGGAGAGTCATTGTCATATTCATGAATAGCAGGGGTTGTTCAATCCTGCTCCTGGAGGGTCATTATTTGGACTAAAGCAGCTAAAGAAGGTGTATTTGCACAGGTTGTAAAACTCCAGGACCAGGATTGTACATTTCTCATGTATGGCATGGAAAACTGACACAGTGGATGTTATAGGTTACATGACATACGGATACATGACAAGCGGATGTAGTATGTCTGGATTGTATTCTTACAACAGAAATGTGCATTCCCACTTCCTTCTGGTTTTTGCTCTTTCTCTCTCATCTTCCTCTCTATTTAAAGAGCCCATGCAATGTTTGTGGCTCTAAGTCCAAGGGCTCTTGCACCCGGCGCAAATGTCTTTATACACTAATGCATGTATCATTCAGATTTTGCATGCGCGCAAAGCGGGCTTTTTTCCTCTAAAGACACACGTCAGTAAACTAGGAATGAACTTGCACTCCTGGGTGGATTGGCGCAAAGGGAAGCGTGTTTCGGTGCAAACATTCCCTAATGCTATTTTACACTTCCAGAAAACAATTGCGCCACTGACCAGAAAAAAACTGGTCTAAAGTCAGTGGCATGTTGCGCCATTTTTAAATTAGTATTTTTAGGAAAACTAAAATATTGATGACTCGTCCTGCACTACCAATGCATTCTCACCCCAAGGCTGTCACCTTTGACCACTGCTTCAATATTTGACGCTTCAGCGCCAGTTACATGCACGCGAATCCTACGGCGTCATCTAACTGACGCTGAAAGGAAGCTGCCAGTTAGACGACTCGGTTAGGTTTAGGTCTGGGGTAGGGGTAGGGTTCACACGTGATCCTCAGGGCGTCATCTGACTGACTCTAAAGGAAAGCGCCAGTTAGCATGATGCGGTTGGGTTTAGGTCTGGGTAGGGCACACATGTGATCCTAGGGTCGTCATCTGACCGACGCTGAAGGAAAGCGTCAGTTAGACGACTCGGCTTAGGCTTTAGGTCTGGGGTAGGGTAGGGTTGACACGTGCATCTCTAGGGCATCATCTGTACTGACTCTAAAGGAAAGCGTCAGTTAGATGATGCGGTTGGGTTTAGGTCTGGGGTAGGGTTACATGTGATCCTAGGGCGTCATCTGACTGACGCTAAAGGGCGCCTGAAAGCGTCAGATATTGAAGCATGATCAAATGCTTCCCAAGTAAGTGACGCCTTTCTCAGTAGGTGACGCCTTGGGGTGAGAATGGGCTGGCACTACACATATTTTTGTCCAATCAAATACTTCAGTAAAATAAGAGTCCTAACTACCTGCAACCAACTAGTAAATGATGCCCAAAAGCTATAAACCAACTTATAGCTAAAAAAATCTATTTTAAAGGTTTAATACCTAAGATTGGCATGTCGCTAGAGGGCGCTACATTCAAAACAACAACAACGGCTTTGCTTGATGACAACGTGGAGGAACGCGGAATGATGGGAACTGTTGTTTTCAACTCCACCGTGGATAAATCAGTCAGACGGGAATCGAAAATTAGTTTTCATGGATGAGGTAAAGTTCGATTTCTATAAATGTTGCGTTTAATGACATGCTTGTTTTTCATTAAACTGAAATAGCCGCAAGAAAAGTCAGGTTTAAAAGTAAATTAGTTATCACAGATGTTACTGTACGAGTCACTGGACGAAGCTATGGTGGAGAGAGGGTTTGAAGTCAAATCGTTGCTAATGGATCCTGACTTCGCCCTATGCTGCAATATGCATTTAGTTTTGTATTCATTTACAGAAATCAGCTGCTTGAATGACAATTACTGATGTTATTAGATTTTTCAGGTGATATTCTCAATTCATTCAGTGAACGGATGTTCTGAGGTAAAATTTTCAGACTGCAGACTCAGCAACGATTGTATTTAATTGTACAGTACAATCATAACATAGAACAGACATTATCTTCCTTTCATGTCATTAAACATAACAATATTGCTGGCCATATACTGATGAGAAAGTGCGCGTCCGGTGTGCGATACTGGACTTTGTCCTGAGACGTGGCGCGGCTTTCTCGTCCGTGTGCGACCCCCTTTACAGCCAACAGTTCACATTCCGAGAATAATTGAAAAGAATAATGCACCAGAATGTGCACCATTCCATTACAAATGCGCGAAACAAGCTGACGTTTGTTGCTTGATAGACGCAAACGCACAACTACAACTTCCGCATTTATCCAGGACTACACGTAGTACGAGCGGAAACTGAGGTAACGCGGATATGACGCGATTGACTGGCGGCTCCCAGCTCACCCCTGCTCACACGCCCCGTTTCTTTGGTTAAAATCTCAATTTACTCGCGATTTAAACATAGCTTGAAACATTTGGAATATTGTAAGTTATCATCTTAACTAAATATATAACACTGGCCTTGTGATTTTTGGATATTTTAATGCAAAAATCTTAGGTATTCCACCTTTAAAGTGTCCCAAATCCCACAAGTTTATATTTGAATAGATATACCACCGTTTGTGGAAAAAAAAAAAAAAAAAAACAAAACTTATGAAGAACTCAGTATTCTCAGCATCATTACTCCAGTCTTCTAGCCTGGCAAACCAGACCTATCAAGATGTTAGGTCTGGGAACTCACAATTGGCATACCTCAATCCGAGGGGCGGGATAAAAGGTTGTCTTTCAATATTCCCTCTGCACACCATAGGATAGCGCTAACCAACCAGAGCGATGATGGCTGTGGCTGAGTGAGTCATGAGTGAGTCCCATGCGTTTTCCCCATGGTTTCTCTCCAGCGGAGCAAGTTGATATATTAAACTTTTGCCTTATCTGGTCATCAAAACTCTGAACACATCTTCCTTTTAAGAATGACTTAAGTTACGTTCTTAACTCCAAGCTCGAATTCGAAAGACAGCTGTTCGCCAGCTGCGTCTTGTTTGTTTTTAAGCAGCAGGGAAATCACCTATGGAAATCACGACACAGAACCGTCACAACTCTGCCGTCATTGTTAAGCCCGCCCACCAACTCTATACATCGATGTGATTGGCCAGACCAGAGTTTGGATTTTCCACTTTGAAAGTCAACGGAGAGTTGCTAGACCACACTTTGCAGCAAAATAATTTTTGCTGCCGCTAGGGTGCATCTAGATTTCTTGGCTACCAGTCTTCAGTATCATATGATCCTTCAGAAATCATTCAAATGTGCTGATTTGCTACTCAAAGTAAATCGCCAAACCCTTAAACAGTAGTGTATGTCAAATATCAGGCCGTTTCATCGCTTTGCTTCTTTATCTGTCTACCTCTTCATTAGTAGCTACTTATACAAACACAACTTACAGGCATTTGTGAAAACAGCACTAGTAAGAGCTTTAGATTCACACACTTACTTACAATAAAAGTCCACCAGTGAAGGACAGAATAATAAAAAGTGAAGAAAAGAAATGGAGAGTAACTGAAGTGGAAAAGTGATCTGACTGAAACGATTTGTACTGTTTTTTGTACAATTTGTACAGCCCAGCTGTGTCCCCCCTCCCTCTGTGTTCAAAGAGAAAAACCTGGTGTTACAGAGACTGTTTAAAAGTGTGTCCACCTGAAACAATGACCGAGAGAATGGGGCCAGGGGCCGGTGGAAGGGTTGTGTGTGTGCCTGCATAGTGAACGGATGAGGGCTAAGCTCGCCTAAGTTTAAACACACACTCAGAGCTGAGGTCATATGTTGTGAGAGTCTCTGAACGTGTGCTGTCTAAAGTCACACACTGTAAAATGAATATGCTTTATCTAATCAATAGAATTATGGCAACAGATTACATGCAATATTATTAATTAAAATTAACAAATTAGAATTGTGTAATAATTAATCAAATATTCCTTTAAGGTTAAACTGAGTAAAATTTACACCAAAAACAAAAATGGAACGAAAATATCTTGCTAACAGACAGAGGTCAAAGATTAATTAAGAACTTTTTATTTTATATTGCGAACATTGAAGACACCTGATGTTAACAAGCAGAATTACGAGAAGGAGAAACTTGTAATTTTAAAACAAACATTGATCACCATAATGGTGACTTCAATTTATATTTTTTTGGTTGTTGTTGTAAGTTTTACTCATTTTAAATGGTTAACTTTTAAGGAATTAATTTGATGAACTATTACTTAATTCTAATTTATAACATTGCTTGTAATCTGTTGCCACAATTTTTTATTAGATTAAGCATATTAATTTTTACAGTGTAGAAGCATGTGCTTTTAAAGGTACTCCGTTAATGCAATAAAAAGTACATTTGAAAACATGAGTGAAATTGCTGCCTTAAATTAAATAAAATCAAAGTAGTGACAAATGCATACAGTGTATCTCTCTCTCTCGTACTTGTTTTTTTATTTACAGATATATTACCAGCATAACAGTGTGAGTGTGAAAAAAATCATTCTGCAAGTTTGTACAAAGTTCATATAATTGTTCATATCATTGTTGCTGTTTCTCAGTGAGAGGCATGCTGATTTATATTTTTTAACCTTCCATTTATATTAAGCTTCCATATATACTGTTAATTCAAACACAGGTCTTGTTATTTTTATGGCTCTATTTTCAGCTCTATTGCTAATGTCACAGCAGCAGACGGTGATTCTCTGCAATGCAAATGATCGACACAGATCAGCTTGGAGAACTCTTTTGAGCTCTCTTAATACTGAAACTTCTTCAGATCCTCTTACCCTTCTTTCCCCAATGTCCTTCCTTAGTATCCTGAATTCTATCACTCCAATCTCCTCATTTCTCTCTTTCTTTCAGTAATGTTCTCAGCACTTGGCTAACACCCTGTGCGGCGATGCTGGAATGTTAACTAGGTTCTTCCTGACGCTGCGCCTCTGAAATATATGTTCACTTAAAGGGCTGTGTGATCACAAATGCTCCTTATATATGCGAGTACTGTCTGCTCACCTGTGCTTAAACTTCCATTCTGCTGCAGTTACCCACTACTGGACTCCAACACATTTCCCATGGTGACTAGATTTGCACAAAATAGCAGTTACTGGAGTAATTGTTCATTTTTGAAAACTTAATTTTTGGCATGCATCACTGTCATCAAAATGCCTGAAACATTTGACGTTACTTTTATGTTTGAAATCTAGAATGAATATTAATTTATTGTGGTTATACAGTAGCAACTATAATGATCCAAGTTGTCCGAAACATGAGAACGTTTTGCATTTAACATAAATTTTACATGTACAGTAAATATACAATTGCTTAAGAATACGTGTTCACCGTGGCAAGCACTGTCGTGTTTTGACAGATGCATGTGCTCTTTAGTGCCTTTGAGACGTGTTTTCCTCAGTGTAAATCTTTACGGTTATATCCTTACCTGTAAATTTTAGAAAAGTCCCACGAGTACATCCATTGTGCATATTCTGACAAGCAAGTCTCGTTAAACTTCACAGACTTCAATAACTGAGCTTCAGTTCGTGCTGAATGCATGGAAATATTTTTTGGTAAATATTAAGTGTGGGTTTAAAATTCTACATGTGACAAAATTAATCATATTTATTAGAGCAGAATCAAGGGAATATTTTTGGAAAAGTCCATTAATGTCATAAATACTATTTCAGATGAGTGACAGTGTGTGTGTGTGTGTGTGTGTGTGTTCCTCACCTCGTACAAGTTAACATTTTGTGCCTTTGTTTTAGTAGTCATTTTAACGTCTGCTTAAAAAAACGGTAAGCAATCATTTGTTTTTTGTTTTAGAAAGTATTTTTTTACCCCTTTTTTTGCACACAATGCATAGCATAGTCTACATAGATATACATTCACTATATGTGTAGGGCCCTATAAAATCCGTTTTATTTTTTCCCAAATTCCATTTTATTTTTTCCCAAATTCCGTTTTTTCCGTTTTTAATTTTAGCAAATTCCAATTTTCTGTTAAAATTTTGGTAATTCATTTTTTTTACCCTTTACTGTTATTTTAGTTGTAAAAAGAGTGTGCTTTTTATTCCGTGATCGCAGAAATAATAGGGCCCTGATATGTGTTTTCATAGCCTTTATAGTAAACATTGTTTAGAGGATTTTTTGGATTAAGGATTAAGTGTAGTCAATTTTTAAAGTAAAAAATATAAAATGTTTTAAAAATATAAAGAAAAAATAAAATTTTCACCTGATTAATTGACTGAAACGAAGAAAATATCGACAGGTTAATTCATATATATATATATATATATATATATATATATATATATATACATATATATATATATATATATATATATATATATATATATATATATATATATATATATATATATTGTTATATATTGTTATATATTGACTATATGTATGTATGTATGTATATCTGTATATGTATGTATTCCTCCATTCCATTCCAAAAACGTTATTTATCCGAAAAAAGGGCAATTACAAGACCCGTGGATTAGTACAAATAAATCTTTCATAATAAAGATAAAGATAACCGTATAAATAATAATGATAAAAGTAAAAATAAATATATAAGTAAACAAATAGACAGGTATATATCGGCATTGGCAGCAAATACAAGCAGCATTTACCAAATGATATCACAGGATTAATTAAATTGTAGTATAAATAAAAGGATTCTGGCATAATAAGCTCATAAGTCCGATCTTAGAAAGTATCCATAAATCACTAAAAGTGTGTGCATGAAGTAACTAGTCGTTAAGGTAAGAAGGATTTTAGAGATGGTTGGGAGTATGTTCATTCAGATGACTTTTGCTTTAAAAAAATTAGTAATTGTAATGAAGGTGCAAACTTTTAATGTTAATTATTGAATGATTATATTTTAATGTTGAGATTATATTTTAATTATTTGAGATGGAGTGGGTTAACATTAATGTAGGAAAAAAAATACAGTTGTCCATAGTCTCCTCTGAGTTTACATATGTTCATATACTTTTTTATATCACACATGATTTCAGTTTTTATAACATTATGTTTACTTTTTATTCAGACTGTAAATATTTCTTCTGTTCCTGCTAGTAGTAAGAAAAGTACAGAATGTGTTTTTTTATGGCGGCCAGTATTGCTGAATGCGCGTTGGACTCTCAGGTAGTGAATTTGACTCTGCAGGAGCGAGTGCCTGGGAGAGAAAAAGATACACCACTGCAGGAGTTTTTATCATTCTCACACACACCCACCACTCTCAGATAATACAGTGTTCAGGGCGCTTTATGATACTATTATGCCAATTACATTATTACTACCATGTAGTAGCAGTGTAGTTAGTGTTTGTAATAAATTTGCTGTTAATATGATCTGATTTCAATTAAGAAGATGCCTCGAGCTGAGCGTGAGCCACATTGCTGCATGCAGTCTGCAGCAGTGAACAACTCCCATTTCATATCCGAATGGAAAGAGAAAGAGAGGAAGTATAGGGATTCATGTTTTCCTCGTCGCTGATGGAATGAAGCTTTGCGTCGAAGCACCCTTGTTATTTTAATTACTTCCTCCTGGTTTACAGCTCCAGTGAATTTTAATTATCCAATATGCAAATTTTTGGGAAGAACATCCATTTGCTGTTCGGGCAGTTTTGGGAGAGTTGGACGTAACTGCACTTGGAAGAAAACAAATGCACGCTCATCTCCGAGTTCAGGAAACGTTGAAGCTCCTCCAACAATTCTCGTGTGATGGGGAGAATGTAATTATGATGTCATACGACAAACTTCCTACTGAGAAAATTCCTTTAGCTCAGCTAAAAGAAAAATTACAGCCTATAATAATACGTCCATCTGTGATACTCAGCTATACTGTTATATGCTATAATTATATTCGCAGGACAGTAAAGCATGTCTTTCTGTTACCTTCTCTCCGTTTTTCTGCAGTGGGAGCATGTTTTAGATAAGGCTGACTGTTATTGGGATTTAAATGCTTGCAGATGTTGCTTTAATTGATTGAAACAAATTACCAATGCATTGATCCTCGGTTTGAGAGTGTTCCATATGAGTGGCACTGAAGCGAGGTGTGTGTGCCGCAAAGGAATTGTTCCGGTTCATGGAGAAGCAGCGCTCTGCGTACGCTGACGCAGGGCATTGGCGCGTGGAAAAGATTTCAAAGCTTGATTCTGTTCTCTGAGGTTTATTCAAACTTTTGTTAATTTATAGTCAGTTGCAGCTGAATAAAGACCTTCATAATTGGTTATATAGTTTTAATGGCTGGTCAAAAATGGCAGATGTTTTACTGAGACCTTGTCACTGCTCACCTTTAATATTTTCATATTAAATTATTTATATTTATTTCAATACTGAAAAGTACTGAAAATATATTTTGTTCAAATAAGGCTACATTTACCCACATTTTGTGACTGTATCATTTAAATGTTTGGAATCTGTAAGATTTCTTTAGTGTTTTTAAAAGAAGCATCTAATGCTCACCAAGGCTGCAAATATTTGATCCAAAATACTGTAAAAACGGTCCCACTTTATATTAAGTGTCTTTAAGTACTATGTACTTACATCGAAAAATAAGCACAACGAATTATTGTGGTCCTGTTATATTGTAAAACACTTTTGCTGCCATTGAGGTATGATACGGGTAAGGTTAGGGACAGGTGTGGTGGTATGGGTAGGTTTAAGGGTAGGTTAAGGTGTGAGAGATGGGTCAACTGTGTAATTACAAATGTAATTACATAAATTAATTAATACAGCTGTAATTACATGCTGGTATTTTTAAAATACAATGTAAAAATGTAAAATGTAAAAACATGTATGTACACAATAAGTCCATTGTATCAAATTATTAATTTTAATGTAAGTACATAGTACTTAAAGCCACTTAATATAAGGTGGGACCGTAAAAACTGTAATATTAAGAAATATTGCAATTTTAAAGTTTAGTAAAGTTTGAAATTTACAAAAGTTTTCTATATATTTTAAATGTTTTTCAAAGTTTTAAGGCTACGTTCACACATTTTTCAGATTTTTTGAAAAAATGTGATTTTTTTGCAAGGCCGTTCACATTTCCAATTAAATGCGACCTTTTGTGATCTCCTGTGTGAACGTGAATGACCCAGAAGTGACCCGCATGCGCAGAAGAGTACTCAACGGTCATCGATCGTCACTTGTTGTTTGCGGAAGTAGCTAAATGGATGTCTTACAGTGGAGCTCGTTTAGCAATATTAAAGTTATTTTCACAACAGAGCCAGCACACTTACAATCTTCTCGTTTTAAGAAGAAAATTAAACAGAGAAGCGTGTGGGTGCGGACTCGGAGTCACAGCTAGGAGTGGTGGGATACTGATGTGAGTGGCTTCACTGATACAGAATTCATCAGTAACTTCCGAATGACCAGATCCACCTTTGATTATGTTTGTGAGCGCCTCCGATCAACTCTGTCACGGGAAGAGACACGTCTGCGCGGCCCATAACAGTGCAGAAACGCGTTGGAGTTGGCGTGTATCGGCAAGCTAAAGGTGCGTGCAATGACGTGCGTGTCGGATATATGTGACCTGGCCGTCAGATTGCAGTCGCATTTCAAAAGATCGGATACATATCGGATTTGGACCACATACCCAAGTGGCCTGGGTCGCATTTGAAAAGATCGGATCTGTGTCGTTCAGACTGTCATGAAAAAATCAGATACAGGTCGCATATGGGCAAAAAAATTCAGAATTAGGTCATTTCAGCCTGCAGTGTAAATGTAGCCTAAGATTGAAAGAACATAATTTACTTGAAATAGGTATCTTTTGTAAAATTGTAAATATACATTTACTATCACTTTTGATGCATTTAATCCATTCTTGCTAATGACCGACTGATCTCATGAAATGGCGTATGTATGACACGCTAGTTTCGTATTTCCATTTTTGGCGTGGTATCAACACGCATAATCGCTTTTCAGTGTGTTTATGAATGCCGTTGACTTAACGTTACATTACTGTATATATAAATATATGACCTACCCAACCCCGTCCCTAAACCTACCCGTCACTGGGGTTAAAAAAAATCACTGGGAAAAAAAAAATCGGTCCTCAGATGTAGATCTACATTTTGCTTCGTTTTGTCTCGGACATTTGACGGCATGTACATACACGCGGAATCACTCTGACATTTCACGGCGTACACATACACGCATACACGCGGATAGCTCAAAATGCATATAGATAACATGCCACCTGACTTGAAAGTGGCGTGTATGTTAACGCAACAGTCATGATGCCAAGTTTGACTTGAAAGTGCCGTGTATGTTAACGCAAAAGTCATGATGCCATTTTGCTAATGAACTAATTTTTTTAAAACAATCTTACTGACCAAACTTTTGAACTGTAGTGTAAATGTACGATATTAGTGTTTAGCATCATTGCCTCATGCCACTTTACATGGTAGTGTACTGAAATCAAGTTTCCTACGTGTTTTAGGTGTGAAGCACTGCTTTGTATGATGAAGTTTCGGTTTACATTGAGTACTCAAAATCAGTCACCCACAAGGTTATGTTCCAGTCAGGATGCTGCTTCACTAGGCAGTGAGGAAGCTTACTAGGTTTTCAAACAGAGGACATTGACACACTGACACACACCGCTTAATTGACAGCATGATGAGCCCCGAGTAGTAGTTAGGACATGGAGGTTGGCTAAAGGGACAGAAGATTTGGATCAAACACTGATCTCATCCTGCCACCTCTCTGAGACGAGACTTTTGTCCCCAGCTCCGCCTCTCAGAAAACCTGCTGCTGATTTACACACTAAAAAATGCTCTTAAAGTGTCACACACTCTCGCTTTAAAATTTAAATTGCTGTACACTTACATTTTTTCCAAAATAAGCATTGATAAATTTAGTGAGATTAAAGAGCACAGATTTATTTGGTCTTGTTGCTGGAAACTTACTTCATAAATTATCAACACACACACAAACAGGGATGGATGGCACTGGAATAAATTTACACCATCATTAGGCCGCCTATACTGTATAAGTCTGCAGAGTTTCTTCACCTACTACAGGACGAACATGGCTGGGAATGAATGCATGTTACAGGTCAAGTTAATTAAGTCAGTTAAATCATAAAACAAATGCAATTAAAGCCAGCCTGAAAATGTATGGGTTTTTCATTTTCTCCTTCTTTTTGCGACCATATAATTATGGACTGATTTAACATTATTCATTGTGCAACTTAATGACTTGAAAAAAAGTTAACTTAACTTAAAAAAAAAATTGTTGTTTCAGGTCAATTAATTTAAAGAAATTATAATTATTCAATTCATTCAAATAAATAAAATCTCTTTGTGCATGACTTTTAAAACTTGAAAAATCTTGTCTACAGTATAATGTATTATAAAAGTATTTTTAATTAAGAATTAATTATGCGTTGTAATGCATTTTACGATGCATTGTTAGTTGATTAATTGTAACCACAGTTATAATACATAACACTTGGCTATTCCCATTGTTACACCTTCAGAAAATATAATGCATTAAAACAGATGACAAGCAACCAATTTCAGATGTAACAAGTAATCTGCAAACATTAAAAGGCATTTTAACTTTAATAATGATAATATATGGAAAAACATAGAATAGCTTTATAATGCATTATACTTAAAGGCTTTAAGTAAAGTGTTACCAAAAATCTTACTGACCGCTAAATCTTAATGACCCAACTACTTTTTTTTATATGAGGGAAGTACAAAAGACTGACAGAAAAAGTCAAACTATTGCTACAGATTTTATTACTATGCAAAAAAAGCATATAAAAACAAAAGGCTCACAGGACAAAAGTGTGCATTGCAATTACTACATCACAATCATCAGTTATTCATTTAATTGGTTTTCTCTTGTTTTTGCATGTTCATAGTTTCTTTGTATGGCAGCTTGGCCAAAAATGATGTCTGGCATGTTTCATTGCTTTATCACAAAGAAAAGAATTGACTCAAAGCACAACTATACAATACGCTTCCAAAATAAGTTATCCTATTTGTGTAAGGGTGGAAGATAGCAATTTCCTACGCCGGTCATTACTTTTGGCCACTACTGTATGTGATATGCGAGCGTTATTTGCAGATTATATGTATATATATATATAGTCAGGGATTATATGCGCTGTTGTGATGGTTCTGTCCCAGTACAACCCAACACTTAGTGTCCATCAGAAATGCTGTGTATATGCTGCTCTATCAAATTCACAAAAGTGTCACATCATGTGCAATGGTTTCCTTTCATTATGTGTCAGTAGCCCAACCCTTCAGTACACTTGTGTTAGGAAGACTAATAATGTTATGCTCTGTAACCTGCCTCCTTATTGCCCACCTTGATAAACTGTGCTTGATTTATCTGCCCGCACCCGCATCACTTCCAGACTGCACTGCACTTAATCACTGCTCTCGACCTGACACCATCAGCCAACGTATTTTTGATAATCTCACAAATCAGACACCGATTTACTGATTGAACAAATCCCAAATCCTCCCTGGAAATATTTCTTTTTATCTCCTCCATTATTGCTTTACTCTGCTTGGCACACGTGACAAGTGATTCATTCTCTGAAATGATTTCATCACATACTGCGATTTACAGGACATATGTTTTACCACACATTACACTCAAGCCAATTTGTGAGTGTATTTCTAATGGGATTTTACTGCTTGTAGATAAATATTATTTGTGTGTAATCATATCATACACAACCCTTTATATTTAATGACTTGATTTCATTTGACATCTCTGAGGTATTTTAGCTTGGGTCTGTGGCTTAGTGGTTGGCATGCTCTAAAATAATTGAAAATATTGAAATAGAAATAAGTTCTGGTTTATTCCTGTGACGGAAAAGCTGAATTTGCAGCAGCCATTACTCCAGTCTTCAGTGCTCCAGCTTTCCATTAAAATGATGATATATATACAGCTATGGAAAAAATTAAGAGACCACTGCCAAATCAGCCGTTGCTCTGGATTGATTATTTATATTATAAATAATCAATCCAGAGCAATTGCTGATTTGGCAGTGGTCTCTCAATTTTTTCCATAGCTGTATATATATATATATATATATATATATATATATATATATATATATATATATATATATATATATATATATATATATATATATATATATATAAATTAGTAAACCCTATCTGGTAATTGTTAAGCCTTCGTCCATCATTTCCAGTCCTCTCTTCCCTTTTAAACTGAAGTGTCAAAATTAGCCATTTAAAACTTTAAACAATTTTTTTCCCCTAATAACTTATTAGCTGGTCTAAAAATGCTTTTTTGAGAATTATGTTAGTATAAAAACTGTGTCCTTACTTTTGGGATATCCTCCACTATGTCATGGCCTAGAATGTCGACTAGTATGTGATACGTTTATTTCTTCCCTATATATCTATAAATTTAGTTCACCCAAATATGTTGACCAAGTTGTTCCAAATCTGTACATCGAAAGAAGATATTTTGAAGAAAGTCAGTAACCAGACAGTTGATGGAAACCGTTAACTTCTATATCAGGAAAAAAATACTGTGGAAGTCAATGGCTACCTTTGACTGTTTGGTTACCGACATTCTTCAAAATATCTTCTTTTGTGTTCAGCAGAAGGTTTGGAGCAACATGAGAGTGATGAAACGATTGGGTAAACTATACCTCTGAAGTGTCTGCAATGCGATGAGTGATCAGTAGGGCCATACCGATATATCGGCAGGCCGATATTAGGCATTTTCCAAACTATCGGTATCGGTAGTTATAAAGGCCGATAAATGAATACTTCAAAAATAAAATAAAAACGGACGAAACATGCTTGAACTATGTCATGAGTGTTGGAGTTGTATAGTTTGTTCACCAGAGGGCACTCTACACCGTCCCTGTTGGCAACACTCGCCAAGTTGGTCACGAGACATACATCGCTTGAATAACAATAAAAGAACATCCCCATCAGTTCTCTTAACTCAAATAAGCAAGACAAAATTTGTGACTCATGTCCAGTTTTGCTGCTGTTAAATAAGCCGAGAGTGAAGCAGAATTAGCTAGTAATAGTTACGTTACGTTGTTACAGTGTAGTTGACTGACTGTCCTGTTAACTTTTGACAATGTGACTAAAGTATTTCTTTAATAGCGCGTGACAGTTATAGCAATGAGACGTATCATCTCTCCCTGGCCTGTTATATTGAAAATATATGTTTTACAATTTGCAGCATGACGTAATACATTGCTAAATTATGGCTCATCGTAGACTAGCGAACCACAAAGCTAGCGAATGCCACTATCATCAGTCGGTTGTTGTGACAATAAAAGAAACAAGTTTCTTTTTAAAATGCATTATCATATTATTTTAGTTAAAACTCATAACAACAAATAACTAATGTTAGGGAAATCTGTTAATGTTTTGTTGCGCGTTTCTGGAAAAAATAAATAAAAATAATCGGCCAATATTTTGGAATATCGGATTTTAAAACCAAGCCTTCAAAATCCTTTATCTGGTCGGGCTCTAGTGATGAGACATTTTGTCATTCACTTGCTTTCTTTTTTTTTTTCTTTTTTTTTTAACAGTGTCATGTAGGGCTGTGTTCAATACAATGTTACGATGATTAGTAGTCGATATGAGTATTGATACAGCAGCTTCTGTATCGATTCCACAGCAGTGGACCATGCTTCATTTGAATACAAGAACAACGTTTAAAATGAAATGGAAGTGTGCTGAAATTAATTAAAAGAATATAATTTATAGGCTAGAACAAGGTTTAATCTGTTTCGCAGAGGAACATAACTGGGGTTGCCTGATATCAAGAGATGTAATTCAGAGCTTCACACTTGCGCGAATACGGAAATATCTGCAAAGTGTTTTACTTAATTTTTCTCAACCTGGCAAAACACCAGTAAGCTTGTATTTTAGCGATCTTCGGTTCGATATTCTAATCACAGAAAGTGAGATACATTATTATATATATTATTGATGTGCTCAAGAAACCGTGCCCAATGTTAACACGAAATCTGTGCCATTGCCTATATGTTATACAGTGTTACAGACGCCCTTCATAATGCAGAGGGACACTTCCTGCTCTGCCTATTGTTAGAAATGGCCCAATATAGTATGCAGTGTTTAATAAAGAGAGAGATTAAATTTAGTGCAGACCTGTATCGTGAACTATATCGTATCATAGCCTCTGTATCACAATACCGTGACTTTTGTGCAGATTGTGTCGTGCTGGATGCTCCTATAACTCATCGGTCCCAAATCACACCCTTCATAACTGTATAGTAAACCTCAAATATCTTTGGCTGAGATTGTGTCACAGACAAATAGCTTGTTGGAACCCTAGTTCGGATGGTGGGCTGGATTTGTCCTGTATATACGCTGGGGCTAGCGAGTGTGTGGGGATTCTAGTGGGCCCCTTGGCCCCTACAGTCCCCTCAGTGCTGGGCTTTGACTGTCTCAGCTCACTGGCTCAGTCAGCATTGTTGCATATTTAATGTCCTGATGAACGCTTCCACCTGCTGACACAGGAAAAGTGACAGAACAATACACCTCCCAGCCCCCTCCATCCTGCCGTCCAGCAGCTCCACAGCCCGTCTGCCGGGAACACCGCCATCATCAATCCAGCCTCTCTCTTTCTCTCATACAGGCTATTTCACATTCACACACTTCACAGCCTGCTATCTTCTGTCTATCCCATGATTCTCCTCCTGCGAGTTAGGCTCGTCTATGTACATATCGTCCATTCTCTCATCTCGGTCACACTCTCTCTAGTCGTCCCATGGGAGGCTTATCCCACTTTCATTCGCTTCTCTCTTTCTGATTTGTAATGTCTCGCTTAACTTTCTCCTACACTAACCCACCGAAGGCCTTAAACAACTAACGCATAGCGACCGTTATAACTTTTTGTCCTGCCTACTTTTTTTTTAGACACAATCTTCAACATCTATTTTTCAAATCATTCCTAGACTCTAATCCACACACATACAGACTCATCAGATCAAGTCAGGCACTGCTTAGCTGGGTATTGGTGTAGCCAGTGCATCCTCTGATGGGATTGTTGGTCTCAGTGGACGTACTTTATCGGGTTCTGACCATCACACCGCTTCCCGTAACACAGTCCACAGACATCAAGACTCTACACTGCCCTGCTGCTTAAGGCTGAGAGAATATTCCCCAGCAGTGCTGACACACACTCACTCGACTCAAAAGCGGGACAGCTGGGCCTGTCTTTCCAAAAGTTCATCTATGTACTTAGTCCCTCTGTGAGTACAGAGACTCTGTGGAGATAAAACCTATACATTTATTAATGAAGCGTCAAGACTGCCAGAAGCTAAGAGGACAAAATTGTGCCTGTGAAGTGAAGGTGCCTGTGTAACCTTCTCAGATGATGTCCATGTTGTTTTATGATTTTTAATATATATATATATATATATATATATATATATATTAAAAATCATAAAACAACATGGACATCATCTGAGAAGGTTACACAGGCACTTTTGGAAAGACATATATATATATATATATATATATATATATATATATATATATATATATATATATATATTAGTATAATATAATTTATTCTATAATAAAACAGAAATGAATGTGAACATCACATCAATATATGTTTTACTTTTATATTTTATTGGTAAAATCATAAAGATTTAGTTTATTTTATAAAATCATCATTATTGAATTGAAAAATATTCATAAGTATATTTATGTATTTTATAAAAAAATATTATTTAATACTTGATATATTTTATATATTTTTTTTATTTAAAATATATATAACAGAAAATATATTTTAATTATATATACACATTTATATATAATGTCTATTTACTTTTAATGTTTTTTTACATTTTATATCAAAAATATTTAGTTTGTAATTGTATAAAAAAATGACGCATATTATAAAATCATTATGTATTAGTTATAGTACCAATTTAAAGCAACTTTTTTTGCGTAAACCATTTTCAAATAGTTAATGTAAATATTCGTTTTTAAAAAAAATACCAAAAAAAAATAAAAATAAAAAATGCACCACAATTCTTTATTACCAGATTTCAATGACACAGTTTTTGCTTTGCAGCATTTACTCAGATGCGTATTTAGGTTACGGGTGGATAAAATCAAAAATAGTTAGCATCACGTCTCCTGTAGAAACAATATGAAACTTGTGAATATCCTTTCCAGCTAACTGAGATGATAACTAGACTATGACTCCATTGGCCAATCTGTTCCCAGTGAAGAGAAGAGGTCATCACAACCAGTTGTGTCAAAACTGGGACGATCAAGTTTAGCAGGACCATAGAGACGTAAACGTTCAACATTCAAAGCAACTGGACTTTGTCATCAATTATTTCGAAGACTCTTCATCTCAGTGACTTCATAAGTATCACTTGGATGCTACGTGAAGGCTCTCTCTCTCTCTCTCTCTCTCTCTCTCTCTCTCTCTCTCTCTCTCTCTCTCTCTCTCTCTCTCTCTCTGCTTCACTGTCTCTCTCTTCCTCCCTGATTTTATTCATTAGTAAGCATTTGTTCACTGCACCATCTGAACTGCTGTCTATGTGTTTTCGACATGAGGCGACCACAGTTTGATTACTCCATGGAAACCCAAGCGTTTTGCGATTCTTGCATCACGTCACCCAGTGCATCATTAGTTAATAGCCAATTTAACAGTAACATGGTCACTATCAGGCCAAGAATAGTCTTTTATCGCTGCATATAATACAAATTTCAATTCTACATCCGTGCTTAAACAAACCTACGCTATTCACGCAACAAATGTACCATTCAAACCTATTGAAAAACACAGTAATTGCTTAAGAACGTGTATGTGTGTTCCTCAGCCCCGTTTTTCCCCTCACCTGGGATACATACTTCTTTACATTCCATAGCTGCTCTTGTTCATATGGGCATATAAAGAAGTATGTCTACCAAGCAGGATATGTGGGCACATGGAAGAATGGACATCTTTCCGCCCTAAGATTCCACATATATAGGCGGTTAAGAGCCAAACCACAGAGGTAATGAATTATTCTTTTACTAAATAAACACAGTCCTACAGCACACATATACACACACGCCAATGTCCTTTGCACTTTTAAAACTTTACGTCCAATTTGCGCACAAAATGTCACGGGACGGCACAGTTCGTTTTGTGCCACACCAGTCTTTTTTCTTTTTTTTGCCAATTATATCCCGGAAATTGCACGATCCTGTGACTTTACAGGTCAGGTCACTGAACGTTGAGGGCTTTTACACATCATTTCACTTCAACAAGCCAGCTGAAGTCAGGTGGAGCTCTCTCCGTTTTGACACTCGCAGAAAATGCGTTTACACTTCTTTTTAATAGATTCATACAATTGTTCTTCTGTCCTCTTCATCCTGCAAAAAACTGCATTGCTGTACACACACCCACACCAGGCAGCATGTGCTAGTTTTACTGGAAGAGCAGTTTTTCACTTAGTCTACGCAGAGCGCAGCCAAACACGATTCACCTTGACTGTCAATCTGAGAGGTACAGCTGCAGCGAGAGGAGAGAAAGAGAGATAGAGAGAGATTTGGTTCTTACCTATTGGGTAGCTGTCAGGTAGATTCCCCCAGCTTCAGATGGACCAATGCACCACAAAGAGGAATAAAACAATAAAGGGCAAACAGGAAGAAGTGCTCTAGCTTTCCTCTCTCAGTGTCCCAGGTGCTGCCTCTGCAGTCTCTCTCTCTCTCTGTTCTGCTATCTGAGTCTATCTCTCTCTACCTCACATTCACTCAATCTATCTTACACTCTTTCTGCCTCTCTCTCTCCTCACACACACATGCGTGTAGTGAGAAAGTTTGTCCTGCGGAGGACTGCTGTGCACCCTGATCTTATGATGTCTGCAAATGAATGGGGAATAAATGTGCCTGACCTGCCCTCTCTACATTTCTCCTGTTCTGGTCTTTCTCTCATCATCCATAATGCACAGCCTATAGAGCCAGTACACTCCTCCTCCTCCTAATTCACTCTACCTTTACCCATCCCTCTCTCTCTCTCTTCCTGACCCCTGACACATGCAAGCATTCACCATGTCTCTTACTCTTACACTGTCTCTCTCCATTCACTTTAAGTTTAAAGTGCTTTATTGGCATGGCAAATTTATATATCATTGTATTGCATGGGTAATTTCAGTTTAGATTGGTATGTTGTAAAAAATGTGTGGAAGAATATACACTAAAATAAATGTGCAAAAATTGTCTGTAAGACTGCAACAGCTACAATACCCTCAAAGGAACTCCTGGTGTAGCCTTTTGACAGAAAAAAAATGTTTGTGCTATATCTACTCCTAAAGGATATGTATTGCACCTCAAGGTAATTGCAAATTATATGGTTTATTGGATATGGTTATGGGTGGTTATTGTCATACATATATATATATATATATATATATATATATATATATATATATATATATATTATGAATTAAACAGTAGATGTCTATTATAAATCCTCATTTATGTAGCTAGCAACACAATTGTCTCCAGAACTCTTAAAAGACTCAATTTTAAAGAATCCTTTGTGCCAAAAAGTTTCTATATAAATAGAAATGTCTTAACCCTCTGGTGCTGTTTGGTCATTTTTTTTACCTTAATATTTTTACCTTAAAAAGTTTGGGCACTTGCTATGCAAACATAAAAAAAGAAGAAAAAAAGGAAGGAAATTTCATCTAGTGGAAATGTTTGGTACTGCGCCCAAACCAAATTTCGATGAAAGCCAGACTGATCTCATGAAATTGCGTGTGTATGACACGCCAATTCATATTTCCATTTTTGGTGTGCCATCAACACACATAATTGCTTTTCAGTGTCTTAATGAACGCCGTTGACTTTACGTTACATTACGTATATATAAATATTTGACCTACCCCAACCCCGTCCCTAAACCTACCCCTCACTCGGGTTAATAGCATTTAAGAGTGTTCCCCTACCATCCTAGGAAAAAAAAACCTGCTCCCCAGATATAAATCTACAATTTGCTTCGTTTCGCTCGGAAATTTAACGGCGTGTACATACACGCGGAATCATTTGGACATTAATGGTGTAGACATACACGCGGATAGCTCAAAATGCATATAGATAAAGCACCACTTGACTTGAAAGTGGCGTGTACGTTTATGCAAAACGTGCATAATGTCATGTTGCGAAAGCTTACTTTTTGAAATGTCAACCTTTAAATTTGGAACACGACTTGTTTTGTTTTCTCTCACAATTTTAGAGTTAGAGTTTTGGAAAATATGCATTTCATATATAATGTATTGTAATGTATTTTTCACCTTTTTAAACATTTTCACTTCAGCATTAATCTGCTAAGTGTCTTCTTTAAAAAGCGTTCAAGATTTATGCCAGTTTAAGTTTGAAAATGTAATTTTCAAGGGGTTATACTCAAAAAAGTGATTAACAGGTATGGAACAAAACTATTTTATATTCTATAAAGACTGTGGATATAGTTTTACACAGCTCATGGAGACAATTTTCCCTAGAAGTGAACTAAATCTGGGGATATTTCATATAAAAATGACTTTTTTTAATTTCAGAAGTTCACTTGATACATTCACAAGTGTAGTTTTAATTTTTTTTTAAGGTTAGTCTTTTGTCTTTTTAGTTGTATATAAAGCAATAGAAGTCTATGGCATGTCCAGGGAAATATGTATGTATGTGTGTGCGTTGGGCAAGCATCTTTCACCTGAAAACCCCCTTTGCTCTCCATCCTACTCTGATCAATACCAATTTATAAGCAAATGCTGCTCAGCTGACTCTCCCGTTTAATGAATTAGACCGTCGCTGATGTCATTCAACTAATGAAGCCCTTCTCAGGAGTGTTAAGCAAACTAGCAGAGGGTTAGTTTGCATATGCCTGTGTGTGATGAGAGTATTTAAGAGGGAAAGGGTTTTACCAGTCCATCCTGTGTTTAAAAAGAAAGATAACTATGAGGAAAAGAGACTCTAAGAATATATGATGACTGCAGTTGTACTCAGTGAGTGTGTGTGAGAGCAAGAGGGAGAAATGGTGTGAATGATATGTGATTGATAATTACAGCAGAGGGCAGTCAGAGGAGGAACAGACAATGTCTCTGATTCCAATGCCACCCTATGGTTTATAACACAATGCGGCTGGATGTTTTCTCAAACAAGCGTTAATTACTCTTGATCATTGATAAGCAAAAGTGAATAAATATAAATGGTTACAATAAAAAAGCAAGAAAGATTGTGGGTGAGTGATCTGATGCTATCTTAAACACACTAGCCGACACGCTGCGTGCGCTGTAGATGAGAATTCAAAGACGCACTGCGAGTCATAGCACGCATACAGAGCAGGACATATTTATGCATGTGATCAGAGAAGCCTCTCCCATCACACTCCACATGTCCCACAATCCAACACTGTCTGAGTTATGCTCACATAGCTCGCTTCAATGTTTAGTTTAGTTTTATTTGGATCCCCATTAGCTCCCACTATGGTGGTCGCTAGTCTTCCTGGGGTCCACAGAAATCACAATACAAAAATACAAAAATTCAATACATCAATGTGATCTATAAAACTATACAATATATTAGCTTGACACACATTTAAAATGAATTCAAATTATACAGTTATACAAAAGCAACATCTATTCAACATGTAATTCAAAACAATTAAAACAAAAACAGACAATGCGAAAAATAAACGACATAGGTAATACTTTCACACCTGTAATCTCTGTTTTATTATTTTCTTAAAAGAAAATGTACTTTAAGTTCCCTGACACTGGATGGGAGTGAGTTCCACTCTACAGCCCCTCTATATCCAATAGTTTTTTTAATAAAATTACACCTTGTGAATGTGAACACTATATGCTGCTTGAGCACTGACAGTACGTTTGTTTTGTCATTGGACTGGGAGTCTTTTCAAACTAAAATGTTTAGAGTGTTGACAATACCCTTATTTTAATAGGAGCAACAAAACAAATCATCAAGATGATTTAGAGCATTTGTTCTTATCCATTACGTATAATTCAGTTCAGTGCGGCTTATTTTGATGCAATTTACTAATTTAGTGAAGAGAACTCAATTTTATTGAATTTAAGAGCATTCATTGTTATCCATTACATATAATTCAGGTCAGTTTGTACTGAGGTAGTTCATTTTTATTTCAGTTTGGTTTAAACTAGGCTACTAAAAAGACTGTGACTTTAATACAATGAAGCTTTTGTTTTTTCATTTAAGTTAAATTCAGTTCATTTTAATTTACACCAAATTTGACTTGATTAGAGCATTTGCTTTTATATAGGCTCAATCCAAATAACATTCCATTGAGTTTCATTTTAGACTGTTAATCAATTGTGAATGAAATTAACAATAAGGAATTTTAATGCAGTTACATCATCATCAATGCAATTAAAATGTAGTCATTTTATTTTACAATTCATTCATTCAATTCTATTTAGACTTAGAAAGAGTGTGTCTTCAAAATTGGACAACATAATAAGTAACAAAGTCTCGGTAATGCACTTAGTCAATTAAGTTTGAGTAAACATTTTGTTTAGAAATTAATTTTCTGTTTGGGTGCATTAACAGCTCTTTGCCAGAGGCAGCCATCGGTTGCTAACGGCTAATAGCCAAGTAAATCGTGGCTCTTCTTTCTGCATCAGCACTACCCTCCGAGTAATTAAACTAAAAGTACTCATCATAAATCAAACCCACTCCTGTTTTCAACCACCTCTGTCACTGTCCCTTCCTTATAGGATATCAGACTGTGGTTTTTGTAAATCGACCCCTGTGACCCCACACCAACACACAGAGTCATGACCTGCTCCTCATACAAGTTGCTTCCCCGGCAGCTCAACGCCATATATAGCAGCATTACCAGGAAATAGGCTCGCATCAACACACATACACAGAAGCAGGTGTACTATTCCTGAGTCTAACTGAACATCCATGGCTTCACAAGCAACAGCTGCGGCCATCCTGATGTCACCTGATCCATTCCAGCTCCTGTCCGCTCCACATTTAAACATGACTGACAGCCTAGGGGCTAATGCCTGTCCTCGAGCCATCAAAGTAAAATTAGAAAAAGAAAACTAAGCATCTCCCTGGGCCAATGCACTTCTAAATATCAATGTCAGGGGCCAACAGTGGTGGATGCGCTACAGTGTACTTTCAAGTATTTTCAAAAAGAAATTAAAAAAAAGATTTCAGTTTAAATCCTTAAATGAAGAACAAATCTGCTAAGGTCGCAGCTCTCTGCGTGATGCAGTAAGGAGTTGCTACAGTAGCTTTGCATGCTAACACTACTGCTAAAACTACTTTGACAGGAGCCGGATGGCTGCACATGCCGCCTATGATTGTTCCCCTTTCATCCTCATGCACGCGCTGATACATCAACAGAAATGCAGAGACGCAGACAGGCTGAAACGTGGTGAAACACACTTACAGTACGTGCATGCGTGTGTACACGCATCATATTTACTCACAAACACACACACTCATACTCACCAGGGAGAGGCAGCTTGTGTGTGGAGCCAAGAGGCAGGGAGAGCGTCCATTCCCAAGCAGCTGATTCAGCGTTTGAGAATTTGAGGATGAGAGGAAAGAGAGAGAGAGAGAGGGGGTGGAGGGGTGGACAGATGAGAAAGAGATGAGGATGAAAAGAAATGCAGAGGGTTGCCATCAATACTGGACTGTTCTTGGATCTTCACGGCACAAAAAAAGGAGTGAATTACTAAAATATTGGACAAAAGCGACCAAGTCGGATAAAATGGCCCGAAAGACCTATGTTTATCTCAGTAACACCTCCCCACCTGTCCTGAGAGAGAAAGAGAGCTACGTATAGAACTACGCCCCAATACCGGCTGAAACAGGAGCAGGAGAATGTATGGACAGTATGCTGACAGTTTTAAATGAGAGACAGGCGGCCAGAGAGAGAGAGGTACAGAAAAGGGAGGAAGTCAATGTGAAGTAAAGAGCGAAAGAGTGTTTGTTAAACAGAAGTAAAAAATATATATTAGCCACCCGAGACCACCATCTCTGTTTGCCCTTACTGTATATTCCGTCCTGCCAGACAATTCTGTCCATACTTTGTCCAATAAACGTCCTTGTCCTTTCACATGAGCGAAAGCAGCCATTAAGGGCAAAAATTACATCACGATACACGTCCACGTCACCGAAAACGACAAATATTAGTTTAAAAAATTGTTAAACGTCATAAAGTTGACTTCGAACATGCGAACGGGACAAACGGGAAGTGTGCTGAGGGGCTGTCGGAAAAGCCTTACACTGCTCCAAAGCTTTTATACCCCAAGGGTCAAGGCAAAGAGGAGCCCCCCTGGCCCTGCACCCACTCCCCTACTCTGTCTGGCCTTATTTAGTGAAGCAGGGTAAAAAATAGCCCATCAAGTGCATGCTGCTGGCTTGCTCTGATCTGGAGGGGGCGGGGCCTGTACTGGGGGAGGGGCTACTTTTCAAATGAGAATTGCGTATCATCTTCTGTGACTGAGACACCTTCTTACGTCTGTATTCTTTTCTCCCTGTCCTAAAAAAAACAAACAAAAATAAAAACATCTGCTAATATAATTCATTCCCCACCCTGTCCTTCCGTCAGCACACCCTAAATCCCTCATGCCATCTGCCCTCACCTCCAGGCTTTCAGCTCAGCCTCTGGTGGTATTTTTAGGCAGGCCAAATAAAGAGGTGCGTTCAGTTCCTGCCTTGCCCTACCCTGCACCACCCAGTAGTTCGGCAACTCAGTGCACTCTGCTATCTATGGTCAGAGCCACTGAGATTGAAGACAGAGCCGCAGATGTAAAGAGTCACTGCATTGCTTTTGTTAAGAGTCAGATGTAAAGAATCACGACACTGCTTTGCTTTTTGGATTGATGGAATTTGGAATTGAATTATCTTAGTTGGTTACAAAAGTGAGTCAAATTGAGTTGCACAATAAAGCAAGTGGTTTCCCCCACTGAATCTAGTTTGTTTGCTTATTAATTTAGTCATTGAATAATTGATTGATGCCGTGTTAAATTGTTTGCACAGTGATGTTTGTGGTCTGTACTAGTGCGTTATTTGCTGTAACAGAGCAGTGATGTATGCTTGTAGAGATTTGGTTCCTTCCAAGGTTTTTTTCCCTATCAACTTTCCTTATCGTCTTAAACTCAGTTCTCACTGTGTGATATTTCTGTCCCTATGAAACCTTGTTGCTTGTCAGATTGTACAACATGACCCCAGAGACACCCTGCACGACATAAACTGCCTTTGAACTAGCTCATCAAGGTCATCAGGATAGCAAGCTGCATTTGAAATCGCATACATCGTGGCTACTACATTTGACGATGAACAAACATCTCGAATTGTTAAAAAGTATGTTCTGTGTAGTAGAATGAATGTGTGTAGTATGAATGAAATCCAGATTCACTGCATCCGCCATGTTGGCATTGTCATCTGACCTACCAGCAAACGGTTACTTCAATTTACTGTCATTCCAGCCCGATCTCATCCTTTAGCGTCACATAGAACGCTATATGACAAAACGGTAACTACGCACATGGCACCCTTTATCGGTAATATAACACGCGAACGAATATAACAAGGCGTCATAAATCTTTTAGCGTTATATGAGACTACCTATCCCACACCGAAACCTACCCATCACAGCGCATGCTATATTAATGATAACGGGTGCCATGTGCGTAGTCATTCATAAATGCTCTCCACTGGCCACATGGGATAGTAAAACATCAGATGCGCATTTCGGAAACTCTGCGGTAGTAGCAAGTCATCTAGATACTTTTCACCTCCTGTACTATAGGGAAGTGGGCATGTGTATTGTCTTGGAACTGTACATCTCTGACATATGGACATTATTTTCACAGTTACCTCTGATAACAGAAGATTACTCTAAAATTGTAATGTAGAAAAAGAAAATGTAGAGCATTTTTGTAAAGCTGCTTTGAAACAGTATGTATTGTGAAATGCACTATACAAATACATGTGAATTGAATGTGAAGTGAATGTCTAAACCTAGTTATAAGAAATCTGAATAAGATATCTGAAATCTTTTGTGACTGGGACAAATGTACAACAGCAAACTTGTGGTAAATTCAGTTGTACGAAGGACAAGAAGCACATGCTGAATAATAACAAGATGTTTGTAGCGTAATATTGACTAGCTATCAACATTCTGGTCCCTTTTTCTCCCTTTTACATGTCATTATGGGGCACATTGGAGCAGTTACACTACAGGACAGCAATATTTCTAACACTTGGAAAGCACACCAAGCCAATGTCGGCCATTGACCATTGATGGTCTATTGTTGGCTGTCTGTCGGCGTAGTATTTTTGTGGTGTGTTGGTACTGAGTCGGACCCTCTGTCAATGGCTTTTTGGCCGGATTGAACATATTGAATTGGTAGTGGAGCCATCTTTGATGACTTTCCATCACTGTTATTTTTTATGTCTGTTTGGTGTGCCTGGGCTTTCAATAATCAGAAAGGTATCTTCTACAATTCCTGAAACTTGTCTAACACCATGTCCTAACTACAGTCGCGACTATGGAGTAGGAAACTGGCTACCTTAGCTGACATGGTCTGAAGTGTGTCGTGAAATTCTGGGTCTCACACTAGATTCACGACGTTTGACTGTGACGTGCAACTTCAGATCACGTGTAAAATATCAAGAATATTTTAATTCATGCATTAAAGCAATCTAAACCTATTCACTACCATAAATATAACTCATTGTACTTTTCTTGTTATGAAGTATCAGTTTGGTGTTGCACATGCAAATTCATGTTTGAACGCTATAATATATGCTTTTAAAATCTGAGGTAAATTATGCCGTTATCGCTTGCTGGCACAGTGACCTATTTTTAACAAAAAATAAGATAATGTGTACTCATAACCATGTGTAATTTCTGTCATTCTGTCAGCCTGGTGACGTCTGCAGAAAATAGGAACCGTTTCGCCGCTGCATCCGGTTAGGACCAAAACTCTGATTAACTTGGAAAAGATGTCACAGCGCGTGTAGTTAGGACACGGTGTTAGCCTAGGTTCACACTTTCAGTTTTTTGGGATTGACAAAGAACACAAAACTGTTGGACAAAAGTTACTGGATCTATAACGTCCAGATGCTAATTTCTCCATCGCCATGTTACCAAAACCGAAACCAGACATGAAAACCCTCAACACACAGTAGACCCACTTTTTGTGCGGTACAGAGCAGCTGTCTCGCACTGTATGATGTGACGGACAACTACCGTAAAATTTCCAATAGTTGCTTTTATTTTCCCAAATCGTTGAACTGCACCGCCTTGTATTTGAGACAGGTGTCTATATGAGACAGGCCTTAATTTAGTGTTGAGATGTTGTTTATTGAGTGCAGGCCTAGAGTCTCTAAAAATCTCCAAATGCTCCACGTTAAACTGCGGTCTTTTACTATCGCGTCAATTGATTTTGATTAATATGCGCCTGGGAGAGAGACCAAGACAGCACTTGTGTTTTTTGAAGACGCGAAAGTGCGCGCAGGCCGGGCTCCTCTGCTCTCTCTCTCTCTCTCTCTCTCTCTGCTCGTCATGCACCCTGTCAAGTGCAGCAGTCATTCTATTCTACATCACTCACCAATCAAAAAAGGCTTTGGAGGGACAAAAAGTTCCTTTGGCGGCCGCCAAAAAGCGGACGATCTGACTGTTTTAGTAGTTTAAATACAACCCGAAACTAAAAAACAGACCCGGCTTCCATTTTAGACCGCCTTTATTTACCCAAACCTGCAGCCACTCCAGGCGTGTAAAAAAGACAGACGTCTATTTGGGACTCGGCTATTATTTGAAGTTTTACGGTAGTTGAACAGTTCTTTTCACACTGTGCAGGATTTTCCAAGAATGCGGTTGTGAGTCCTGAAAATTTGCGGTTGTGAGTTTGGTTATAGAATGTGGTTGGCATATCAAGGACTGACAACTGTATTCTGCTGCTGAGTGAATGAATGTGTGAAATCATACAGTATGCACTGGGCTTTTAGGGAGTTAACCATTATAATGCACTACACTTTGGAACAATTTGTACTGTAAAAAACATTATACATAATTTAAACTTGAATTTAATTGTTTCTACAGTGTAATGAGAAGAGATGACTGACAACTGAAAGAGAAATGATGAAAGAGAATGGGAAAGATGGAAGGAGAACGGATTCTCTCACTCCTGAGGGGGCAGCAGGAACAGGTAAAGAAAAGAAAATTATTGATTTCCACCTTAAAAAGGCAATCTCCACACAAGTGCTCTGGGGGATATATTCAGTGTGTGAGGTACTATATGCATGTCTTAGTGTGTGTGTGAAGATATTTGAGTGTTATGAAAGAGTTAGTGATAACCTGCTGCCTTAGTGTTCCCATGGACAATGTTCTATTGGTCGTTTCTCTCATTCTATTTATTGTATTTTCTTTCTTTATTCTTTCTTTTCTGTTTCAAGTCAATCTCTCTGTCTGTCGTCTGTTGCTCTAATGCTTTATCTATCACTGTCGTTTTATCTATCGTTTTATTTATCTCAAAGTGTTCCTATCAGCCTGACTCCATCTGTTGATTGTTTGATTGGACATTTCATTTGTGTCTTCATTTGCTCGTTCGCTCTTTCTATCTTATGTTTAATAGTTTTTTGGTTTGTTTGGTCTTTCTGTCTAATAAGAGAAGGACGCTAAATGTATCTTATCAGCTAGCTTTTTCTGTCTTCATTCTATAATTTACTAGAATGTTTTTACTAGAATCTCTTTATCGTTTGTTCGTTCTGTTTGTAGCATGACTCAGACCTAGAGTAACATCTAATAATACCGTACACGCACTAACTGAGAGAACGAGTGACAGAGAAAGAGAGATGGTGGGGTATCAATGCCTGTATCTATTCTTACTCTTGTTATTACACAGCGTGCCTCTTCTGTTCCCGGCCGCTGTAGTCACCGGTCTTAAATTACAACACCAAGTGTCATTAAAGGTGTACACAAGTTTATTTTCTTGATTTTATTCTTCTGTGGGCACTTAAGCTCAGTGTCTTAGATAGTGATAGACTAGTGGTTAAAGCTCTGGGCTAGAAATGCAAATATCTTAAGTTCGATCCCAGGTGGGAGTGACTCATGAATTGGAGAGTTACCAAAGGATTGTTGTCGCGGTTGTGCCCTTGAGCGAGGCTTTCAATCCTGGTTTGCTCTGGGGTGACTGTATATGTAATTAGTGTCCTGTTAGTCGGATTGAATAAAAGGCTGGGCTAAATGAGTAACCAAATCAGCAGCTCAGAAATTTGTATATTTTATGTGCATGGCATTTTTCACACCGTTAATTTCTATAATAATAAAGTTAATCAAATGTTTTCTCACAGTTCAGTATTTGTTCCTTGTGCTCTGTGGAAAAGAGATTATTGAAAAGCACTGCAGTGCAGTTAACATTCAAATGCTGCTATTTAAGAGAACTTGTCTGTGGCAGGTGAACGAAAGAGAAAAGAAATTAGGTAATTAGAAATTGCAATGGAATTTTCAGTTTTTGTCTGAAAGAGGAAAATGGCAGATTTAAAGATGGAAGTTAAAGAAATATTAGTCCACTTTTAGACAGTCTCTTCTTTGGCTTTGGTGTACATATTCTACTGGATTTGTTGTTAATTAAAATGCACCAAGTAAAGTTGATCAGTGAATTATGTCATCTTGAAATATTTATGTACAACCACAATTGACCCTTTATTTAGCCCTGCTTCCCACTTTCTGTATACTACGTCCTTTACAGGATGTTTGATATAAATGAATTGAATATTTTTGAATAATTACATTGTGATTTTCAGTAAAATGTGGCCATAAGGTATTTTTGCTTTTATTTTTGTTCTCATTAACACTTTACCATATTTTTGGATAATTTCTACAAAATTAAACTAAACTATTAAACCAAAGTAAACATACAGATCCTCCATAGATTTACATTAGAAAAGTGAAAAAGCAAAGTAAATGTCAAGCTACGGTTGGTCAGTAATGTTTTTAAAGGGGTGGTTGATTGCAATTTCACTTTTTTCATTTTAAATGTTGCCGTTGGTGCATGAATAGTATCTGCAAAGTTGCATCGCTGAAAGCTCAATGTAAGCAGAGATATTGTCTTTTAAAGTTTAATGCCTACAAAAACGACTCGAATGGGACTACAACGGGTTTTATACATAACTAACCCATACATTTACATCAACCCCTCCCTCTGGAATATGCAAAAAAGGCATGACCATATTTCGGCGGCTCGTCGAAACTGTGTTATTTTTAGCCATCTGTCAGGTCTTCTGTGTTCGGGCTTCCCACGGACATTGTAGTTGGTCAACGGATACAATTTTTAAAATTATGTTCCTGAAAATTACAATCGTAATTTAGCTCTCTGTGCTGTGCATTTACGGAAGACAGCTTCCAGAATCTCCAAAAATTCAATGCCTGATTCAACAAGAAACTGTTATTAAAACATAAAGCAGTTCCAACTTTAAAACCAGAGGCAGCAGTTGTTGGGCCACAACCTGTAAGTAGGCTAAGACTTAATCATTTTAAATGTATTTGCATGTATAATTTCAGGCGTAATGTTTTAGTTTTATCAAATGCTAGTGCTGGCTTTATAGCCACTTGGTTATGCTATTTTGTGTCTACGACAAACGCGTACAAACAATTTGGACCTGAATTGTACTAATTTTGTAAATGTATTTTTCATGTAGCCTGTATATAATTTATGATGTAATTTTTTTATTTGATCAAGAACGTAAACCAATGCCAACGCTGTAGCCACTTAGCTTGATGCTATTTTGTGTAAGACAAACCTGTATAAAGTTAAAAAAAAAATTATAGGCTATGTAATCGCAGCAAACTTCAGCTGTTGCCACATGTAGGCTACACATAAATAAAATGATACACTGAGTAAACTAAGTTTTCTGAATAGATAAACGGTTCTTCATTATATCGATAAAACAATAACTTTAAAAAAAACATGTGTTCAGTTAAATTTAATGTTTAATCAGGAGAAACATTCACCCATAAAGGTAATGGGCGTGAAGCTTCCGGACAACATGCAGTACGCAGTTTTGCCAATTACAACACCCTGGTCCAAACTAACCAATCTAAACACCCATTGCCTGTTTCTGGGGAAGTGGTTTCATAGAATCAGGATGTAAACCGGTCGTTCAATTTGGACCTGAATTGTACTAATTTTGTAAATTGTACTAATTGTACTTATTTTGTTTCATAGAATCAGGATGTAAACCGGTCGTTCAAATGACAAGGGAGAAAGCGGCTTAAAATAAAGGTGAAATTTATGAAAAATAAGACTTTTTTAAAAAAAGAAAAACCATGACTACATGTTATATTGCATACCATAAACACAATCATGCAAAGAAAAAAAAGTAGTAAACCACCCCTTTAACAAATAAAGTAGAACACATTTATTCAGCGAGTCAAAATGGTGATTGTCTCAAATGAATTTTAGCACTTGATTCAGTCAAGCACATACAGTATGTACTTCAGGAATACACTGACTTTGACCACTAATGGTTTACTTGCATCTCGAGCTGTGTGGTGTAAAGGATTGGAATGTCCCTTATTTTCTCTCTGTGACGCTGTGGCATGCTTGTATTTTGTCTTGTTGCATGTGACTACAAGCTCCAGTTGACTCTTGTGTATGCATGATTGCACGCGTGTACGCATGTCTTCTAAACAGGTGACTCTGAAGGAGAGTGTGAAGGTGAGATATGCTAAAAGCTTTTGAGCTGCTGCCTCTCAGAGCGAGACAAACAAATTACAGAGACTGAAGCATACACACAGTGTTTTTCAACATGCTTGAGTGTGTGTGTAGTACGGTAGCATGTTTCTGCACAGGGTGCAGTTAACTTTCCCAAGGGAATGTCGCTTTAGTGACTGTGTGTAATGGTCTAAGAGATGAATGCTCTCTCTTACAGTGCGGATACACGCATTCACTCTTTCTCAAACGCACACACACACACACGCACACCTCTGGGCTAATCTGAGAGAGAGGTTTGTGTGTTTCTGCGGCAGAGATTTCATACACAAGTTGTCACTTTCATTACTGGTCGGTGCCAAAAAGATCTGAACTAAACTCTGTGTGTCAGTTCAAAGGCTGTGCAGGCTTTTCTGAAATTAAATAATTAAATGAAGTTGAACAATGAAGAGGTTCAGGTGACTTAAAACAGCTGGACTGGATTTGCATTGCATAATTTTCACAGATGGACAAGCATTTATTGAAATGGGTCTCATGCACGTCACAAATTTATTTTAGTTTCATACAGCATTTAATGAAATGAGGTGTGAACATTTTACATGCATTTATTTAGCCTGGGAAACCCAGAAAACTTCTGGAAAATTTACATTTGCACTGCAAGTTAGTCTCAGCAAAGAGCTCATTCAAGCCCATTTCTAATCCGTCGAAGCGCGGCACCAATCAAAAACGTTGGGGTGGTGACGGAACTAGGGGTGTGATGCTGAAGCCCTGTTCACACCGCCAGTGATTTTGTCGCTGTGTGTCGCTAGGCTCTGTACTGTGATGTCGCTTGTGGGCGTTCGTAGTGCTGTCGCTCTGATGTTATTGGTAGACTGCATGTCTGGCCATATCTATACAAAAGACCATCACAAATGATATATACAACTATATATTTTTAATTTGACTGGGAATAAATGACTTTTAAGGCTAAAAAGAAACCGTATGCTGTTGGGAGAGTGTTTTTATATTACCACAGCAGTGTTCAGTGGATTAAATCATTTACTTGAATGTTCAAGTGTGAATTGAATGTTCATTTTACAAAGAATGATTGACATTTTCTCTACAAAAATATAACTCATGCTACACTATACAGATTTTTGCCTAATCAAGAGCTCTATTGAATGAGGATGCTACTCCCCCAAACATGTATGACTCATGGCTGTTACAAAAAAAACTATTGTCTTTGAAAGTTAAATAAATAAATAACATAAGCCAAAATTCCAATAGGAAACAAAGGTCATTTGTTTTTAGTGGGGTCTATGATGACTGATTACACATGACAGAAACTGGTCTGGTAGGAGAATATGCTGTAATTTGTGCAGTAGGCAAGGGGTGGGTCTTTCACTTCTGAGTAAAACTTTAATTAAAGAATCCACCAGACTCCTGTCAGAGCATGTGATCCTGAGGAAACATCTGGTGTGTCAAGTAGGAGTGTCTGTGTACAGTAGAGGTTAAATGGCCTCTGGCTGCTCTGTGAGTCTCACCACCCTTTAGTGAGGGTTGGGCAGGTGCCTTTCCAAACTGGGCATGATCCAGAACCGGAGGACACAGTCGAGCAAGGAATTACCACTGAGAACAACACCGCACAGGACTGCTGTTATATGTTCTGATGCTGGATCAGTGTGTGTGTTGGTGTTTGTGACTGACTGTAAGAGAATTTTTGAGAGAAGCAGAATGATTGAACGTAATTTTGTCTGTAGGGTTATTCCTAAAGTAATTTTTCCCTCATCTTGTTCCAAACATTTTTGTATATATTTCTTCTGCTGAACACAAAAGATATCGTCTGTGTTTTTTGTCCATACAATGAGAGTCATTGGGGTTCACTCAAAAACATGAGACAATGGGCCCCATTTTAACGATCTGAAAGGAAAGTATCAAGCGTGAAGCGCAAGTAACTTGTGTGGGCGGGTCTTGGGCGCTGTTGCCATTTTACCAGCGGGATAAATAACTCTTGCGCCCGACGCGAAGTTTTAAAGGGGTTGGTCTGAAATAGCTTTATTATTCATAAGTGTGGTTTGGGCGTAACGTGAAATAAACCAATCAGAGCGTCATCCAACATACCCTTTAAAAGTAGGTGCGCTTGATGCATGGTGGATTGTTATTATTATGGCGAACCTACCAGGTGCGCGCCAGGAGAGGTTCAAAGCCGAGGAGACCGACGTTCTTGTCAGGAAAGTGAAAGACAGAAAAGTGATGTTGTATGGGGATGGGAGATTTTTCCCTTGGTTCTTTATGGACAAACTAATTTGTCAAATCTCCTTATATACATATGTGTCTTGCCACTATTGGGCAAACAGGTCTGATACGTCATTTACTACAATTATCCTGAAAAATTTGAGTAAATTTGTAAGCTAGATTTAGGCCTACATTTTTTTTTTTTACATCTTCATGGACACAAAAACGATTTCCCTCATGTGTAAATAATTTTCCTTGTTATAATGTATGATTTGCAAAATGCTTTGCTGCCTCTGTGTTGATGAGAGAATCAAAGTGTATGCGTGTTGTGTACGCATTATGGCCAAGCATGCGCGCTTAAAATAGCATTTTGAACAACGCGCCACTGGCTTTAGACTAGGTTTTTTTTCTGGTCAGTGGCAGAATTTTTGTGCGACCCCGCCCAGGGACGTGCGTCTGTGGAGGGAAAAGCCCGCTTTGCAAGGGTTCAAAATAGGAATGATACATGCGTCAGTGTCTGTCATTTGCGTCAGTGTCTGTCAAGTCGAGTCATTTGCGCCTGGTGCAAAATAGGGCCCAATATCTTTTTTTGTGTCAGTGAGTGAGGAACAAATGAAAGAATTGTCATTTTTGAGTGAAATATCTAGTTGCCCTTGATAAAGCAACATTTCAACAAATTATTTGTGTAATTTTCTTAGAGGCCATATTTTTTATTTTTTATTTTTGTGGCACCATTTTAATGCGTGTTGCTTGAGCTCTCACATTGGCTGTTGCTGTGCTACATTTGACAGCAAGAAACTCAAACAAGCTTTATACAATACATCATCCCTTAGGAATAAACTAGTGATTTCCATAAACAATCTTAGGTTCAAAATATTTTTTTTTACTTAAACTTAACTTTTTACTTTGAATATCTTTGGGTTGTTTGGACAAAACCATCCACACACATATCCTTCATAATCTTATTTTACACTAAAATCTCTTGTGCTCTTATGCATTCATTTGATCAAAGATCCAATAGTGAAATATTATTAAAATGTAATTTATTCCTGTCATGTCATGCTGAATTAATTTCAGCATCAGTCTTCTGTGCCACATGATCCTTCAGAAATCATTTTATGCTGATTTGCTGCTAAAAAAAAACAGCATAACTGTTTTAAACTGTTTTTAATTGATGCTAAAAACTTGTTCTGCTTAATCTATTTGTGGAAATCATAATTTTTTCATGATTCTTTGATGAATAGAAACAGCATAAGAAATATGTGATTTATAAATGTCTTTACTGTCACTTTAATTTTTTGGATCCTTGCTGAATAAAAGTATTAATTTCTTTAAAAAAAAAAACATACTAAGCCCAAATTTTGGAACAGTAATGTATGTTACCAAAAGCAAAAATCTGTCTTAGAAAATGACAAACAGAAACAGTTATAGTAGGATTGGTTTTCAAATGTGCAGTGTGAAATCTTGAAACCTGACTGCCCAAGATAAATCACTAGTTTACGATAAAGTATGACCAGTGTGAAACATGAAGCAAGATAACCCGGGACCCAAGTGTGTAAGCCCTAATATAGCTTAATATCAGCTGTGCAGAGGACCGCACTGATCGGCTGTAAAGATGTCAGTTTCAAGAACGAATGCTATGTTTGCTGCTGTGATAATATTTACCATTCTTTTGTTGATCAAGCAGTAAATTGCCATAGTCTGATGGATGGCCCTAACAGCCATAGATTCACAAATTCCTGTCACAAACTGCTTTCTGATCAGCTCCATAAATCTCAGCTTCACTAGCATAGCTCAAAGCTTTTCAGTGGCCAAACATGTCACCCTGACACATGGATGCAGGCGATAACCATATGAAATAGTGAACGAGAGACCGAAAGGAAAAAGTACATCTCTCTTGCCACAATCTCTTTCCGATTGCAAATTGAATTAATAACGATATGCTGTTCACTTACGAGAGGTTCTCTCGTATTGTGTAAGTTAGCTTATATGGGAAAGATTAATCTTTTCGAGATATTGAAGACAAAAAATTATCCAAAAAATTTACTCTATCATCCTTTTCTCTGAGCTATATTTCTGTGCATGTTCGTCGCTGCGACACCACCCTTCAAAAGAGCATTGAGACATCTACGCACTATGCAGGCTACACACTGTCCGAATTGCTGTCGCTTCAGATGACGAGGCGGAAGGGCAAGCCACAGGAGACTGCTGTTCTATTCTGGCGTTGGACAGTGAGGAGTGGTCTGGTTCTAATCACTACGCCTCCTCCCCAATCCAGGAATCCGGCCGTACCCATGCTGGAGCGGACGCTGGGCTGTTGCGCCTCCTTTACCAGGCCGAAAGCTGCTTTATTCATTACCGCCGTCAAGCGCCCGCATCCAGGCCTGAGCCTTTCCTGCCAGAACTCCACACGGAGCTTGCTAAATCGTGGAATCCATCATTCGCCACAAGGCTCCAATCTCACGTGTCCGCATCGCTCTTACGAGCGCTCACACTTACAAACACACCTTTCCCCAGGTGCCGCTCTCGCGTCACAAGGTTATCACAAAACGCTCCCCATTCATAGTAATTGGGATGTCACATATGAGTGTAAATCACGTGCCCGCTTAGTGTAAAGCACTCACGCTTACTAATGAACACCCCGCCCCAGGCGGCGTCCGTCATGTGTCTTGGAGTTGTCATAAAATGTTCCCCATCCAAAGTGATCGAGGTGTAATAAATGAATGTCCCGTGCCCGCTCACGCTTACTAATAAACACATCGCCCAAGGTGCTGCTTGTGCATCACAAAGTGACAGAACGCTCCCCATTCATAGCAATTGGGATGTCACATATAAAACAACCTACCACCACTGTTAGTGAGCTGCTGTATTCAAGCACTGAGGGCCGCCCACTGCACTGAGGGCCGCCCACTGTATGCTTTCCCTCTGGTCTCACTGTTGCCACAGGTGATCAAGGAAAATGCGCCACTTGGTGCTCCTTATAGACCCACGGTGGGAGAACCAAACTTGGTTTCCGGAGCTGTGTGGTGTCTTGCGGTTGCTTAGTTTCCTTCAAGAGCTGTTGGATAAGGGGAGGTCCTCCCCTGCGCTTAAAGTCTATGTGGCAGCCGTTGCAGTGTTCGTAGAGTCAACGCACGGCCGATCACTTGGAAGGAACGAGCTTGTCATCCACTTCCTTAGAGGAGCCAAGAGGATGAATCCTCTGCGCCCCCGTTGGTTTAGAGCGCAGGTCATTTCTCTATCGGCTGTGCCAGCATCCGATAGCGAGAGCAATGCGGTGGTCCGGTCAGGGTTCTGAGGGCTTATTTTATGCCCTCCGCCCTTTCAGGTGCTCTGGAGCAGCTTTTCGTTTCTGTTTGTTGGGCTCACCAAAGGTCTCGCCGCCTCGAAACAAAACCTGTCCAGATGGATAGTGGATGCTATCACAACTGCCTATGTGTCAAAAGGTCTGCAATGCATCAGGGCTCATTCCACTGAGAAGCATGGTCTCATCATGGGCATGGTCCATTGGAATTTCAATTCATGACATATGTATGGCGGTGGGCTGGGCCTCCCCGTTCACCTTTGTTGGTTTCTATAACATGGAAGTTCCTGCCCTGCAGGCTAATGTTCTGTCAGTACAAGTGATATGTATGTTCTGTCCAGATCTGATCTTGCGCAGGCTACTCTAATGTGACTTAGCTCTCCTGGTTGAGGTGTTACCTAACGTAACCTCGGTTCTCCTCTAGAAGAGGGAACGAGTATTGTGTAACCTAGGTCTGCTAGCTGCTCCTCTGCGTTGACCATAAATACAAAAATTGTGGATAATGTTTTGGCTTTCAATATTCTCGAAAAGATGAATCTTTCCCGTAGCGTAAGCTAACTTGCGGCAATAGTCGTTCCCTAGAGAGATCCGAGGTTACGGCTCAGGTAACTCGATACTTTTCTGTAACCATTTTTCTTGTTCTCTTTTTTTTGAGTAAGTAGTGTCTGGGACTCTTGCTGTGTATTTTGAGATATGGAAGAATAGCACAGTGTAATGTGTCAGACCTGAATCAATAAAGACAGCTAAATATAGTCCAGCCTTCTGTAACAGAGCAAAGAAATAGATTTTTCTATGAATGTCCATTCAAAGTACACAACAGGAATCTGTGAGGTACTGTAAACTGTTTGTGGTGAAAAATGTGTGTTATCTGATATTTTGTTGTGTATGTCTCAGATGTGACAGTTTGTGAGTGCATAAATCAAAGAGCAGTAAATGACAGTAACAGCAGTGTGTGCGTGTGTGTGTGAGAGGGAAACAGCTGCTGTAATGCAGCAGACTGCATCTCTCAGGCTCAATCACTGGGGCTCTCTGGTTTCTCTGGGCAGCACATGTATGTATCACCCAAACCCCCTTGTCCAGTTCACCTCTGATTCATCCCACCAAATCATGATCTACCAGGCCTCCCTTTAACTCCTTTCTGAGTCCATATCCACTCTACATCAGTTGTGTTTTGTAAAATTTTTTGCCAAAACTGTACAAAAGTAAACCAAAAAGGTACATAAACATGAATTGTATCCTAAATTGTATCCTTGCAACAATATGCAAAATTATTAACATGACATGCTGCATATGAAACCTGATAACTTTGTTTCTTGATTTTCAATATGCTTTCAGAACACAACTGTTTGTTATCAATATATCTGTTTTTTATTGTCAACTGTTTATTTTTTGCTGCAAGGGAACCTGTATACAACACATGTAATTGTTTTACATTGAATTGGTAGTGATTTTGTAGGAATTCATTCAATCTCATTTTATTGTTTTTTTTGATCTGATTTTACAACACTGAAATTTAGTTCTAGGGGTGCACTTCCGTGCTTAAGTTTATTTTCTTCTAAAATTTGCATGTTTTTGCACAAATCATTTCGAATGGAATTCACATGAAATTTGCGAACTTGTAAAATAGTTCTGTTATTTAATGTTGTTTGGATTGTATGTACTTTACGTTGTGTGTTTTGTTCATGTATCTTTTGTTTTGCTAATTGGGTTTGGAGATATGGGCTCATGGAATTGAAAGTTGTCTGTAGCTCTTTATCACCTCCTCGAAAATTAGTGCCTTGATCCGCCAGGATTTCAGAGGGAGTTCCACATCAAGCAACCATACGCCTAAGCTGCCATCAGAAAGGAGTCTGTATCCATGTTACTCCTGTATCCCTGCACTTAAAATGATTCCCCACCTCTTTGCATTGCTCCTCCCTCATTTTGCCTGGAATGGGCCAAAACAATCTACCCCTGTGGAAAAGAAGGCCAGTTTCAGTTGGCAGACTCTGGCGAGAGTAAGTTGTGCCATCTTTGGTATATTACTGTAGGTTTGGCTCTCCATCTTTGGCATTCACACAGGAATGTTGATGGCGCTTTATTGCTTCTCTTCCTCCTGAGGATCCAGTAATATCTTTGCATTTCTGCAAATACCCTTTCTGGACCAGGATGACAGAGTTTGGTGTCGAACTGCTTAATGAAGAGGCGAATTATAAGGTGTTTTGGGTCCAAGACAATGAGATGTACAGTACTGTAACTTAAGTGGGTAGCGTGACGCTTGTCATCCTCCTACGCAGATGACTGCAGTCGTTTCGTCTTACTCTAGTGACAAAATGAGCAAACAACTAGACGAATGAATTGGCTCATCAGTTGTAAGAACCTGATATAGGTTTGTTTCAGTTTGCTGGTACTCCGGTGATCCTGGGTCACCTGTGTTCCCCGCTGCCCCATGCATTGAGCTAGAGGTAGCTTCCAGGAGTTCCTCAAAGGTTGAGAACTGAATCACATCTGGCCGTGGTGTTACAGGATCGTCGCATTGAGGCCCCAAAACACTTTGCTTTAAGCTCAGCAGGGTCCTGATTCAGTCCAATGGCAGGACTTTCTGGCCATTATTCAGGTGGTAGGTAGAGGAAGTCAGGCCCCTTACACCATCGATTGGGTTGGGTTAATTCAAGCAAGGTTTTTCCATGTGTTATGTCATCTGCAGCATTCCTTTCTTAATCTACATAGCACCAACAATGACTTTCAGTAATTTCTTGTATCTCTGTTACTCTGGTTCCTACAAAAACTTTGAATCTACAGGACTCCGATTTCAGTCAGGTGAGTACTGTTGTTGAGTCACTCCACAAGAATGTGTTCCCGATTTCCAGTGAGAACTCATTATGGAGTAGCTTGGCTAACTGTGATCCAGTAAGGGCAGCACATAGTTCAAGCCTAGGTATTGATTGTTGCCTTTTTGGAGATACTCTGGATCTGGCATGGACAAATGCCAGCTCAACTTGACCTTGGTGTGCATTATGGAGGTATGCTACTGACCCATAGGCTGCCTCAGAGCCGTCGCAGAAGATGTGAAGTTCTCGTTCCACCCCTGGGACATCTAGTGTGGCTGACGCATAACACCGGGGTATTGTGATTAGGGGTTCCAGTTCTCCTTCCCATTTATGCTTGGACTGCAGCTGCTCAGAAGGAAGAAGGGGGTCATCCCATTCTGCGTTCTTTCTCCCACAATTGTCTTACTAAGGATTTTGGTTCTGGTTGTGAAAGGTATATGTAACCCAAGGGGTCGTACTGGTTGGCAAGGACCTGGTATGTTTCTCTCATTGTTACCTCATGATAAAATAGAGGACAATGGCGTTAATGTAGGTTGTCTTGTACGCAGTGCCAGTTAAATCCCAGGGTCATTTCCTGAGGGTCTGATTGACTGCTGGAAATCCACATCTCAGTTTTTTTCTGATCTAGCCTCTTTGGGGACATGGCTAATCACTGATGCCTCATTGCTCGCCCACTAATGGATTTCAAACCCACCTAAAGTCAGTAAGGACCTTAGTCCATCGATTAGCCCACAGGCTTCAAATGAGGATGCGTGCTCTGTAAACAGTTGTCAACATAAAAACAGTGTTTAACTGATTGTCGTGTCTTATCACCCTGCTGGCAATGGGTAAAAACATCTCGCTGCACTGCAAATGTTGCACAACACAGGCTACAGGTTGTTCCAAATGGAAGGACCTGCCACTTGTACACGTCCGGTGGGTTCCCAGGCTCTCAGGTCCCGCCAGAACCTTATAAGTGTTTATCTTTGGGAGCAAGCAAATCTGGTGGAACATCCCCTTTATGTCTCCACTGATGGCTGCTCAATGTTCTCTGAAGCAGATTAACAACCCAAGGAGAGGGGTTCCAGCGTAGGTCCAGGTAATAACTGCTTGTTTAAATTGTCCCCATTAAAGGTGGACTGGTTATTGGACAGGTTGTTGAATACCACTCTGTTTTCCTATTGTGAGTCACAATATGGTGTGGCAGATACAATGATTCTGTTGACTGGGCTGCCTTTTGAGCTGGTATTTTAGTAGCATAACAAGCTTTCTCCAGTCTTTGGATCTCTTCTTGATAGATAATTTCACCTGTGCCATTAATATGTTTATAAGCAACTGAAAAAAGCACAAATGTCAGAACATCTCAAGGACCCCAAAAACACCTTAAACCCCAGTGGGTTAAGAAGGATGGAGTACTTATAATGCCCTGATAATTGTAAGTGAAGCAGGTTGTCCAGAGCAATCCTCAGCTCCTTGTACTGGGCTCTGTCTTCTTTAATGAAATCTGGGAAGGTTGGGCCTTCTACTGTTGGAACCCAGTTTGATTATAAGGGATGGGGAGTCTAGGGTACAGCCTCAGCTCTAAGCTGAGATGTTGTAACTGGGTACACAGTTTTTGGCATGGGCTCAGACTCTGAAGCAAACTGACTATTTACTGGAAAGGTCTCTGGGGCTGATACTTGATAAAAAGGAAGCTGGGTTGTCTGACTCGGTCTCTGTTCAGCGTGAGGAGGCAATGGTTTCAGGGCTCTTCTCTGTTGTGCACTCGGGTTCTGGTTAGGTCTAACAGAGAACTGCGGCATGGTGAGGCGTACTGGTGTGCCGAAAGGGTACTCTCTCTGCTCAAAGGAGATGGTGACTGGAAATGAGTGTCTCCTGATTTGGGTTATCCTCAATACTTGTGAAAGCTCCTCAAAGAAAGGGGTTTGGGGTTTGGCAGGCTGTGGCCAAGGATGACGGTTTTGAGCAGACATCATCAGGGCTAACATATTTCAACTGTCCCTTCTCCGCTTATTTCAGGATCTGGGCTCGAGGTGTCTGATGTCGGGATGATGCTCTTGAGGAGTAAGTAGATGCTTGAGGAGTGCTGTGTTACAGGACTTTCTCCAAGAGTTCTGTTTGGCGCCTAGCTTCTCGCTCTGTTGTTTGTTAATTTCTATTATTTGCCGCATAACTTCTTCAGATGATCCAGCTGTTCCGAATGGGTGGTGAGGTGAGGTGAGATGAGATTGGGGTCTCCATTACCTTCTCTTTAGGTCTAACAGCCTGTCCTGCGATGATTCTCAGCATAGTCAGCCACGTAGTCATCTAGGGTAGACAGGCCTCTGAATTTGCTCTTAGTGGCACATGGGGATGAGGCAGGGGCTTTGACATCGCAGATACTCCTGGGGTCTGCCATGGTAATGACCTGACTCTGGCTTGTAAGGACCAATTTTGTACTGAAGGTGCACTGGTTCTTAGGTAGACTTGGTTTGTCGGTGAGGACACAGAGACAGGAAACCCTTTTAAATTACTTTAATGTCCATCAAGTTCACTGGTTACATTGTAGCTTATATGTGTGTGAGAATGTGTGTGGTCTAAACAAAGGAAAGAAGAAATACATTACGTAAATTAAAGTCTAGAATAACATAACATTAACACATGTAAATTACCAGATAACACAGCCCATTCTCACCCCCAAGGCGTCACCTAACTGACGCCTTGGGAAGCATTTTGACCATGCTTCAATATCTGATGCTTTAGGCGCCCTTTAGCGTCAGTTAGATGATGCCCTAGGACCGCGTGTAACCCTACCTACCCAGACCTAAACCCAACCTCCGTCATCTAACTGACGCTTTCTTCAGCGTCAGTTAGATGACGCCGTAATGGATCGTGTCATGTAACTGACACTAAAGGGCGCCTAAAACCTCAAATATTGAAGCATGGTCAAAGGTGACGCCTTGGGGTGGGAATGCGTTGGATAACATAACAGATGTAAAGCTGTACAAAGCACTGTAACACAATATACATAAATAATGTGCATCCTTAAACTTTTTAGTTTCATGAACCAAATACACATGCATATGCATAGGTAAAAAATTGAGTGTACATTTGACAGATTCATCATATACATAATCAAACTAACATTTCTATTATATGGAAATATTAGGTCTTCTGTGAATCTCTTTATCTTACATACTGTATAAACAACTCCGAGACTTATATTGATCAGCAGCGACAGCAGCAATATAAGATGAATAAATACTTATTTTAGTCATTGATGCACACAACTCAGGCAGGAATTTGGAAGAAAAACAGCACACGAACCATCTCTCAAGATAAAGTGAAACGAAACTAACAAAGTTCAGCACACAGTCACCCGACCAATGCTGTGGTTAGATTGGCTGGCCATCAGCATGATCAGGGGCATGACAGCGATGATCGAGGCATGATCACTATGTCGGCCTGTTGGTATATTTGTTGAATGGATAATAAAGTTTTACAGCAGATGGCGCCTCTGCCCTCCTCTTCTACAACTATTATTATTTTGTGTTGGACACAGACATATTTAGATGTCGTAATTCCAGGATTCTTTGCGTCTGTGTTCTGTTCCTCATGATGGCCCTGTCATCTAACAACCAATCACTGTGATCATTGCGAGGATGCTCGTGCATGAGAATTGACGTCATCCATAGCAACGAAGACTCATTCTTAGTTTAGGAGTTGTAATTTTTCCTTACTAAGAGTAGGTCTGAAGGGCGCTATGAATAAGTTAGATAAAATAACTAGAATAACTAGAAAACTCCTAGCTAAAATATTTTAGTGCGATTTAGGAGTACTCCTAGTGGTAAGATAAAATTATTTGTGAATACGGCCCCAGGGCTTCTTCTTTCCTGAAGGTTTCAGCAGACTTCTGTTCCCTCTAGTAACTCAATGCATGCAGCAACTCTCTCTTACTGCTGGTTTTGACAAGGAGGTGTTGTCTTCCTCTCACATTTTTGTCTCCCTTACAGAGTAGATTAGACTAGACCTGAATGGTTTATAAAGAAAGCGTCACAGACTTATGTAAGCTCACCTTTAATCAGAGTTTTATGGTGTTGCTATGTGGTAGCAAAAGCCATCTGGGTGGTTGAATCTGGTAGATGAGGAAGGTGAACATCAGTCTTGCAAGTAATCACCTTTTTAAGATGCTGTTCATATCTTGTCTGCAAATATAGTGAAGAAGAATGTCAAAAGGAAGAGGAACAGGATGCACATGGTACCATATCAGGATGATATGGTAAATGGTAATACAGTAGGGTAAAAGAAAATGTGGAGAAGCAAGAAAGGTCTATTAGTGTGTATTGTATGCGTGCATGTGATGAAACAAATAAAAAGGCTGCAGTGTGTTCACACAGAGCACTTAATATCCTTTTGTCTGGTGTAGTATTCTCAGTCTCTTTCTCACACATGCATGATAAAAAGGGGCAGTAAACTGCAGTGGCCGATATTATATCAATAAAAAAAAATAATAGCCCAGTGATTAAAAAATTATTAGCTGATCACTCTGTCAATTTGATAAAGCATGTCTATCATATTTATAACAGCTGCACAAATTGGCTTGATTGTGACTTGTAAAACTGGTGAAAATTCTTACAATATATAAACTTGGACATAATAACTTTTGGTCATCTGAATTAAAATGAACTTGGGTAACACTTTATACTACGGTGACCTTGTTACACACTACATGTAGTTATACTGTAGTAATAACTATAAAATATGCTAACCCCTAAAGTAAATAGCCCTATAGTAAGTAGATGTAGGTAATTATTATTTACTCAGTCCTTAAATGTTTAGTTACACTGTAACAAGGACACCTTAAAATAAAGTAAATCTAATATTGAAATGCAAAATGAGTTGGGTTTTGGTGAATAAATTAAAGCTGGGCATTTGCACTTCGGCACCTTCAATTGATTAATAATAATCATAAATAATTATATATAAACTGTCTTAATGTCAGGTTGTTGCTTTTTCACGAATGATTGAGGCTATTTCAAGATTTCTTACAATCATATCACACTAATGCAAGGGTGCTCAATCCTGTTCCTACCTTTCTGCAAAGTTAAGTACAGTATTATATCAAGTATAATGCTACTGTACATACTGGTATTATTGCAGTATTAGTATAGTGGTCGAACCAATATATTGGCCGATATTTGGTATTTTTAAAATATCGGCTAGTTTTTCTTATTGGCCGATGTGTTGGAAGCAGGACTTTTGTATTTTGACGGTGCTGTGGACTTTTATTTTGACGGGAGACGCTGAGAACACCAGTGCCTGAGGAGAAACGGCAGCTCCTGAACACACAGCGCTCACTCACATTCTCCGTCTTCATTAAGTTTAAAATCTCTCTCAGTCATATATAATACTTGATAAATGGTATGTTTAAAAAGTAAAGCATTTGCTTTTATATTATTTGTAACAGAAAAAGCAAACAGTCAGGCTAAAATACTTCCTCATTTATTGTCAACATTAAGCAAATGAGCATCTACATAATTTAAATATTTGAATCTAATAAACAGTTAATTTCAAAAACAATTGCCCACTGTGTCATATTCATATCGTTTTCACTGTGTGCTGTATGAAAAATTAGCGTTACTTTGTCTTTATTTGTAAAAAAAATTATTTGATTGCCCTGTTACAGTGTTTACTTTTTATTCACATATTCATATATTTTCAAACAATTAATTTATTTGTTAAAATACTGTTATAGTATTGTAAAGTGGAATGTTTATTTTAAAGGTCTGTTTTCTAATTTATTTATAATTTAATAAAATCTATGCTTGATTAAATATAAAGTATATATATGTAAAAATATCGGCTTGATATCGAGCCATCGGAAAAACAATATTGATTTTAAACCACATGAATTTATTACGCATCCATGTGTATATATATAATTATATTCCTTTGATGTTTAATTTATAATTTAAAATAACAATGTTGGTGGATTGTAGAGTTAAGGACATCATCATGACCATTGTAATGTTTGAAGCGGATTTCATAACAAATGTCAGTGGACCGGGAAGATTTTAAAACAAGCGCTTAATTCATAAATCTGTAAGATCTTACCTTCATGCTGTGGAAATACAAACTCGATAAAGAACGCAACGAGCACAGCGCTGAAAAGGGACCAGCATACAAAAGGTCTATATTCATGCTGAAATGGGCAAAAAACATGTTGCTTTTCATTAGGAAATGAAACAAACATTATTGTATGTCTTGCCATATAATATACATAAAGCAGGACATGTAAAAGTGGCTTTGGAATGGAGTGATTCCAACACTTTGAACATGAAAGGGAAATTTCTGTTCGCTCCAATTCCCTCAATCCTCTGCTGGAAACTAATAGTACAGTGACTGTGTGACCTCCAGTGATTTCATCGCTGTCATTGTGAACGCACACTTACAGTTGAACAGCAGCGAGCAGCAGAGAGTCTGTATGTGTGTACTTTACAGCATGTGTGTGTCTTATCTGTGTGTTTTCTGTACTGTTGGAGCAAAAGAGATTGAGAGAGGAGGAAGGAGGGGGATAAAAGAAAAATGAATAAAAGTGGAGCGCTAATCCTATGATGAATCTGTGTGTGTTTTTGCCGTGGCAGCTTTGATTTATCACCAACATTTTATTCAAGGTCCTGAAATTAGTGAGATGCAGCTCAAGATAGAAACTTACAGACAGAGAGGGAAAATAGCACAAAGAGAGAGAGAAACGGAAAAAGGGGCCGCAGGAGTTGCTAATATTGAGCAAACGTAATGTGTATTTCATTATTTTTTTATATATATTTCCATTTTATTTCTGTTCTTTAATCTCAGGGTGTCTGGATATACCAATATGATTAATGATCCAGGGTAGTGGCGAGAGCTCTGCCGTGTAGAGGGAACAAGCCCGGAAGAGCACTGCTTAAATGATGCTCTCTATGACACTTCCCGGGAGATCACAGCCCCTGTAGGTCTGAGAAAATAGAGCACACGGTGTCTCAGAGATTGGGCTGAGGGTACAGACAGCTAAAGAAAGATGGAAGTATGGGAACAAGCTTATAATGTCCAATGATGTCTGTATCAGTAGAGTTTTATACTGTAGTCTGTGCATGTCAGAGACCATGTACAGTGTTACATATAGAGGAATGACTCAAGTGGGACTCACTAGAGAGAGAGAGAGAGAGAGTGCGTGCGTGTGTGTGTGTGTTTTGGCCTCTTATACTTTTCCTGAAGCCACAGAACAAAGAATGGTTAGATTTATCTTCCGGTGACTTGTTTTCGCAGGATCTTAGAAATTCTCTCTACTCCTTTATGATTTATCTTCTTTTAACCAGCTTTCGCACTTTCGCATTTTTCGCACTTTTTTCGCATTTCTGTTGTGAATATGTTGAGTACTGTGCTGAATACAACAGGGTTATTTTCTACATTTCATAATACATGTTTCGAAACCTCAGGTCGTTTGCACCAGAAACATACATTCAAAACAAGTCTCTTATGCTCTCAAAAGCTGCATTTATTTGGAATGGCAATATTGTGAAATATTATTACAATTGAACTGTTTTATTTGAATATTTTAAAATGTAATTTTTCCTGTAATACAGCAATTTTCAGCAACACTACAGTCTTCAGTGTCATTGTAATCTCATTGTTGCTCTAGATTTGCTGCTCTAGAAACATTTTGGTTACTCTTAATAATACAGGACACCTAAACATTATGTACAGTACTAACATAAAAAGTACTTATAATTTTCATATTTGTTTACATGGACACCTTTTGGTTCAGTTGGAATGAAATCAGTCCGATGTGTTCTGAATCTGAACACAGTGTTTACATGAACGATAAGTAAAGTAATCAGGTTGATGTGCGCGTTTATGTCATAATATATACATTTTTATTTATTTATTGTATTTATTTCAAGCAAAATAGTGTGACAACAGAAAAGATACAGAATAATAATAATAACATATACACTTATGCTTGAAATGGAGTGAGAAGAAGTAAAACTTATTAAACCCCACCCCAGTCTATTAAAGAATTTACACAAACAAAAAATAGCTGCTTCCTTCATCAATAATCTCAAGGAGAAATTAGATAATCAAAAAGGAATAATAATAATAATAATAATAGCGGGAATGCGCGTGACGTCACCGTCCAGGTCACGTGCCTGCAGTTACTCCTAGTGAGTGGCAAAAATACTGAGCGGCTGTATGTGTTTTCAGCGTGAATGCCGCAAAAAACAAACACAACACATATAAAGTGGGAAAGAGCTTTGTGATTGACTGTACAACTAGATTTGACAGAAAATCGGAGGTATATTTTTACAGACTGCTATAGAAAGAGGAGCAAATTAGTGATGCGCGGGTCGAGCTCGCAGCCCGCGGGCCCGCGCGGGTAACCCCGCGTGTCGGTCAGGGCGGGTAAAGAAATTGTCACTTTATTTGCGGGGCGGGTTGGGGCGGGTCAATAATTTTTTTGTTTTTTTTTATCCATGTTGTTGCTTTTTGCAATTTCCAGCCTATATTGAATATTTGGGAATATCTATTTTCATATTTTATAAGGTTATTTGATAAGGTTATAATACGATTGCCATAGCAACGTAACTTGCGTGAGGTTCCCAAACCTTTGATGTCACGTGACACGTCACAGAAGCGGCGCGTCAAGCAGCTCCCGCCGACAGCCGCGACAGTCTCAACAACAACAACGGAGAACTGAAAGTGAAGATGGAGGATGAGGTGCGGGAGAAATTGAGGTCGGGAATATACATGATTAAAAGAAAAAAAGGTCAGGCTGCTAAATCTAATGTTTGGGAGCGGTTCTCAGAAGTAGTTGCAGCAGTAGACAACAGTAATCGGTACACTGACTACCTGAAGTGCAACTCTTGTGGAAAATAAACAAACAGTAGCACCACAAAATGGGCACTTTCCAGCATGTCAAGACATATTTGTGGGGGATCTAAGAAATAAAAAATGGTTTAGCCTATTAGATGAATACAAATGCTGCTTTGTAAATGTTGAAAATGTTTATTAATATGACCTGATTTATGGTTCATATTCATAATCGTCTGTTGTTGCCAGTTTACAGGGCGATATGTTTCCAAGCACTTTCAGGCTGAAATAAAGGCTGTTTTCATTTACATTACAATGCCTAGTAGCTACTATGTCTTTTTAACGGTCGCGAGTGTGTGCGGTGCGGGCGCGGGTTGTAAAAATAGAGACAGTGGTGCGGTGCGGGCTGGGGCGGGCCAAATAATTTAATAAAAGCGGGACCCGCGGGTTGGAAAAAAAGCCGACCCGCGCATCACTAGAGCAAATGGATCGAAACAACTGGACTCCAGTCAGCAAAAGGTGGATCTGCAGTTATCATTTTGTGTCAATATGCTGAATTTAGTTGTAAAACCATACCCATATATTTTGTATTGTTATATATATATATATATATATATATATATATATATATATATATATATATATATATATATATATATATATATATATATATATATATATATATATATATATATTAACAACACTGAAGATGTTGGAGATAATGATGCTGAAAATTCAGATTTTTTCAGAGGAATAAATTACATTTTAATATATATTAACATAAAAAAAGTCATTTTAAATTGTCATAATATTTCACAATATTACTGTGTTTTTTGTGTATTTTTTATCAAAAAATTGCAGCCTTGGTGAGCAGAAGAGACTTCTTTTAAAAAACATAAAACATCTTACCGATCTTAAACTGTTGACCTGTAGTGTAGGTTTAAGGGTCGGTTAATGAGTAAGGGAAGGTTCAACAGTGTAATTATAGATGTCATTACAGAAATGATTTAATCACATGTGGGTATTTTTTTAAAACTCTAGATGGCGCAGGCTGATAGGTCCTTAATGCAAGCTGATGATATTTACAGCGTTAGCTGATTGGTTCGTGTCTGCATCTGCAGCCAATGAGCTTGCTGCTCAACATTTAAATGGCTGGTTAACATTCACTATAGCAGTATGCTGCATGCTTTCAGAGTTTTCTAAAAAAAACACCTTCCCCAGCTCCACCTGTATAAATCTGCTATGGGTTATTGATGTTGCTATTTGTGCAGGAGCAGCATTACATACTCACAGCAGTGTATCGCCATATTTCTCATTGGCAGTAGCCATTGGTAGTTCCTGTACTTGTTTTGTAGCAGCAATAATCTACAACAGCAAACATTAACAGCAGCAGCATAGCAGATCTAATCCCGCCAACACCAAATACATGAACACTGTCATTTCCATTACCATGTTAAAAACCTTTAGAGTTGTCTAATTCTAAAACACACGTATGTTCACAATAAGTCCATTGTATCAACGGATTAATTTAAATGTTAGTACATAACGACACCTGATTTACTGTAAAGTGGGATCATGATTTCTTACTATCAATGTTGAAAACAGTCATTTTGTGAAAACAAATAAAAAATATTCAGGATTCATTAATGAGTAGAAAGTTAATGGCCATACCCGTGTAATACTGTAAATGCAAAGGCAGGATCATGTCCATTTTATGAACATTTAGCAAATTAGAAAAAAATGATTGTGTGCTCAGCTCGTTATGTTGTAGCAGATGTAGATTAAACAGTTCATTTACTTTGCTCTAATATGCTTTAATATATGCCTTTCCGATTAGCCAAACTCGCAATTAGTTTAGAAATGCTGCTTATTTCCTATAAAACAAACAAACGCTGTCTTACCTTGTAAACGTGTGACTGTGCATGAATTAAACGGAAGGCTCCAGTCCTGATCACTTAATTACAAACTACTAATTTGTGATGTTGACAGTTATTTGTGCTGTACAAGACTGTATTATGGCTTTGACATTGCTTATCCAATCAGAATGTAGCAACACAACTCTGTTTTATCATTTTGATTTGATTATGATGGTCGGTTTATAATATTGGCTACTGCACTTTCTGAATCTTAATGATTGAACAAATAAACACTCTTTGCAGTTACGTACACACACTCCACACTTGTTCTGAAACTGATAATTTTTCCATTTTACAATTATTATTTGTTTAATTCTAAAAAATTAAATGATTTAAATTATTAACTTTTTCATCAACCGACTCACAGTTGCCTCGCCAACCCCGGTTTGGTAAAGCCTGTTTTAAATTATTAATGTTATATGCTCAGATGTAGTTACACAAATGCACGCACACATTCACAAATGCATAACAAGCAGAATATGTTATTTGAGAGATAGAGGAAGAGCATATTGCCCCAGCACTACAGTTATTAACCTAACATAATGTTCAACTAACAACCCAAAGCAGAGGAGCAGCCTGTAATCTCCATCATGCATTAAACATCAGCCAATGCACCGAAACACATTACAGCCTGAGCAGTGTGTAATCACTCTCTCACAGAATAAGGCCTGACTAAAGGAAATATAAACAAGACCACTGCACTCACATCTGGGAAACAGGATGCTAATCACTCTTCTTTTTTCATTTATTTTATTGATTTAATCTGTTAACCAAGTCTTACTTATCTGCTTACCATTCCGAAGTCTTTTGTACTTGGTGAACTGTAGAATGGAAAAACAGAAATAGTGTCTACATGGAAAAAGTTAGCATGAACATCTCTTTGAAATTGCTACTTTTTATGTTCATGGGGGAGAAACTGTTCATGGGTTTGGAACAAAGAAAATAATGATTTACAAATCTAATTTAAAACATTTAATATTTGAATGTATTTTCATACAACCGGTCCAGAAAATGTGTGTATTATTTCCATGTGAGCTTGGAAAATTTTTATAATGCTTCCTAAAAGCTGAAAAAAGATAATGCTATTGGAGAGAAGAGTAATCGATTTCCCTGGAGGAGAAGATACAAGATGGACTCGATATTTTTTTTTTCTGCTTCACTTGTTACACTTTGTTTATCTGAAGTAGCTGACTACACATTTAGCAATTTCATCATCCATGCTGCATGCTGGAAAGACGTGGACATAAAGAAGAGACTTGTCAATAAATGCAATTATGCAGCTACTGCCATCTAGATAATCGTATTTGGACGCCTCTAATCCTCTTGCTCTGCCCTCAGTCTTTCTTTCTTTCTCTCCACTTTCCTCCCCTGCTCTTAGACTTGTCATAGATGATTCTTATATATTAACACTTTTGTCTCAGGGCTTGGGAGTAGAATATTGCTCTGCATGCTTTCCAATTAAACTGTAATTTTGAGAAATTATGCAAATATTGATCTTATTAATTTATATTAAGGTGGAAAAAGTTTAAAATGTAATTTTCATTATTTCCACCACTGAGATGTGATGGGAATGACACAGGTGGAAATGATCAATACTTTCAGAAAAACAAAATAATAGACATAATTACATTTTACATGCAAGAGACATTGTTAAAGGAGTAGTTCACTTTAAAAAAAAAAAAAAACTTGCTGATAATTCACTCACCCCCATGTCATTCAAGATATCAATGTCAATCTTTCTTCAGTCGAAAAGAAATTAAGTTTTTTGATGAAAACATTCCAGGATTTTTCTCCATATAATGGACTTCAATGGGAACCAAACGGTTCAAGGTCCAAAAGACAGTTTCAGTGCAAACTGTTCAAAGGGCTTTAAACAATTCCAGTTGATGAATAAGGGTCTTATCAAGCAAAACAATCGCTCATTTTTCGCATCTTTTTCTTGCGGCATTTGGTTCATTCAACGAACGAAATGAACGAGTTGACTCAGGAAAGATTTGTTCATTTTGATGAACGAGTTCAAACAGGAGAGTCACGAACGCGCATGCACAGAACAGAGCAAGGCGACCAACTTAAACTTAATTTTTTTTAAAATGAGCGATCGTTTTGCTTGATAAGACCCTTAGTCATCGTCTGGTATCGTTTAAAGCCCTTTGAACAGTTTGCACTGAAACTGTCTTTTGGACCATGAACCATTTGGTTCCCATTGAAGTCCATTATATGGAGAAAAACCCTGGAATATTTTCATCAAAAACCTTAATTTCTTTTTGACTGAAGAAAGAATGACATGGATATCTTGGATGACATGGGGTGAGTAAATTATCAGCAAAAGTGTTTAAAAAGTGAACTAGTCCTTTAATAGACAAATTAAATAAACTAAGTAAAGTGTGAAAGTCTACAGGTCCAGAAGTGGCCAAGAAACACCCATATTAATCTTTATTTTGTGCACACATGCACACTCTTCTCTGCCTGTTCCCCTTCTGATCACACACACACACACACACAGAAACTGAGAGCTGTCAGAAGTTAACTGTAGCTCTGTCACCCTGTGCTTGTTGCGGCCGTATGGCAACTATTTTCTGCATGGCCTCTAACAGTTGAGCCTGTCACATTTCATTGCCTGCACTATATGCTGATCCTCTTGAACACACGCACACACACACACACTCCCCGTTTCCTTTACTCTGTCTTTCTGGTCAACCTGTCATTGCTCCTGTAGTGTTTGCAAACTGAGCTCAGTTACAAGGTCACCACTCTTAGATCTCTGATGCTTCTGAACACTTTACTGTCTTCACCTTTCTTTCTTTTTCTGTCTCTCGCTTAATCATCTGACTGAGTGGCAATGCAATGCTCTTTTCTCCATACACTACCATTCAAAATCTTTGACACATTAAAATTGTTATTATTACTATTTTACACATTTTAATAATAATAAAATTATCAAAATGAAAAATGGGAGTCATGTTCAGAGTTATGTTCAAGATCTATAAATCTTATGGTGTTTGTGTGTGTGTATATATAACAAATTTGTTAATATATTTCATTAGTAGCATTAATTTAATTCCATTTACCCATAGACAAAGATTGACATCAGGGAGGTAGTTTCACAGTTTGGCTAGAGACTTAATTTGAAATGCATAAAAGGTGTAGATTAAATAATATGAACAATGAACATTATTAGACATTGAAAAAAATAGCTTTGGTTATTTGACCCACGGTGCCTTTAGATTCCTAACCCTAACCATAAATGACAATGTCAATATTTTTCCAGGGGTCGTTACATTATGAATTAGTATGAATGCACCTGCCCATAACCTGATCTTCTTAAACAAAGACTCCAGTTTATCCAGTTTACACATCAGAGAATGACCATAAAATTTTATGCCAGTATAAACAAGTGAGAGTTGATGATAATTCTTAAGGTATGCATTAAAATATTATAGTTTGAACACTTCAGTTGTTAGGGTTTCCTAACACAACCAGCAACATTAAACCTTACTCACAGTGTTTCTGGGAAAGTACCACATAAAATACACACTTCATTCTTAACGAACCAATATGATCAATAAAAATCTCCATTTGTTTTTGTTTTAAAGGCCTGTGGACAACGTATTGGATTCAGATCCGTTTTCACAAGAGCAAATGTTTAGTATAATTCTTTTACTCCACACCATTAAACACATTCTTCTTTCAGTGTGAGACATTTATACTCTATAATATTACACATTTAATTACAGTTAATCCCTTTTTACTTGACTGAGAAATAAAAGGATTCCAATTCATTACGCAGGATTAGACGTGTCTAATCGACGGGAGGGTTTCTGTAGAGTGTGGTCAATGGGGTGTGTGTGTGTGTAGTTGTAGGAGGAGAGAGTCTGGGCTAGTGGTGCATTTACAGTTATTATGTGATTCCACTGTTTAAAACAGGAATGTCTCCTTTTCATATTTCATGCTCATTGGTCTGTCTTTGATTGACTTTTACTCCTGTGTGAAATAGCAATGATACCTCTAAACTCTTCCCTGGAATACCCTGAAGCCGTTTTTTTAGATGTTAGTGACACATTAAGAGTGAGATTGTGTATTTAGAAATATCTCACTCAGTGTTTCACTGTGAACAGATGTCATAGAAATATATAATTTATTTGAGAATCCTCCTAGTATCCTAAGGCATTTGAATTCACATTACAACTGATGTCTTCGAATACTCCTCAAATATAGAATGGGCTCTATAAAAGTCTTGAAGGGATAGCCACCCTCATGTCAATCCAGACTTGTATGCCTTGCTTTATTCTGTGGAACAAGAAAGAAAGAAGAAATGTTTTATACAATGCAATAGATGTTCCATACAATAAAAGTTAAAGTCAGAAATCAAATTTGACTTTTTTTAATATGTAATATTGTAGTGTTTATTATAAATGATTTATCTGTGCATTTCATAAGTTTTTTTTACGCGAATAGCACATCAGGCGTGAATGATCTCAATGTTAACTCAATGCAAAGACGCATTACGCGCATAAAAAATTCCTGCGGCTCGAATAAGGCGTAGAGCGCGGCGCGGAAGACGCGAAAACGCCTCATTCACGTGTCAAGTTCGCACGAATGGCGCGAATTGAGCATCTGGCACGTTAAGCGCAAATTATTTAGTGCTCTTTGTGCATTCACGCGTTTCGACGCGAATCTGCGTCTGCCGCCCGAGGACACAAATTTTGGACACAAATCTGCGGCGACGATGATCCCCACGCCGCTGTTCTGCTCTCCAGAGCAAAGACAGAGCGGTGACTCTCTCGATGAATGCTCGGTCGACATTAAAAAAATGACCACCAACGGATTTCGATTCTGACGCGCATCGCGCGTGTAAATTTTGCTTCAAAGACGCATTACACGCTTAAATTCCTGCGGCTCGAATGAGGCGTGAGAGCGCGCGCGGAAGACGCGAAAATGCCTCATTCAGATTCCGCGCGTAAATTTTGCTTCAAACTTTTGTTTTTACGCACGCGCATAATTGATTTAGTTTTTCAGTTTCACTCTTGACACGCAAATTAACACAAAGTGGTCAAGCGTCAAACTGAGACACATCAGGCGCGAATTCGACGCGCTTATTCGTGTCGGTGTGAACGGCTCTTCATAGTGAAGAGTGCGTATCTGAAGTGTCTCAGCTGAAGGAAATAATCCATTATTTATCAACTTTAATATATTGGCCAAATTTTCTTTTCGGGTCAATAACGATAACATAAAAACGGATCGGCCAATGCTGATAGGGTGGCTGATATAATTTGCATCGCTTTAGAAAACTATACATAATTAATTTAGTTTTTCTTTAATTTTTTAATCAGATTGTTATCTGATAATAAGATTTGTCATTTTAATTTTCATGGGTGATCTTATTTGGACCCTAGCCGTCTCCTTTGTTCCTATCAATTTCTATAGTGAGCTGCAAATGTGTGAAATATTGGCTTGTTGCTTATAAACCAGGGGCAGCTATAAACAAATTATATTCTATTTGCATGAGATTTTTAACTGCAACACAGATACTAACTGGAAGTGCAAAACTTTGAGTTCTGAGCAGGAAAAGCAAAAGGATGTTACACTATAACAATATATTATGTACAAACCCTTTGATTTCTCCCTTTCAAAATCCCATTTTTCCCTTTTGAACTGTGATTTATGGACCGTTTGTTCATCATTTTTATCTTTTTCATTAGTTAACCTTTGCTCCAAAAGAGAAAGAGTGAGGGTGGGAAAAATGAGAAGGGGGAAGGGAATTACAGTCTAGAAAGGGTGCAATGAGAGAGAGATCCAAGTGGATCGATTGCTTATGAATATTCTTATCAGTGTCCTGAGCTGAAGAAAACTGCCAATGTTAGATGATAGCAGTGCGCAGAAGGGGACAAATCTCGCAAAACTCTAGAGGACTGTAAAAATGGTAAATCTCTATAAGAAGGAAGGATTGTTAAGTTTGAATTTACTCTCCACTCAAAGACTACCCAGGTGTGGAAAATATGATAGAATAGATGTAGTATCAGTATTAGTGCGCTTCCTCTGAGAAGGACTATAGGGTAGGGAGGCGTTTTATAGACTGATGATTGGGGAAGGGATTACACAGAAACACAATCCAATATCAGCCACTCTCCCTATCTGTCGTCACCATAACCGGATCAGACCTACTGGGCCCTTCCTCTTACATAATAATGCAGAGGGTGGATGGAGGCAGGCCAGAAAAAGAAAATTGACTTCTTTGAAATCTTTTGGAGTTAAAAACCATTCCAAAGGTTTTTTAAATTGGTATTAAAGGCTACACTCTAAAAAATATTAAATGGCTTAGCAAATATCACAGTAATAATTAACTTTATTAACTTAATAAAATTTCTGAATATCATTTACTTGATGGTTTGAGTTACACATACCATAATTGACAAAAAATCCAATAGTTAATGTTGTCAAAAATGTACAGTTATATTTAAGTTATTTGTTTTCATTAAAAGCATTTAGTATTTGACTAACCAATTATTTATTTAAAATACACTTAATATAATTGTGAAATTTCTATCAAAATATTTAAGAATGGAGAATTAAACTGATCTGTTTCAAGAACCACAATTATTTAGCCTAGCTAACGTCAGAATCCGAGTCTCATTGAGACGTCTGGGAACCACATGTTCATTTTCTTGTATTTGAGGCGTGGTTTACGAATGCCCAGAACCGTTTATTGGGTGCCTAGAATGTCTATCAAATGCGCCTGTGCGTTAGCCTGGATGCCAGCCCGAACCCTGCCCACAACATTTTTTGGTCGGGAAGTTCGGTCTGGACTCGAATCCATTGCAATGATCATCCAAAATGACCGGGCAAATCAAATTGCCAGGGCGGGCTTTAAACGATGATGGACAGATGATCTGCAAAGATGTAATCATCACGTTATCAAAGTGCGCTTAACTGGTTTCCCTCAGAGATGACTGCAGCTGGAGAATTGAGATGTATAGATTCCGTTGTCGCGTCTGTTGTGAAATAAATCGACAGCACATTTATTTTAATAGACAAACAGAAAACTGCAATCAAGGCATTTGTCGAATCGGAAAGATACTTTTGCCTTCCTTCCTTAATGATTCGGCAAAAGTGTAACTTATCAGCTGGCCCCGATTGTTGCTAAGAAGATGGGACGTAATGAAAAGCCTGTGGTCGTTGTGGTTTCTCCTTTGGGCGCACTCATGGAGGACTTCTTTAATGGAGGACACTCATTATTTACTTCTAAAATAAGTAAGTTAGTTGAAAATTGCGCTATGCAAAGTAGTTGACTTACTGCTTTGCTCTGATTGGTTGTATGTTTACCGACTATCCAATTGAGTGCAGAGTTTTTTTTCCTGTTTGGTTAAGACACGCCTCATAATCAAAGCCCTACGGAGCAGTTTCAGACTCGCATTCTGACAAGAATATGAGTATGACGAAGTCAGGCTACCTGTACAGCCAATCGTTTCAATTATACCAAATGACGTCTTTAGAGCGACAGAAATTAGTCGAGGAAGAAGACGATGGGTCAGAGATTTATGTGTACTCGATGGCGTGTATCTAACAGCCGTTTCACACCGCATGCGTGAGTGGCACTTATTTTTTTTGCCGTGCATGTTAAACAATGAGTGCATTCACACCGGGAGCAGGACCAGCACGTGAATTTCGAGCAGGAGCGCCGCGTGAGAAGCAGTGAAGCGGGGATTTCAGCATTGAATCTGTTTTAGGTGCACTGCTCACGCTCAATTAAAGTGAAAGCACACTTTTGAATGATAAAAATAAAAATGATTTCATGCAAAAAGTGCCCGAAAATGCACAGAATAAGCATGTCTAGTGAGTTTAACAAGAACTTAGTAGGCAAATAAAAGAAGAAACTTCTTTTTAATTATTTAGTTTGGGTGAAAGTTATGTATTATATAAAAAATGATAAAAAAATAAAGTAAACTAGCCAGAAAATATTATAAATGTTGTTTTAGTTTATGTAACACATTGACAACTACATAGGCTAGCACAACCCAAATCAAACCGGAGTGTGTGGTTTGTGTGTTTTTTTTTGTTGTTTTTTTTTTTATCCGCGGAGTTCCAGTCTTGTAAACTTATCGAAAGTATGACTGAAACTAATAGATTGGAGCCATTTTCTGGGTTGTTTTGTTGTTCAACATTTATATGCGAATTTTGCACACATTCCCATTACAAACTTTCAAGAATATCAACGTTATAAATGACCAACTTCTACAAACAAATGTATAGTTGTCTTACGAAATGTAAGAAATTGAGTAAGTTTACTCAATTAAAACAATGCACCCCTTTGCATGCGTATAGACGTGACGTAATAGCAGGCACAAAACCCATGGTCACATGTGAAGGACAGGCTGCCTCCATTACATTAGTAATGGCATGAGCTGCCTCCGTTTAAGCACCAACCCTCATCCCGTCTTCTTATCGCTACAAAAATGGATATAAAAATGGAGAGAATCATCTATCAGAAAGCACGTATTCCTCCTCCTATTTGTTCTCGCCGCCTCTCTATCGCTTCTGCCCTTGCTACCACCTCTTTATATCTTCTCTTGCTCTGCCCTGACTTCCCATTTTATCGTTTACTGCATATTTGGAGGAGAGAAAGTGTTCACTCTCTCATTTTCTGTTGGAAAGCTCCAGAGACCTGCTTTTCACACTCAAGGGGGCAGCTGTGGTTTGATCTATCCTTTTGCCCTTTGCTCAATACAGTGAGACTTTTCTAAATCTCTCTCTTGATCTGTCAAAGGGATCTCCTTTGACTTTTATGTGTGCTTGTGGAACCCTCCTTGCTCAGGGCTGAGCTTAGTCAGCGATACTATGTGTCCCTCTTTCTTTCTCTGTCTCTGCTGGGCCGCTCACAACATTTTCCCATGATGTGGTGGGACAGGACAGGCAGTCAGCACACATCTACCTGTACCTCTCTATCAAATGATCTCCACTACTTTACCAGATGAATAAGTGTGAGAACAGAGAACATCCTGACCTCTAACCTCATTCTCCTCAACCATTTTTGCATATTAGTATATTAATGGTTGCACTTCATTTCAGAGCCCTTTTCAAACAAACCGGTAGATCGTAGTAAGTCAGCCTGCCAACTCATCCAATCAAATGAATGAAGGTTATGTTCTGGGTGTTCATTGTTGTGTTAGGGGTAAACATTTAAAGACCCAGAACCAGGTATGATGAATGAAGACCTGGAGTCAGAATTATAATAAATTAAAGAAAAGATTTTCTGAAGATAGTTTGCAGTTTCATCAGTAGAAGACTCACACAGGACTTTGTAGGCGTCCCCTCTTACAGTTATAAATATCACAGCAGTTATACCATTTCCAAGGCCTAAGCTACAGTACGTCCTTGCTTACAGGTTGAATGGTTCTCATTGGCTAAGAAATAGATAAACATAGTATTTTCATAGTACATCTCTAATAATGCCAGTGGTTCCTTAACCTGTACCCAAAAAGACTAACACGCATAATGACACAGCTTTTCCAAGGTTGGATTTGGCCAAGCTCAACTAGAGAGTCCTCTCAAAACATCAAGATAATGTGTTCTTTCTCTCAAGGAGAGCTACACTTTAGTCTAACTGGAAAGTAAGGCTTTAACAAAGAAATGGTGCCTTAAACTATTGGCTATATGTTTTAACACGTTTAAGACCTTTCTCAAACACAAAACAAGTCCCTATTTCATTTCTGGAAGCTGGGCTAAATTAGCAAGCACTGTTACTGCATTCAAATATCAAATACAGACATTAAAGAATACATGGAAAGAACATTTCAGTAATCACACTGGTAACTTCTATAACTAAGTCAAATCTCTTAAGCCCTAAGTCATTCAACTCATTTGATATTTAAAAGGAAAATTTGGAATATATATATGTGTATATATATATATATATATATATATATATATATATATATATATATATATATATATATATATGTGTGTGTGTGTGTGTGTGTGTGTGTGTGTGTGTGTATATATATATATATATATATATATACACATATATGTAGAATCTTAAATCATTTAGGTTTTAGTTGTTTTATTTTTTTTATATTCTACCCTAATTTTGGCATGACAGTAGCCATAGAAGCATCTTTATTTCAGTAATTTAAATTTTTTAATTTAAAATGCATAAATAAACCACTTTTTTATAATGAGAATGAGATTTTCTCGCACCATACTGCTACTACTAGGAAAATAAAAATATCACACTGCAAAAAAATTACACTTGTCCAAAAATAGGGTTAATTTTCTATGTAAAAAATGTATTTTTTTGCGGGTGAATGAACCAGAAATTTTCGTTGTACAAAATAAAAATATATATAATTACATGATTCAAAATCTGACATCCATTTGATCAAGCTTGTTTAAACAGCTTATTTTGGGACTGTTTCCATTCCTCAGTAATCTCCTCTTTAAGAAGGCCTATATACTGCATGCATTTCTAATACTTATTTTACCATATTATTATTATTACTAGAACTTATTTTCTGTGAAAAATCGCTGACAACTCGAGTCTAGCACGACTGCACGCAAACTAGTTCGTTTCACAACAAACACATGTGAGATGCGACAAGGAAACAATGCGACACCACATGTGCAAGACCAGAGTTCTCACGTGAGACTTTTCCTTTTCGACCTGGTTGTGGTACAGCTCAGATGAAACGTCAAACCGGCATGGGTGCTACTGCCAAATTTCTACTAATTTCTTTTCCGTTTCTTGGGTCCAGATAGACCGAGAAGAAGCCTTTTTTTTTAAACAATACCATGCTTGTTGATCTATAACTCCTCCCCAAACTCTCCGCTGCTCTGTATCTTGCACTCTCATTGGCTGTCGGTAATCGCCGATGTAGTTTTCAGTCAGAACACTTTTCACACAGCAGGATTTTGAATTGCTGACAGGTCCAGATACTTAGCATGCCAAATATCTCACGGGCGTCGGCGACTCGTCAGCGATTCTCTCAGATCGCGTCTTTGTTCATTCTCACCTGTGATTTCGGCATTTGTCTGCAATTTCTCAAAACCTGTCGGCCAGCCAAAATCGTGGCTAAAATCGTGCAATCTGAACTCGGCATAAGGGAACATAATGAAAAAAAAAACATGTCATGACCCCTTTTTTGTAACTGATTTACAATTTTTCTTGAATCTATTGTGAATAAATCCTTGAATGCAGCTCTCATCTCACCTTTAGATTGGTATTGGATATGTCCACTTAATGAAAAGAAATTAAACTCTCCTATATAAATTTAAAACCTATTTGGATATGATCCCCTGCATAAAGCGTTGTTTTTTTTTAAATCTTTTAATATACAATGTTATTGTGCCCGTATAGCGGTGGAGCAGTGTTGTTCTTTCTCTAATGTGTATTGACAGTGAGAAAAAATTGAGTTTATGTGGATTTTCTGTCCCGCACACTTTCCTCTCCTCCAACCGCACGACATGGAGAGAAACGCTCCATTAGAGGAAGTGACAGGATGTCACTGTCTATCTCTTCTTATTTTCACCCCTTCTTACATCTCTATCATTTTTAAACCCCTCCCTCAAGTCACCAACACTTTAAGGGTAACAAATGGACTTCAGATGCCTTTGACCCAATGGGGACACGGTTGGGGAAATGAAAAATGATCTGTTGACATGGACACCATCAAGGTATTGTGACCTTGATATTTTATCCAAGAGGTGTAATTGCCAAACTCCATTCTGCATCCATAAAGCCAGTCAATCCTGAAGGCTTAGATCAGTGTTTTTCACAGTGATTATAACTGTTGCTAGGTTAATCTCAAGCAAATGCCAATTGATCGCAAAAGCTGAAATTTTATTAAATGTATGCAGTGTTTGTTTCAGAGTAAAGCACAGCACTGTGTTTATTACATGAGCAGCTCATGATCCAGTGTTTCGGCATCTCAGAGTGGCTCGGTTTGTACTAAATGATGCTATACAAGTGCATTTGTGAGTGAGAATAAACAAAAGAGAAGCTTTAAGGTTTAAGAAATAGACAGCCATAAATATTAGCAATGTACTTTTCTAGTTGTACTGTGAAATAATATATTATTTTTCTTACATAACATGTTTTATTTAGTAGTGAAATACTACAATAATAATATTTAATTTTTTGTTATTATTATTGTTTATAATTGTTTTATAGTCATATTAATATATAAATGATTGACTAAATGTGCAACCTTGCAGTCAAGCACTGCAAACTTACTTTTTTAAATCATTATTACAATTCGTATCAGAAAAATCACAATTAGATGTTTTCTTTCCCACACATTGTGCAGCCCTGCCAAGAATTTTAAGACCTGGATGCCATCTATCATCCACATTTTGTGTAATGTCATGTGACTGATCTCTATGGAGCTGCAGTGTATTCAGGTTTCAGGCGATGACCCTACATTATGGGGACATGCCGATGTCCTTGAAATTAAAACTGTTAAATAAACATATTAAACAATTTTTTTTATGGAAAAGCTAAACATGTGGAAAGTTATCTGTGATGGGTAGGTGTATGGTTAGGGTTAGGCGCTAGAAAATGTCATTAGCTCAGTATAAAAATCATTAAGCTAATGGGATGTCCTCATAATGATAGGAGTACCAATGTGTGCGTCTCTGTGTGTGCACTTCTGTAACATCACCTGTTGCTGTCTATTTGAAATGCACCTAGACCTTTACACACACTCACATACTTACATTCAGTGCAATGCAAATGTCAAAGCTTCCTTTGCACATAAAACAGAGCTGCCCGTCCCAGGACACTTTAATTTTGTTCTTTAAAAAGTGGTTTAACTCATCTTTCCTGCAGACCAGGTGGGCTTGAAATGCTTCTCAATTATCATAACATGCCCAGAGCATTACAGTCAAATCTATTCGGGTAACTGCACTATAATGCATTTCAAGATGATAACAATTATAAATACTGCCTATATAACTGTTTAACTCCACTGCCAGCAGCAGGAACACCATAGAAAATACAAATCACTGCTTCTCTCTGTTTAAGATCATTTGTGAGAGTGTGTGTGTAAAGTTTTATATTCATCTCAGTGTCTGAATCATGGATGAAGTGTTTGTGTGTAAACTTTACAGTCTCCTTTCCTGACGGTCTTGTTTATTTAATTGCAATGTTTTTTTTGTTTGTTAATAGTTTGTTAATAATTTAAATATTTTATCAAAATTACATTAAAGGGGGGGTTGACTGCTTTTTTTCTTTGCATGATTGTATTTATGGGGTGCAATATACATTGTATTCATGTTTTTTCTTTTTTTAAAAGTCTTATTTTTCATAAACTTCACCTTTATTGTCAGCCGCGCTCTCCTCTGTCCCCTGAACGAGCGGTTCACTTCCTGATTCTATGAAAACACTCCCTCAGAAACACGTTGTGAGCTCAGATTGGTTAGTTTGGCCCGGTGTGTTGTGATTGGCTAAACTGTCACTCACGTTGTACGGAAGGTTAACGCCCATTACCTTTACGGGCGAAACGGGCATGTCATGAGCTCCGGTCCTGATGTAAATATGTGTCGAGACTGCAGTATCAGTTTCAGGCAGAATCAGACCGAGAAAGCCGCGAATGAGAGAGTCAAGCAGAACCTCACCACACACGGCTCTTACTAAACATTTCTGACTGATAATTTGCTACATTTTTTACCTTTATACACGTTTGTTTTACACAATAGCATCTGACTGGCAACGATAGCATCTGACTGGCTACTTAAGTTATACTCAAACAGCGTTGGCAAGTTTACGTTCTTGATCAAATCGAAAATAACGTCATAAAGCATATTTACATACAAAATACATTTACAACATTAGTACATTAGTAAAATTCAGGTCCATAATGTTTGCACGCATTTGTCGTAGACACAAAATAGCATAGTCTAACTAGTAGTGGCTATAAAGGCGCTGGCATTTGAAAAAAATAAAACACAAGGCTACGTCTTGAATTATACATGCAAATACATTTAAAATGATTAAGTCTTAGCCTACTTACAGATTGTGGCCCAACAACTGCTGACTCTTGTTTTAAAGTTGGAACTGCTTCATGTTTTAGTAACAGTTTCTTGTTGAATCCAGTGTTGAACTCGCTGGATTACGATCGTCATTTTCAGGAACATAATCAAACATAAATTGCATTCATTGTTGAGGAAGAATAGCGTCCATGGGAAGCCCGAACACAGAAGACTTGACAGCAGCTACTCGACGAGTCAACGTGATTTAGAAATATGCGCATGCCATTTTCTGCATATTCCGGAGGGAGGGGTTGATGCAAATGTGTAGGTTAGTGACGTACCATAACCCAGCTGTAGTCCCAATCGGAGTCGTTTTTGTAGGCAATTATACTTCCTGATTTTTAAAAGACGATATCTATGCTTACACTGAACTTTCAGCGCTGCAACTTTGCAGATACTGTTCATGCACCAACAGCAACATTACACACTATTTAAAATGAAAAAAGTGAAATCGCAGTGAACCCCCCCTTTAATATAATACTGCATACTTCATTGCACAAGTCATACTGATCTCTGCTACTGATACTAGATTTGTCTGGATTTATGTATGTCTATTTATGCAGCAGCAGCATATCTTACATGCTCACAGCATCATTTCTGTATATTAATTAGCAGTAGCAAGTTGTATTATAATTTGCTTTTTATTTTTAAGTCGAGACCTTTAGGTGTGTGTCTATACAGCAATTGGCTTTCAAAAATGAACTAATACCCTCAGAAATATCAACTAGACTAAAAAAGTACAACTAGCCCCAGTTACCACTTTTAGGCATGTATGTGCACACAGGTGAGCATGCACATATGAGCCTGTACCTGTCTATAGATACAAGCAAATGGTTGTATATGTGCGTAGCAATGGCTGCTGTTCTCTTCCCTTTTCTGGGCTGGTAACACAGGGGCATCTATTAAAGGAAAGGTCCCTGTCATCCTATGATTTAGCTCTCGCTTCTCACACTGCCACAGACCTACAGGATATGGGCCAGGGGGCCAGCTGGGTTTACTAAACTTCACAGGGGACCAAAATAGCTCCTATGTGTGAGCCTATAGAAATATGGGAGACTGGGGCTAGTTGTCATACTGTTCCTCCAATATGTTAGCTAGTTTAGTCTGTGAATATTTATGTATATGCATATCCCTTAAAGTCTTGGCTTTCAAAAAAAGTTATTGCCCAAGAAGAACAGTTAGTTGCCCAAGAAGAACAGGCTATTATAGAGTGTTCAGCTGAATTTCAGGAAACAATTGATAAAACAGCAACTCTAAAAGGCCTCTCTATTCCACTGATATTGCAGTGAAGAAGGGGGACTTTCAAAGCAAAATAGAAACAACGGAGATAACGTGTGAGGGAGAAAAGATGATAAAATCATTGCTGAGGTGGCAGGTTACAGACGGGCTGTGATCAAGGGGGATGATTGCTGTTAAATTGACTCTTCCTCTTCAGCGGGCTGTCGCAGGAAAGTGTGTGGGTGTCCCTCCCTCTCTCTCATGGGACCTCCTCTGCCACTGCCCGGTCATTCAAGCTTGAAAAGGGCAGCTTGACTGATACCAGACCTTCATAGACTCTCATGCACACTAGAATATTAATGTCTTCAATCCTCAACTTCAGTGACTACACTGAACACCAACGTACACACCTTTAGCAGTGCGAAAAAAACTGTTGAGGTTTGGCGTGATCCGAACTGTATTTGGCACCTCCTACTACATCTAAGTATAAAATATATTTAGATAGTTATATTTAAAGACAAAAGATATATGCTCAAATTAATGAGCAACATGCAGGTTGCACACCCCTATATAGCATAGTGTATGTTGACGATAAAACAACTAGATTTTCTGAACTGGAGTAATATATATTTAACTATTAACGATATTTTGAGAAAAATTGTGATAAAATAACTCCCGCGTCTACGAAGCACTAACCGGAAGTGACGATCGCGAGGGAGTCTGTTCAAGTTCAGGCTCAGGTTACAATGGATGCGAACGGACGAAACCGCGTTCTGCTATGTTGACGAATATGCCTATGATGACCCACAGGCATATAATTATGAGCCTTCTAGGCGAGATAGGAGACAGGGGGAGATCGGGGGATGAACAATGGGCAGAGGAGAGAAGTAACGTTAGAGTTGTGGTTTCGAGAAAATCAGTGGCGAATAGGGCAAGTGAGTTCATGTAAGTTAGCACGGTGGCTAACGCTGGTCCATCTACTGTATGGCTATACCTTGGTGTTTTGTAATAAATCTGCTTTAGCAAACATACATTCGACTTTGTTCTTGATTAAACATCCATTTAGATTGTCTTAATTTAAGCCAGCAACATTTTGTCTTCTCATATTCTACACTGACAGTGATTATGCAGTCCATCCAAGCTGGTTTACATTTACTAATGACCATGCCATAACAACAAATAAATAATGCTTTTCAAATGCAGTTAGTGATACCATTTAAACCGAGTGCAATGTGCGCCACAAACGACTGAGTGTGTGTGGTAACAGACGCGGCAGTGAAGTCTGCTCTCCCTGCACAAAACGCACCCAAGACCAAAAAGCCTTGTGATGGATATGATGTCCTGACAGGCTGGAATTTATGCAACAAGCACAAACACAATAATTTACCAGTATGGCTTCTCTAAAACTTGATCTAAAACTTTCTGTCTCTCACTACTGCTCGAACTACATCAACACCCAACAATGAGAAAGCGTGCCGTGAGCTCTTTTGTTTTCCTCGGGCTACGTCATATGCACGCGTTGCTTGCAGGAAAGGCGTATTGAGATTTCATTAGTAATTTTTACATATGTGTTTTTAAAAGACCTCTGCAGACAATTTAAAGTATTAATTCAGAAATAAATTCAACCTGCATGTTGCTCTTTAAGTGCGAAACCGGATGAATTTTAAGGCCTGCTCGCGGCAACATGAATGTTTGACAGAAATTCAGTCCGATTTTCGTCTTCGATTTGTCTGTTCAACTTCTGACCAATGCAGCTGAACCAATGGGCTGAATGAATACACTTTCAGGAAAGCAGAGATACCTTTGTTTTTTACACCCGCTTGTCACAGGAAGAAAGGAGATTGAATGTTTTCAAACAGCCGTTCAGATTATTGTATTCATTATGGTTCGTATCAAACAACACTAAATACAAGAGTACAGAGACAAAAGAGCTGGTTCCAGATTCTTCCACTGCTATTCACTGTCAGTTATAGTCGTTTGTGAGCAACAAGTCATGGTTTAATGTAACAGCAGCGGCTCTGGGCATGCAACCAAAAGACCAAATCTAATCAGATATCCAGTTTTATTTGAGTGTTATGGAAAAGAAAAAAAATATTGAAAGCATGCAAATGCTCATTTCAATCTGATGTGAAAATGTTTATTGTACAACCCAATTTTTTGCCTTGGTGTAAGCAGGCCTGGTCCCCATCTCGGTTAGGTTTAGGGTTAGGGTATGGAGCTGAACCTTATGGGTTAGGTTTAGGGTTTCGGTTTGTAGTAGAGTCCGAACCAATAAAGGATTTAGAAGGCCAATACTGATACAAATATTTCTTGGTTTAAAAATCCAATATTCCAATATATTGATCCGTTTTTGTTTATTATTATTTTATAATATGGTAATGCATTTTAGAAAGAAGCTTATTTCTTTTATTGTCACAACAGAACAGAGGAACATCAAAATATAATAAAGTTCTGATAAATAAAATAATAATTAGTCCCTATTGCCTTATAAGCTACCTTATAATTACAATGTCAGCTTGCTTATCCTTTTACCTGCACCTTTTAAATTATTTTTATCAAGCTACATCAAACCATTTTCAATCGTCAGTTGCTGTCTGCCTTCTAAAACCTACTATTTAGCGATTCTAAATCCATTACAGAACGACAGTCCGCAATGCACACTTGGCGTCGTTGGATTTCACACGTGTAAAAGAATAGCTAACTTTTATGAACAAGATACGTTTGAGACTTTTTCTCTATGTCTAAATGTTCACTCCATTTTACAATGCAGGGACTGTAACTAGATATGCTAATTATAAATTCAGTAATCATTACTTTATTTAGGCAGAAAAAGTTTGTTGTTGTTTCCAAGCTCATTAATGTTAACGTTAGCGGTCTTCCACTGATGATACAGTAGTTGCATTAGCTAGCTTTGTGGTTAGCTAGTCTACGATGAGCCAACACTCATGACACGATTGAAGCATGTTTCGTCCGTTTTTATTTTATTTTTAAATATTAATTTATCAGCCATTATAACTGCCGAGACCGATAGTTTGGAAAATGCCTAATATCGCCGGTAATATCGGCCTACCGATAAATCGGTCTGGCTCTAGTTTGTAGGTTTTCCTTACAATTTTGTCTTCTCAATTTAATTTTAAGTATTTTCAAAGTTGGACTGCAGCATTTACAAAGTTGGAGGGGCTATTCGATGCAACACAACAGAAATTGAAATGAAGCAATTGACTAGATGGAACAAAAAGATGCACCAAAGTAACCCCAAAATGTACTTCAGTTTAAATGCAGCTGGCCAGTTTCACCACCTCTTAGACAAACTTGTTTGTGCAAAAAAAGGCACATGTGCAAACTGAGCATACAGCTTAAGGCGGTTAGATTGTACGTGTATTATGCTGTTGATGAAATGTACGCCATGTGCACTATGACCATATTCTAGCATACACAAAACATATGTACATTGATCTTTAAGTTGATGAGGTCAATCTTATACCTTGCTGCACATTGCCTTTTTAGTACTAAGTGCACAATATAAGAGCCTTGCCGTGGTACTTGCTCGTTCACCCTCTACCTCCAAAGCATTTCCTCTATAGAGCCTTCGCGTCCTCTCAGCAGCACCACAGCTAACATCTCTCGCCATTCCAGCAGCAGTCCCGAGTCCCCACCCTAACACTGACATGCAGTACTGCACCACAGCATTCTCTCCTGTTCAACACGCTCAATGTCTCTCAATTTATTACATTCTTTTTATTAGTGGTGCTTGCTACAGGCAAGCCTGACTACAGTATTATTATTGTGCATTGTGTGAGTTAGGGATTTAATTACTTAAATGTATTCAAATTTAGCACGTTACTCCTCTAACGGCATTTCTGCTGCAGACATCAATAATACAAATCATGTGGCTTATTGACTAAAGTTGTTACTTTTCTAAGAGATCTTAGAGACTTTCTAAGAGACTTACAATGTTTAATTTGTTGGATGATAACAGATGTTAAAAGCACATAGACAGTAACCAAAACTAGGTACTGTAATGCAAAAACCGTCAGAACACATTACGGTAGTTTCCACCTAACAACACCCTTGCAACCACCCATGAAGCATTTAACTATCATAGTATGATGTATCATTGGAGAAATCAACTAGCTTGTCACAACTATTTCCAGAACTTTGTCGCACATTCATCATTTTAACAATATAGAACTGTTGTTATGGACGTCTAACAACATAACAACGTCTGCTAATTAATTGGTTTGTTATCAAATTAATTATCAGATTATACTACAGTAGTTCCAAGCTATTTGTGAATGTACTTTGGAGCTATGGTTTCAAAAAACACCATGTTGGTAATCCTGTAGAGAGTGGCACAAAGAGATTGACAAACAGGAAGGGAGAGCAAGAAAGGCGAGGAATGAGAACAAATTAGTGTTTCAGTGTTGTCACTTCTGTTCAAGCCTCTCTAAAGTCATTTATCAATGAACAGAGTTTGTAAATAACAGTGGAGATAACAAGCAATGATGTTTCTCACGCACCAGTAGGAACTGACAAAGGTCTCAGTGAAATTCCCTGGTGCGCTGAATACAGTCAAAGAGCAACTCCTGCATTGCAGTAAACAGACAGTGGAGAAGATTCAGACAGGAGTGATCACACCCACCCACAAACACACATATACGCAGTGCCATATTAAATATATAGAGCCCTTTCAGTTCTATAATAGCCGCTTTTGTAGTGCTGTACTTTGTTAGCATAATGAGCTGCTTCATAGGCATTCTGTAGGCAGTAACTGCAGACGCCACACAAATAGCACTCCACACATCAGACTCAACTTATTTTAATAGCATTTAACATTAGCATGTTGCTATCTTTTACTAAAACTATACTGCACTTTAGTGCAGTAAGCCCAGCAATTAAAAAACCGACAATGAACCAATCAATCCCCAATGGACAAAATCAAGTCCTATCTTACATTTTGATCTCATTTGAAAAGCTGTTTTGTTCAGTAATATATGTCAATTGGAAAGAACAATGATCAAAATTTTGGTTTCATGCCAACTTTAAAGGCGTGGTTTACTGCTTTTTTCTTTGCATGATTGTGTTTATGGGATGCAATATAACATGTCTTTGTGGCTTTTTTAAAGCCTTGTTTTCATAAATTTCACCTTTATTGTAAGCCGCTTTCTCCTCTGTCATGTGAACGACCGGTTCACATCCTGATTCTATGAAGCCACTCCCTCAGAAACAGGCAATGGGCTCAGATTGGTTAGTAGGGCTGGTGTGTTGTAATTGGCTGAAACTGCATAGTGCACGTTTTTTGGACGGACGAAAGTTGCATGTTCTCCAGTCAAATGTAAATAATGGTGTCAAAACTGCCATATCAGTTTGAGTCAGAATCAGACCCAGAAAGCGGCGATGAAGAGAGTCAAGCAGAACCTCCCCAAACACGGCTCTTACAAAACATATCTGAATGGTACATTATTTTATTCTTAAATTAAATTATTAAATAAGAATTTCGATATGCTGTTACTTGAAAATGCTACTGCTGCTTGTTAGCTTTTGAGATATGGTTCTCTCCTGATTAAACATTTAATATAACTGAATAAGTGACTGAGTAATACTGTTTTTGTTTATTGTTTTATCAATATAATGAACAACCGTTAATCTATTAACAAAACTTAGTTTTTCTCAGTGTATCCTTTTCTTTAGGTGTACATGTGGCAAATGTGTTAACCACAGTTTGCTGAAGTTTATCTGTTGCAAATATATATAATTTTTTTTATCTTTATACATGTTTGTCTTATACACTCAAAATAGCATCAAACTAATGACTACTATAAACAAACAGCGTTGGCATTACGTTCTTGATCGAAATCGAAAAATTATGTCTAAAAGTATAAATGGAAAATACATTTACAAAATGATTAGATAATTACAAAATCTGGTCCAAAATATTTGTACGCATTTGACACATGAAATAGCATAAATAAGTGGCTACTAAAGCCAGTGCTGGCATTTGTTTACGTCCTTGATAAAACATTACAGACTAAAACATTACATCTGAAATTACACATAAAATACATTTAAAGTTATTAAGTCTTACTAACAGGTTGTGGCCCAACAACTGCTGCCTCTGGTTTTAAAGTTGGAACTGCTTCATGTTTTCTTGTTGAACAGTTTCTTGTTGAATCCGGCATTGAATTCGTGAGAGATTCTGGAAGCTGTCTTTCCGATAAATGTGCAGCACAGAGAGCTAGATTACGAATTGTAATTTTCAGGCACATAATCAGAACATAAATTTTAGCCAATAGCCATTGTTGATGAACTACCGTCCTTGGAAAGCCTGAACCAGCTGGCTTAAAATAACACACTTTCGATGGCATGGCTACAGCTCTCCGCTCATAACTCTTCAACAAAGCCGCAGAAATATGGCCATGCCCCCTTTTTGCATATTCTGGAGGGAGGGTTGATGTAATTTATGGGTTAGGTTACGTATAAAACCCGGGAAGTATCCTGTTGTAGTCCCTTCCAGTCGTTTTTGTAGGCATCAAACTTCCTGATTTTTAAAAGACGATATGTCTGCTTATGTTGAACTTTCAGCGTTGCTACTTTGCAGATACTAGTCATGCACCAACAGCAACGTTACACATTATTTAAAATGAAAAAAGTGAAATCGCAATCAACCACCCTGTTAAAAAGCATTTTAACGTTTGAAAGTAAAGCTAGTAAAGTATTTATTGATATTCATAGATAATAAATTATGAATAATTTTTAGTTGAACTATTATTGGTATAATAATACCAATAATAGTTAGTGCTTTCCTTATTGAACAGCTCTCTGTCTGTGCACGAAGTGTGTGTGAATCAGCATTTACTGCAGTAATCTTAAGTATCAGCAACTGTGTGAGACTATTACTCATGGTAAAGAAGGCAGGGTGAGAAGTTTAGGGAAGCTGTCAGTAACTTAAACTCTTCTGAATTTGCTTCATTAATCCAAGAGGTTTTCATTCATCTCTCCAGTCGCAGTGCATCTGCCCCTGAATGGGCCTCGGCGTCTGCCACTGCACCACACCGGTTCAGCAAGCAGAGTCCAATGATGACACAACTGTGCCAGAAGCTGTTTACTAAAGAAAACATGAATAATGACAAGAACCGCCGAGGAATCGTCCAGAGTGCTTGAGGAACAAGAGCAAGCAGGACAAACTCAGAAGGAAAAGGTAGTGATAGAAGGACAATAATTGGTGGAAGAGTGTAAGGAAAGCAGGAGTTGGTCACCTGACTTTTGTCTGACTTTGTAATTAGCAGGATGTCCCTGAGGATTGGCCCTATTGACTACGCCAGATCCCACAATCCTTTGGCTCTCCTCTGGCGGTGTCTTTCTTTAGCCCTGATTTTGGATGTTGGCAGGCAAGTTTCTTTTCATTGGCATTGCGACGCTGCAGCAGCATGCCAGCTGTTTACGCCTCTTTGTCTTTCAGTTACGCCGTGTTCCTCCTCTAGACACTGATGATGAACTGCTACAACTACTTCCACTACACTAGCACCCCCTCCCACTTCTCACAGTTTCTCCTCTTTTTCTCTTTGACATGAATTCCTGTGTGTGTGTTGAATCATTTCGCTGCATTCTCACTCGGATCTATCACTAGGTTTTTGGCAGCAGACACTTGCTGAAATCATAGTTAATGCTATTAACATCAGCCAATTATCTGACTATTAATTGACTTATTTGTCACTCTAAGAGCCCGAATGGGCCCTGAGGTTAATTATATTTTGGGTGCATTGGAATCTACTGCCCAGGACTTAATGTGAAAAAGCCTCTAAAGATTTAGAGAGTAGGAAAGCAAAAATCAATAGCGATTCTCAGCCGTGAAACTGTCAAAAAGGCAGGATTTGCAATTAATTCTGATAAAAGTTGATCTGCTCTGAACTTGAAAATAAAATTTTGGTTTTGGTTTTTGGTTTTGTGACACTGCACCTAACTCCAGTTTATTGATTCAATCTGATCAGTAGGAATAAATCTGTAAGTCAATCTGTAAGTGATTATATCAGACAATAAAATAGCAAAAATTATTTTTATGGGACAGGTTATTGATTAATAAGGACTTATTTTTGTGTGATCCCTTTCGTGATCCCTTGCAACTGTCATGATCTCAAAACACCAAGGTGCATGATTTGTTACACAAGTTAAGACACAAGGTCTTAAAAAGTCTAAAATTTCTAAATCACAATTTAAGGCCTTAAAAAGTCTTAAATTTGCTGAAGTATTGTGTTCTAGGTCTTAAATCATTTTAAACAGGTCTTAATTTTCCTACGTCCATGTAAATCTCATTGAAATGTTCCAACAGCGTTTTGGAATGTAATAATATATATATATATATATATTCATTCTGTGGTTGTAGTTCTTTTCTTGCTAGTTCAAATATAATTCGCTGTATTATGACTACTAAATAGACCAATATGCAACAGCCAATCAGTTTTGAGGTTTCGTGTTATTGGCGCGTATCTCAGATACCACAGACAGACATAATACGGATTTTAAGTTTAGTGATACTTGGCTTGAAATCTCTGAATTTTGGATCAGATTTTGCTGATTTTTAATTTTGCTTTTGGATCAGAGCCAACAGAGGTGCTCTGGATTCTCCACACGGTGACAAGACACCAGTCCTACATTGTTTCCGGACTCTGACATCGCTAAGTCCTTCGGGTGCGGGAAAGATAAAACGGCCTACATTATGCGCTTTGGAATAGGGGATTTTATAAAAACAAAAACTATGTGATCTGGTATATTTGTATTTTATACAAATTAAAGAAAACTGAGGCCAGGGGTCCATTGTCATTGTTCTTGTCTTGCTCTTTTTGAGTCATTTTTTACCACCTCACCCTGCTGCCAGTGTTTGGTCCTGGAGCATGACATGAAATGAGATGTGCTGAAAAAAAGTGTGAGTTTGGTGTGAACTGCTGATGATAGCTTTGCATATGAGAGTGTGAGTGTGTGTCTTGCACGGGTAACCACAGCATCCCACTGGGAACAATGAAAATGTCATTTTATGTAATTTTCTTGTTTAAGCAGGATGTGGAATACTGATAGATGTTTTTAATGTGGAAGCAGTTGTCCATGAGGAGCTATATAATGAGGTGGGAATCTCTCTCCATGGGGGGAAACTTTTTAATAGAGCTCTGTGACATCATCGACTAGCAAATCTACAGTACTGTATTGAATATGAATGGGCCACTTTGTTTGTCTGAAAATTACAGCAAAATTTTACTCACATAAAATGGGTCATGTCAAACAGAGGATGTTCCCAAGAGTATCATGACTTTGTATATATCTTAAGATCAATATATATAAATTTTTCCCATTGAGGGGAATCATAATTTGTTGTACTATTCTTGCACTTTCCCAGCAAACAAATTTAGGTTCTGGGAACGTTCTGGGAATGTTAGTTTTTGGTTCCCAGAACGTTCCTAGAACTTTCCCTTAAGGTTAAGGGAACGTTCCCAAAACATTCTCCTTACGTTATAAAAATGGAACTCAAAAATAACCTACATGGAACGTTCCTATAACTTTCTTCTTTGGTTCCCAAAAAAATAACCTCATGGGACCATTCGGGAACATTAGGGAACGTTCTGTGTTTGCTGGGTTGTCATTCAAATATACCTTTATACGATATTAGTCTACCTATATATAGTACTTTTCAAAAGTTTGGAATCTGTAAGATCTTTTAAATGTTTTTGAAAGAAGTCTCTTAAACTCAGAGGCTGCCATTATTTGATCAAAAATACAGTAGGCTAAATAGTTATATTATGAAATAACTGTTTTCTATCTGAATGTACTTTATTCCTGTGATGTCAAAGCTGATTTTTTACCATCATTACCCCAGTTTTCAGTTTCAAATGATCCTTTAGAAATCATTGTAATATGCTGATTTGTTGCTCAAGCAACATTTCTTCTCATATCACTGTTGAAAACAGTTGTACTGCTTAACGTTTTTGAAGAAATCATGATACATTGTTTCCAGATACTTTGATGAATTTTCATAATTTTAAAAAGTAGTGAAAATTCAAAAATGAAAATGCACACTAGTTTGTAGTAATTGTCTACTAGAAGCATTTATATTTTTTGTTAGCCACTCGCCTATGAGCTGCTTAACTTACCTGCTCCCTATTGAATGTAGTCTGTGTTGCCTATACACTAGCACCTACTAGTATACTGTGACTTAAAATACTCTGTAATTTTTTATATATTTTTTTTAATCTAAATTGGGTTTCAGGTGCTCCCTATGGCCAGTCTTTCCCTGCTTCAACTTATAGTGGAGCAACACAGCTAACGTTTCCTGTAGAGATATGTCTCTCGCTCTCATTTTCTTATATATTCCCAGTAGTTTGTTGTAAAGCACTCAACCATATTATTATTTTTTTATTTTTAAAAGATAAATGATGGCAGATACTCTAGTCATTAAAGCCTCATCCTCATATTGTGCTCTTGTTGGGTTCAGCAATATCAATAACACGCTTGGCAAGTGAGTACAAAGAACGGATGGGGATTTTTTTTCCTTCGCTTACAAATGTCATGTGGTCCAAATTTATGAGACTGGCATATCAACTCAGCTTTAAAGTTCACACACTGGTGTTTTATAGACGGCTTTTGTGCATGTTCTTCACTCCTTCAGAGGTGCTCTCTGCCACTTTGGAACCTTAAAAAATTCAATAGAATTTGATGTAGCAGATTTATAATGCATTACCTGATTGTAACCCTGTACTGTGCAGTGATAACCCATCTGACTGGAGCTCGGATGTATTATGTTTTAGCACAAAGGGGTTATGGGATTGTTCTAGAGTATGAGCTATTGTGGTTTTTCATGTAATAGTGGATCCAGTTTGTTGGACATGAAAATGTGAGTGTTTGCAGTGGTTTTAAAACTGCAGGCCTGGTCCTTTGGGTTTGACTTGAAGAAATATTCCAAGTTATATACAGTGCCCTAGTCTTAAGGAAGTATTTGTGACATTTTGTTATTTATCAATAAAAATAATTTAGATTTCTGCCTTATTTTGGAAAAAAAAACAAAACAAAAATTGAAATAGTGTTTCCAATGGACGTTAATGATAAAGATGTAGTTCTAAAAACCTTTCTTAATAGATAATCAAAATGATTACACATTGCACCTTTAACCTGTAAGATGTCTTTAACCTGAGAGCCATTGAGTGAGTGGTGTAGTTTGTGAAGTTTGAAATTTGGTACTGCACTTTTAAACATGGTGTAATGATAATACAAGAAGAACATATGGAGCCTTTGTGCAGTTTCTCTTTTTCCTGCATTTATGTAGCCCTCAAACCGTATTCACTTTATAGCCCTTAATCCTGTAATTGTGGACAAATGTGGGCACAGAGGACTCTGGGACTCCTAATTTTTATTTATTATAAATGTTATATCACTGTATTCGATAAAGTTTTGTCTATCCATTTATGGTGTTTTTATTTTTTTATTTTGGGGTATTTTTTAATTTATTTACTTCAAAAGGTACAAAATTTTCTATGTAAATTATACTTTTTAATTTTTTTTATTTTTTTAACTACATTAAAATATCATTCCAATAAGTTCTTAGAGCTAAAACCTAAAGATGAAGTGACTGCTATCACCTGTTGTCTTATTTTGGCTTATTTTAGAATGCTCTAAATGATCGCTCAGATCAAGGGAAGTATTTTTAAAAAAATAATTCAAAACTATTTTGCCCTGATTTGTCCAGAATACGGTTTTAGAGTTAAATGTTCATTGTCGTTTTAAGGAGAAATTACTCAGCAATGGTGCTGACTTGTGAATTTGCACATGGTTTGTCTAAAACGGGGGGGGGGGGGATTCCATGGACCCCCCTCATATTTATTACATTGATTGAGCACAAAGTTAATGTGTGAGCAGCTGACATATTTTTGCACAAATGGTCTCCACCCAGGGTCCTATGCAGGAATTTCGAAATAGCCTACTAAGGTCCCAAAAGTGATCTTGCTAGGGATCACTTCAGGATCCCACCCCGTGGAATTTTTGATGTTCTTGAGCTACACATGTGCATTTTAAGATGTTTAAGGCCCCACAATTGGATAACTATAGCTTTAGAAGCATGTTAGTGGGCAGTGGCATACATTTGTTTGTCAAGATAACAGTTTAAATTTTACAATGAATGTTCCACATACAAAATGGAAACGCAGAATGTATATGATTATTGTTCACATGTAGGCTTTATCAAAAACACAATCACATATTCCAAACAGGAATGGCCTTAAATGAGAAAATGTTTCAAGGATTAGGCCTATTCTGCATGCAAATATAGACTAGTCTATATTTATACAATAATAATGGCAATTAATAGGTGCATGTGTTGTTATTTGAGCTTAAATCCACTGTAATTAGCTAAAAAAACATACAGTATATCTGTGTTAAAATGGAATCCATGATGTTAATTTCACGGGCAAAGTACTTCTCTTGACCTATTTCCTTTCCCAAAGCTGAGCTTTAATTGATACTTTGCAAACTAATTTTTTCGTCGTTTGTTTAAAACTTCTATCTAAAACAGCTGTTTACTTTAGCTATTTAGGCCTACATCTATCTCGCACTTTATGGTCCTTAACTGAAGCTTCTTCCAAAAATGTGTGCTTGGCTTGCAGCTTCTGAACATAAGCCCCGCCTTTGAATTAATCTCCGACTCAAACATTTTGACATTGACGAGCTGTTAGTCTGCTGAAGCAGCTCAGATGAGAAGGTCAGCTATCATCGCGATGTACAACATCCTTGCAGCACCAAATTAAGTTAATATTTGGCAATTATTTCACAACTTTCATTATATACACACAGAAAAAGTACAGAGGACCTAAATTGTGGGTATGGGCGGCCTGTCCCTATGTACTATTATTTTGATAATGGTCAAGCTTCTAATGTCAAATCTGCAGTGCTAGAACTGACATATTGTGCGTGCACACATGACGCCGGCGTGATTACTTGGGATTTTTTCCTCAGCAGTGGAAACAAATTAATACTCTTATTTGTGGTCATACAAGACAAGAGTACATCATTCAAAACGATAATGTGTCCATTTTTTATTTGTGTATAGGCTACATTCTAAATGACTACAATATGTCATGCCTTTTAAAAATAAAGAAAACAACAGGATGCGGGTTCATGCCGTCTCTGTTTCCTTTTTGGTGCACGTGCCCCAAAATTAACCAAAACACAGCGAATACTTGACACACAAACATAAGAAATACCTATCTTCAGAAACCCCTAGTCTACTTTGTATTATTTGACATTAAATGCATTTTATAAGTCACTTTGGAATAAATATCATGTTTTCAGATGATAAGAAAACACGACTTATAGCCCGAAAAAAAAAAAAAAAAAAAAAACGGTAGGCTGTTATAAATTATCTCGGGGTGCCCCTGGCTTCAGCGAACCCACTTTGAGAACCACTGGTCTAAAAGCATAAAAACACCAGGTAGACATATAGACAACATTAAAGGCTTGATTTTCACCACAGGGGGACTTTTAGTTTTGTACAGAGTTTTTGTAAAAAAAAAAAAATTAAAACGCACATGCAGTTTATATTTTCATTTGTTTTTCAATAAAGAGACATTTTAAAAAGTTTTCCTCCATTAGTCAGAAACTTTGACATGAAACAAAGAATATACAGTTAATATTTTTGTAAAATAAATAAATAAATAAATAAAAATAAAAACAGCTACCACTGCTTTAAACTGTTTGTTAGCATATTACAAAACAGAAATTTGTGTGAGCGGAAATATTCCCCTCAATCAAGGTTTAGAGTTGACATAGTGACCCTGTGTTGTGCCGTAAATCAGTTTGTGTGTGTGGCCTGTGACGTGATGCTATCTGTATCAGCTGTCAGCAGTTTAGTCTGGCTATTTTTTAAGCTTTGAACAGATTTGCTTCGTTGGGTAGAATGAGGAAAGCCCTTGAATATGGTTTCAGCTGATTGATATTAACACGTTTTCATCACGAAGATGCACAGTGCAATGGGAAATAAAAAATAAAAGATTTTCTTATTGGCTCAAATTTATTTCGATAAATCAGTCATTTATCCTAACTGAAGCACCTTTCATAACTCCACTTTAGACATCAAATGGGTTCGGGGAGTTTCCAATTCCATCTTCCCAAATGAAACTGTAATAATGAGACTGACAATCAGTCAAGCAAACCGTGTGCTCTCTGACCCCTGATCTGTTACACTTTTCAACTTCTGTTCTGTCAGCTAATTTTGCCCCAGCTTTCCCTCTCCCTTTCCCACCCATCAGTACTAATTTATGTTTAAGCACCTAAAAACTTTCACATTTTTAAGAGCACGCCATCTGTAATTTGGCCACCATCCAATTTGTCTTTTCGGGGGTCTCGCATTGATTTAAGTTCCACCATAACCGTGCGTGAATCAGACGAGATCGCTGACACCCTTGCATGTCCTTCTGCCAAATTTTTCCCATTCCAAATGCTTCCTTTCATTTTTTAATCTCGTTCTCTTTTTATATGCCCAGAGAGAGCGGTGAGGCTCATAATGAATGTCAGGCATGGAGTCTTAATAAATTAGCCATGCATGTATTTCTGCTTATTAATGGCTGCGGTGGCAAACTCAAGCCACTTTAATGCATTTCACTTAGTGTTGCTTATGACTGCGTTTCATAAAACATGGCAGCTTTTTACATGCTTGTTCCTGTAGGAGATTTATCACCTCTAACTCCCTCCCTTCTTTACACCCTTACTTTCCTTAGACCTCTCAACGAAGGCCAAAAAAATGCCTCGTACTCACTCCTCTTCTGGTCTACTAACAAAACAAGACCATAAGCGCTTCAAACACCTGTACACTGTTCACAGCATTCACATCTGGCCTTCCACCACCTCTCTGACTGCTGTTGACTTTTGGGTCACTGTGGTTTTGCCAAGACAGACATATTTAGTTGATCCTGGAACAGCATACCTGTCTGAAAATGTAACCCTAACCATATCCCTGCCCCTAAACCTAACCCTACCCATAAGTTATACCTAAAATCAGAGGGAATTCATGAATAACACTGATGTAGAAGCACCTAACCCTGGTTGTAAGTCTAAACTTAGACATAAACTCAAATCTGATCCAGGAACATGTTGTACATTGTGAAATCACATTCACACAACTTTTGCCTTACATGTGATGACAATTATATGAATTAATTTGTATGTTTTTGTATTATCTTCTTCCGTCCCATTAAGGGGTATGTTTAGGGGTGGACCTTTGTTTTGTTTTTTACCTCATAACATATTTGTGCTTTTATTTGTGTAGTTTGGGTTGGATATGGTATAACAAGCAAAATATTTCATCACAATAATCTTACGATTTTGTTCAATAGCAATATATATAAAAATATACACATTTTTATGGAAGCTAAATTACAAGCTACTGAAAATGTCAATTTCCAATAATGTCAGACCTACTATATCACGAATGTGTTAAAATAACTGTTTTGCTTATTTAAATAGTAAATAAATATGTAAAATACCGTTTTATTTTTTATAAATACAAAACCCTGATTAATCAAAATCTGTTTTCCCCCATTATAAATAATTTAATTCAGCTTGCTGCTCTATTACACAGTTTGCCTAGTTTCAGGTTTTGAATACACTGTAAAAAAATAACCGTGATTTTAACTGTAAAATACTGTAAAATGCTACAGTGCAAAACTGTTAATTGGTAAACAGAAAGTTTCCGTACACAGTAAATAACTGTGATATAATTTTACAGTAAAATACCGTTAAATTTACAGTTTTTGAAAGTGAAAAAGAACAAATCATTGTATAATTTACAGTGAAAAAACGTAAATTGATGTTCCCACAATTCCCAGCGTCACACTTCACATTTTATGCATTTTTGTTGAAATAGCTATGATTCCTCATAGTTTTATTGTTTTTTTTAATCAGTTATGGACATTAGGGTTTTATGTTACATTTCATGTTGTTAAATTAATGTTTATTGCATTTTTTTATTTCAGGTGTTTTACCATGATGGTGCTTAATGTTTGTATGAATGACACTGTACAAGTATTCACTTGTGATGAGCTGTGATTGCTCATGTAACTCTCATCACTGCTGTGATGATTGATTGTTGGATCAACATTTTATCAGAAAATAAAATACAGTTTATTACTGTAAATTTTAAGTTAAGTCTGTAAAACCATAAACGTTTCTACCATATTTTTAACGGTAAAGTTCTGGCAACCACAGCATGCCGTTTTTTAACCGTAAAATTTACTGTTTATTTTTTACAGTGTAGCCTATCTTGGAAACCCGTTTTCCCCTCGTTTCTGTGCATTTCCCCCACTTGTTTTCTTAATTTAAACTTCTCCAGCTTTGTACTATATGGTTTACGAATTACGATATTGCAGCACTGCTGATATTGGTCACTCTTGTATGATAAATTGTACTTTTCTACTTTGGAAAAAGGCGTCTTAAAAATGATTAAATATTAATATAAATTTTAGATATCTGTGGAAATGAGTGTGCATGTGCATTCATGATATAAATGCCTTATGACTGTTATTGTTGGTAATTAGTTACTCATAGGCAAAGTCCCAGGTAATATTTTATTTACAAATGTTTGTTTCATTACCCAAATAATAAATATTTTGTAGATCCCTCATGACACCAACTCAAAATGAGTATATCCATTTATGTAACTAGAGCACAATATAAAGTCCCTGTCAATATCGTCATTTAATGTTTTTGTGTCATTGTGCCCTTGGTCCCTCATTCATGTATGTACATTTCCATCATATTCTGTGTGTGTTGTCCTTGGTTTATTTATACAGGTCTTTTTTTTCATAGGGTCATAGAAGTACAGGCAGAGGTTAAAGAGAAAGAATGAAAGAGAGAGAAAAAATCAAGTAAAATAGTGAGGGCAGCAGTAGATCACATAATCTGTTGTTGAACCTCTGTGGCCTGTGCCCTAGCATTCGTGTAAAGCATTTCCTTGCAGCTGCCAATGGCATCTCTATCTATCTCTATCTCTCTCTTACCCTTCTGTCTGGCCCCGCCTCCCTCTCTCGCCCCTGAAGGTCACTGCCTGAAGCATTACTTCTGTTCTGCTGAGTCTGCCAAACTCCAACCAAAGAGGGAGAGTGAGGGGGGTGGAGAAATAAAAAACTGTAGAAACCCAGCGAACCAACTGCCCACTGACATCTATAATACAAACGCAGAATGACAGGTGTCACCCAATTTCCCCTCCCTCCGTTCCTCCTTCTTTTCCCTCCTTTGCTCCACACGCTTGGATGCCATTTTATAGTTTATTGTTCCGTGTCGCGTTTCAAGGTCGCTCTTAACATGGCCAAACTAGGCCCTTGAGGAATGTTGCAGGGCATGCCTGCAAGTGAATCCAAGCGCTGCCTGACCAGGGAACCCTCCAGCGGGGAAAGCGTCTAAATCCAGCCCATGGCCCCGCTGAGGCCTCTGTGGTCTACATACGGCACAGCGTGACCTGCTGCAGTGTCGCCATTAAGGACAGCAGCAGTATAAACCAGATTCACCCTCACCTGAGCTAAAATCTCAGATTCATTTATTTTGGTTCATTTATTTATTTTAATTAGCCACCAATGTGGTTGTTTGTGTTGATTCGTATAATGCCTGGTTCAGATTAAACGATTTTTTTGTTGTCTGTTACGATAGTCACTGTGTCAGATTACGCGATTTTGACTCCTAAAATCTTGTTGTGTCGCTGGACAAAACACATGTCTGACTACACGTTGCTTCCTGACTAGTCATTGCATGCTGTCTTTAACACACGTGTGATGTCATTCGAGAAAGTGAAACTAGTAGCGAGTGACTTCCGGAAACGAACGTAAACAAACAATGGATGAAGCAGTGAGCGTTGTATTGGCTGTCCTGTGTTAAAAAAAAGTTAAAAAAAAGAAGAAAACCTCAACAATGGACACGTTCCTGGATTGCTCGAAGAGGACAGTATGGGCTGTCAATCCTCCAAAGAGAACTTGAGGTGAAATATTGTTTTCTTATATATTTTTACTTTTAGTTTTAACGTTAGCACCATCGTCTCTCTTTCATTTCGCCATTTTTGAAAGTTACTGAAAAGTTTCTGTGCTCCTATTGGTCAACCTCTTACATGTGAAGTATTGCAAGAAGTATTGCAGACAGAGCGATGTCGCCCCCTATGACACAATATATGAGATGATACGATCGAATCTTGCGTCTCGACGCACGTTGTCTGCTTACGAATCTCCACGACACCTGACGTCAAACGCATCGTGCCAAAAACGGGCTAAAATCGTGTTATCTGAACCAGGCATAAGTCGATTTATGGCAAATGAATGTGATTGATTAATAAATAAAATCAAAAGTTCACTTTCTAGGAGTTACATGACTTAATTAGCCAAGAGTAAGAGAAAACATCTCCTTTACACTGCGTACACTGCAACAAAATCATTCGTTCAATACATACAAGCCGCATGCTTGTAGTCAGTACCCTTTCACTGATTGTAAACGGTGGGTTTTGTTGCATTTCTTGCTTGCCATGTGTGACAGTCCAATTTTTTGAAGATGATGAAAAATAATGCTTATTTTTATCATGTTCACTGCATGCTAATGCTAAACTGACCGACTGACTCTGTGTCTGCAGTCCCATTCTTCAGCATATTGAGTGCTCAGCATTAAATCACTGGAAATTACAGTGGGACAATATCTGCTGTACACAGCTGTAGTTAATGTAGAATGGATCTATCACTGCATCCCATCAGGCCAGAGGACAGCTAAATACAAATTAGCAGGACACCAGCTAGCATTCATTTGAGAGGGAAGACACTTTCATTTCCTCTCATTCTTCGCTTGTGCATTAGGTTGCAGTTTAGCTTTATTCATGGCAGTGTTTTTTTTGGGGGGTGTTTTTTTTCATTTAAAAGATTGTGTGACTGTGTGTGTGTGTGTAATTAGAAAAGATGATGCAGAGAAGTGAAGGACTGTCTGTGACGATATTAGATTATGAAAGCTTACAGAAATGTATTTCGAAATATATAGAAATTATCTTAAAAACGAAAGGATACAGGATCGAACTGTTGACAGAATTGTTTTATAGAGCTGTGGCCTAGCGGTTCTATTAGCACAACGCTGGTCATGTGGGTGAAGAGTGCTTCCGCCCGCCCTCTTTTCCTCCCATCGTTTCCCTGTCCTGTCTGAATATTCCTATAAATAGACGTTTCACCTGTCAACTATTTCCTAAATATATACTAACTAATAAATAGATAGAAAGACACTGTGTTGTGTCCCATCTCCTGTGGCTGGTTGCATAAACTGCTAGTCTTACAAGTTAGTCATCTAATGTTTCTCTTCAAGACTGATCATAACTTCAGTCAGCTACATAAAAAGGTAGATTGGTCTGAAAAGTAATCGGACTAATTTGGTTGTAGTTTTTAAGACCGTCTTAACTTAGTGGCTATCTTAGGGGCAACTGGCCCCATGAATCGTTTAAAGGGGGGGTTGACTGCTTTTTTCTTTGCATGATTGTATTTATGGGGTGCAATATAACATGTATTCGTGGTTTTTCTTTTTTTAAAAGTCTTATTTTTCGTAAACTTCACCTTTATTGTCAGCTGCGCTCTCCTCTGTCCCCTGAACGAGCGGTTCACTTCCTGAGTCTATGAAAACACTCCCTCAGAAACACGTGGCGGGCTCAGATTGGTTAGTTTGGGCCGGTGTGTTGTGATTGGCTAAACTGTCGCTCACATTGTCCGGAAGATTAACGCCCATTACCTTGATCTTGATCAAATCAAAAATAACGTCATAAAGCATATATACATGAAAAGTACGTTTAAAACATTAGTACTTATAGAAAATTCAGGTCCATAATGTTTGTACGCGTTTGTTGTAGACACAAAATAGCATAGGCTAACTATTAGTGGCTATAAAGCAAGCGCTGGCATTTGAAAAAAATAAAACACAAGGCTACGTCTTGAATTATACATGCAAATACATTTAAAATGATGAAGTCTTAGCCTACTTACAGATTGTGGCCCAACAACTGCTGCCTCTTGTTTTAAAGTCGGAACTGCTTCATGTTTTAGTAACAGTTTCTTGTTGAATCCGGTGTTGAACTCGCTAGATTACGATCGTCATTTCAGGAACATAATCAAACATAAATTGTATCCATTGTTGAGGAAGAATAGCGTCCATGGGAAGCCCGAACACAGAAGACCTGACAGCTGAGTGAACAACACACTTGACGAGTCAACCTGCCTCAGACATATTCGCATTGCGCATGCCATTTTCTGCATATCCTGAGGGAAGGGTTGATGCAAATGTGTGGGTTAGTGACGTACCATGACCCAGCTGTAGTCCCAATTTGAGAGTCGTTTTGTAGGCAATTATACTTCCTGATTTTTAAAAGACGATATCTCTGCTTACACTGAACTTTCAGCGCTGCAACTTTGCAGATACTGTCCATGCACCAACAGCAACATTACACACTATTTAAAATGAAAAAAGTGAAATCGCAGTCACACCCCCCCCCCCTAACAAATAACAATCAGGCACGATGCATCACTTGCTTTTTTTCTCTCTCTAACCGCGCCCCTTCCTATTGGCTGACATTTGCGTGCGGAGCCTGCAGTTTTACCTGCGAGTCCTGTTTGAGATTTTCAGGTCACTCGGTCCCATGTGCTCTCCCTCTCTGCTCTCTGTCCCCATGTACATCTATACTTTCACACTCATTGTGCTGCTCTATTGAAAAATATTTCAGCCTATGGCTGTCACATATTCTAAAGAATTGTGAAGTTACACTAACATTCAAATCTGTGATCAGTAAGATTTTTTTTTCTTGTGAAAGAAACAAGTATGCATTAATTTGATCAAAAGTGACATTAAGGACATGATGTTTTAGAAGATTTATGTTTTTAATAAATTGTTCCTTTACATTTTCTATTCATCAGTGAGACCTGAAAAAAATGTCTTATGGTTTCCACAAAAAAAATTAAGCAGCACAGCAGCATTGATAATAATAAGAAATGTTGGTAACACTTTACAATAAGGTTCATTAGTTACTTCATTAGTTAACATTAACAAAGAATGAACAATACTTCTTCAGCATTTGTTAATATTTGGTAATGTTAATTTCAACATTTACTAATACTTTATTAAAATCTTGTTAACATTAGTTAATGCACTGTGAACTAACATGAACAACAATGAACAGCTAGATTTGCATTAACTGAACGTTAACAAAGAATAACAAATACAGTAACAAATGGTTAGTTAATGTTAGTTAATGCATGAACTAATGTTTAATAAATGAACCTTATTGTAAAGTGTTACCAAAATGTTTCTTCAGTAGCAAATTTTTGTACAAAAAAATACAGAAAAACAGAAAAAAATACAAAAAGGAAAAATCAGCAAATGGAAAGTAAAGACTTGTCACAAGATGTAAAATAAGTCTCTGATGTCCCCAGCATTGTGTCTGTGAAGTTTTAGCTCAAAATACCTAACAGATCATTTTTACAAGATGGTTAAATTTTCACTTTTTGGGGCTCAGAAAAACGCACCGTTTTAGTTTGTATCCCTTAATTTGTAATTAATTTGATCATAACTTTTTTTAACTAAAACATTTTATCATGTAACTATGTTTAATTCCAATTGTCCAAATTGTGGCCCTCTGTTTTCTTTGCCAAAGTAACTGTGGACCTCAGGCTAAAATTGTTTCCCACCCTGGTCTATGGTCAGGACAATCTCATCTCACAGAATTATTATATCAAAACAGAAACTGTTTGTTGTTCATTTGTTGTTTGTTGTTCAGTGTTCATTTTCAGACCAGAGTTCGGACAATAACACCCACAGAGCCAGATGACACTTTGTGAGAGATAGAACAGGTATAGTCTAGTATTACGGTTATAACTTTATTTTTTATCTTGCTTTTATCCACTATTAATTGGCTACAAGCCTGTTGCAGCGAACTGCATTCGAACATCCAGAAATATACTGATGAGTTCAATTAAGTTTTATTGTACATCACACAAAAGATGAAGCGTTAAGTTTTACTCCAGAGAATCACTGTAAGAAGTGTCCATTAAAGTCTTATCCATAATTGTCAAAGTCGCGCTCTCAATTTAACTTCTGCCGTGATCAATAACGTTAAACTGTAAGCTGGACTGTAAGAACAGTTGGTACATTTAATATTTTTAGGCTTCTTTTCTCATTGAGTACAACTTATTAAAACATGTACACTATAAATAAATATGATAATTCAAAACCTGTTAAATCAAAACATTGTTACCTGAAATATATGCTAAATTATATTTTTAAATATGCTAAATTATATTTTTAAAATCTTTAATCTATTTATCACAAACACCTGTAAAAGCAAAGTAGTGTGCGACAGTTGGGTACTAAGAAAATAAAAACTCCATGGGGAAATAGATTTTTAGCGATAACTTATAAACAGACAACTGTGAGCTGCGAGATTGTTAATCGATAATATTTACTTCTATTGAAGCCATCAGCCTGCATTATTTCAACTTATTTTTAAAATAATTGTTTAACAACAGAATTCCTGGTGAAAAACTACATTACCCATGATGCTGTACAAACATTCCACCAATCAGTCACCAAAAGAGCATTAGCTTTTATTTAGCTCTGCCCACATCAATGAAGCACTGCAAATGACTAATCAGTGACTTCTTGAGCTCTCAAAATACTTCAATATTTTTATGCATATTTACAATAAACTTAAAATAAATTGTTAAAGGGTGATGAACTGAGAAATCAAATTTTCCTTGAGCTTTTGACATCTAAATAGTCATCATATTATAAGAATATCCTGTAAGTTTCAGAACTGAAAAAGACCTTGTTAGTCCAATAAAAGCTTTTATTGACACCAGCCTCAACAAACGACTCATTTTTGAAAGTGACGTATGACGTTAATGACGCTAAAACCCCACCCGCTCATTAACGCCTACTTCAACACGGCCGGTTTAGCCCCGCCCACCGATTTCCGCGCATTCACGCATAGGTAAACAAAAGCATACCTTGTGATGACAAACCCGTAGCAAGTTACCAGCAATAAACATTCCGTTGACAAAATGTTGTGCCGTGCCCTGGCTGTGGAAGAAGACAGTCACTGCATAAGCTTCCTCTGGATTCCAATATTAGCAATGCCTGGTTAAAATTAGTTTTTAATGACGTTCCAGCTGATGAGTGTAAAACATTATCCGTATGTTCGCTTCATTTCACCGAGGATTGTTTTGTGAACAAGACACAGTTTGAGGCTGGATTTTCAGACCGATTAAGATTAAAAAGGCGCTGTACCTTCTATATTGGATCCAACAGGAGTGGTGCAACACACTTATGTGAGTAATATTTTTATTAGAAATAATAATCTACTCGGCTAGCATTGCATTGTTACAGATCGTTTGATATCTAATAATTATGTGTATGTGTCTACAAGTATCCGTTGTATTCGAGGTGCTGTTGGTTCATTGTCCTGCGATTTGAGATCGGACTCTGGGTCAAACATGTATGGGCGAATCATTCCAGTTGCCATTTTACAACAGTGGTTTTCAAAACAAATTCTCCCACGTGCACCGACCGAAACCAACGACAGAGTTGAAGCTCATTATAATATGCAAAACTGTTATCCACTCACAGCAGTGGGCGTTTACTTCCTAGTCTTCAATGCGATACGCCCATAAAACCCGAGCATTTATCAAGTAGGCTGAAAACTAGGCAAGAAAATAGCCCATAACTTATTCATTTTTATGTTTTTTGAATGTAAAAACCAAGCGAACGTCTTAAGTTGACCTCAGACAACAAAATAAAAACATTTAAAAAGCCAGTTCATGACCCCTTTAATATCAACATTTTAAAATGAGTAGTTTTATCTTTCTCTATCGTTTTTAATTTAATTGTTTTGTTCGCAGTGCTTCATTTTATTTTGGCCGATTTTCATACTCTTGCTTTAGATTAAAGTTTGTAATGTTATCAATCACCTCTTAGCTGGTTGGCTTGGTTCATGGCATAGCGCTTTAAAAAATACTTTTAAAATACGTTTAAGGGAAATGAATGGAAAAAATACCATTGCCACTGAAAAGGTGGGTGGGCACTGTTGCACTCAACATTCAATGGTCAGAAAGACCACCCTTTCTGAGTGTGCAGAGCGAAGCCTAAACTCACTCAATTGGTTAAGCTGTTGTTGGTCGGATTCTCAAACAAAAAAGTGGCTTTTCTGGGAATCGGCCTACAAATGACTTGTTTCTGTATATTAAGCTTTAAAATGCGAAAGTTTAACACTGAAAAACTTCACCTTTAATACAAAGCACACACCTGAGAGCATCTGTAGCCGGCGGTTTATTTGGGGAACATGCTAAATTTATGCCTGTTTGATGGAGCATGTCAGGCATTCTCTTCATGGGAGAGAATATAAGACCCACACAGGGAGGGGACTGTAGGGCAACCCAAATGTCAGGGGCAGCCCAATTGAATACTAAAACAGCCTGTAAGATGAAGTCATTGGAGCATGAGTTATTGACTTTCAGTTCTCAGAGCTGTACGGCACTTTGTCTTACAGTCAAATGTCAAGTGTTTGTTTTAGTTCAGCATGCAGTGGTATTTTGGATGCATTACTGACAAGCCTATAGTTTTACTGAGTCTTAAAGATTTCATTTCCCTGAGAGTGTTTCAGGTTTCCCTTCAGATAAAATATTACAATTATAGGTAAAAGTTCACCGTATGTTTGAGTTTGTGCATTTTGGACATTGCGGAATTGATTGCACTTTTAGAAATCCGCCGAGAATAACATTAGGGAGCTCGATGTATAATCATTCAGGTGGCTATTGAACAGGTCAGAGGTCAAACTGTTAAACCTGATCCTCTACCCAAAGGGACCATCTAATTAATGACCTACCACAACACTCATTTAAATTCCCTTAAGTAAATGGAAAATAGGTGTATTTATTATCAAGGATCGCTTTTAATAAATTATTTCCCAACCGGCTCATTGGGAAAATGTGCCTGTGGCCAAATTTTGAAGATATTACATTACTTCTTACAGATTTAGCAGCACTTTCAAAGTGAAATATCGATTGAGTGGAGCTAAAGCGTAACAGATTAGCATAAATCTGTCACAACGAATAAGTTCGTTGGTTGTACATTTTGCAATTCGGCCGTTAATGTTTGAATATAACGTACCAGCACCTTCTAAACCTAACCGATAATGGTAACAAAAGAAAACATGACATGAAAATGCATTTGATGAGGCAACCACGCCATTTCTACAATTCTTTGAGTACTTTTATTTTGATTTGTGTTTCGTGGGACATGTGCCGGGTGAGCAGAGCAAGTTTACTACATCAAAAATCCCAACATGTAATAGTTTACATTTACATTTATTCATTTAGCTGACGCTTTTATGCAAAGCGACTTACAATTGCTATGTCAGAGGTCGCACGCCTCTGGAGCACCCAGGGGTTAAGTGTCGAACCCGGGTCTCTCACACCAAATACATGTCTTATCCATTGCGCCATCATCACCCCTGCACTATGCAATAATGCACTATTACTGCAATAATGCACTATGGTAAAAATATTTTGATGTCAAAGTAATGTATCTTATAATCTGCAGTGAAAAGATTATAAACTGAAAACAGCAGTGACTTGTATATATAGATACTAGGACTGTTAAACGATTAATCGCGATTAATCGCATCCAAAATAAAAGTTTGTGTTTACATAATATATGTGGGTGCACTGTGTATAATAATTTATATATATAAATACACACACATGCATGCATATTTAAGAAAAAAATATTATTTATATATAAAATATTTATATTTTTATATAATATAAGTTATATATAAATCTATATACAGTATATACATGAAAATATTTCTTAAATACATATATACAAGCATGTGTGTGTATTTATATATAAAAAACACCCACATACTGTATATTACAGTATGTAAACACAAACTTTTATTTTGGATGCGATTAATCGTTTTACAGCATATAATAGATACTGTACATTTTTGGAATTGGTAGTACAAAATATAAAAATATAGGTAGAAGTATGTTTTTCCAATGTGCATATGTTGCCGCTTTGGAACTGTATGTGTGTGCTGGAGCGAATCAGTTTTGAACAGGGAACGCTTCTGAACGTGTACCGCCTTTGATAATTTAGTGTTATTGAATTAGGACGGTAAATTTGTTTATAGAGGGCACTAATATTTAATTGGTTGTCTCTTAAAACTAATTAGGTTCCTTGTTGATACATATTGATTGTAATTGTTTAATGGAGGAGAAGGAGTTTATTTATACTGTAAAAATGGCAGGATATTAACCTCTAGAAATCACAAGGGGAAAAAGGCCCAGGACAGAAACACAGATGCCCTCAGATGAAGACAGCGAGTTGCATGATGGGACTGACACACATTTGCTTACCCTCCGATCAACCCATATCCACCTCCTACCTCTCTCTCTCTCCCTCTCTCTCTACGACAGGTCTTCAGCCTTAAGCTTTAGCAATCAATGCAGTAATTAAGAAAGAGGCAGAGAGAGAGGAGGCCAAAGTCAGCACTCTTTTCTTTAACATGGTCCTCCACAGCATCACCATCTTCCCACTGAAACACGACCATTAGCCTATTTCTCCTTATTTTTACAAATCCTTTCATTTCATTCACTGAAGTTAATAGCGCATCTTTTCAATTCCACCCTCTTTATCTCACTTCCTGCAGTTTTTGGTGACGGGACGGTCGTGTCCATGTTCATTCAAGTGCAAACTCTCCTGTTCTTGTATTATGTGCTTCCGATTGTGTGGAAAGCCAATATACCTGTAAGACATCATTACTAGATAATTACAATCGATTCAAACTTTCCTCTGCACTCTTCAGAGGGTTTGAGGTTGATGGCAGTCTCCCTCTGCTGGTCATCACCTGACATTGCAAGTGTGAGGTCTTGCATCATTGGGAGACACGGTCAGTGTAGTGTCCAATGAACAGACTAAAAAAAATCAAATAAACATGCATCCACAATAGGAAGTGGGATGCACCTAATAGAATATATTGTGATTTCCTATCTGTTGGTATATTGCGTGTGTATGCTGTTTGCTGTTCTCACTCGCTCTGTGCATTGGGATGAAGGTATGCTATTAGACAGAAACGTTACATACATCCCAGTAGGTGAACTGCTGTGTCTTGCTGCATTGGCAGGGATCGCCTGCATTAAAGGCTTTTTCACAACACTATGGAGAACACTGCAGCAAAACTCCTTTACACGGGAGCTCCGCAATACACCACACTAGATGATGATGTCACTCATGCCTTTGCAAACACTGTAACCTGCTTACATTGACAAAACGCTTTTGCCGACCAATCAGTGGTCACTTCTTCTCTGTCCTCTCCATAAACCCTACAAATTGTTGCAATAAAAATGTGTCCAAATTAATCAAAATTACAAAGTGATTTTTTTATTATTTGTTTAATAAATAAGTTCTATATCCAGGAAATTATTCTGTAAATAATACAGTGCTTCACACATCTCTTATATTTAATTTATAGACTTATGAACAGCATGTGAGTGTGTCTAAGCAAGAAAATGACGTATTTTGTCTAACAAATATATTAAAGGTGCATAATTGTTAAAAAAGCACTAATTCTGGTTCTGCTTATCACCTCTACTAATGAATCAGACCCTAATGAATTATCAACATCCTACCCAGCCTAACATTATGGGTTAATAACAGTAATATTGTGAAACATATTTTTTTAGCAATGTAAAATAACTGTTTTCTGTTTAATGTACTTTATTCTTCTGATGCAATTTTCAGTATCATTCGGTGTCACATGATCCTTCATAAATCATTCTAATATGATGGTTCTAATATGACATTTCTCATTATTATCAATGTTGAAAATAGTTTTTTCGAAATCCTGATGCATTTTTTCCTGGATTCTTTGATGAATAGGAAGTTTTTACTGTGGTGAATTTCTTTTACTTTTTCTTTTATTTTTTCATACTGACCCTAAACTTTTCAAACGGTGTATATGCACATAGGAAGTTTATACAAAACTTTATTTGATTTTATGACAAAAAAAAAATGAAAATGAAAAATATACTGAATGTGAGATAAAAGCCACAGAGAAGGAGGAAAGAATCAAAATTAATCGAGTGACAAATTATAATTTAGGCTGTGAGTTGACCTACAATAACAAGATGACGTGGAAAAAATACTATTTCTAAATAATATTAATTTATATAAAAACACACAATTAGTAAACATTCTTGTGCGTGTTGTACATCCTGCTTTCTATGTGTGAGAAAATGTATAAAAAAATTCACACGTTCCTAATTTGAACAAAAAACTTCTGATTTTACTGAACTTCCTGCAATTTTGCAGTTAAAGGGGCAATTTGTTTAATAAGGCATGTCAATTTGACCCACTAGAAATCTGAATCTACACTGTCCTGTACAAGGTTAAACTGAATATTAGAGACCTGAGACTTGAATCTCACTATAGCAGCCCTACTTATATAGAACCTGAAAATAGAAATGAGACCATAGCAGACAGAGGTAAAAGAGGAGGAAAGGAAGCGTTAGAGTGAGGAAGAATAGGAGGAAAGGGGTGGATAACGGTTTGGAGAAGAAATCCCTGAAGAGCCCCTGGATTAGTGGTCAGCTGGCCCTGTTTTTAATATGAGCAAAATGTCTTGCTAATGGACCTCTAGGGGAATTCATTGAGAAAGACAGAAGTCGCTGGTCAACGCTGCATTGAGCTCAGTTGAGTCAAGGAGAGCCGAAGCATGTGTTCGGAATGATAGAGGTGATGATGTCAGCTAAAGAACTGGTCCTTGAGATCTCAGTTCATGTTTATATTGGACAGTCAATATTGAACATAAGTTTCATGGGTTGGTGTTAAAGTCAGAGGCATTGAAAGAAATGAGAAACTTCAAATTTCCCGGTTGATTTTCATTTAGCTTTAATGTGGTCAAAGAATGGCATAAAGGGGTGTTGATCCGGAGCAAGATGGTGGTAGACATTTTCATGATATTTGACCAGCTGAGAAATTGTAAAGAGCTTATAAAATGTGTAGGAGTCAAAACAGCGGCAGGAATCCCTCTGTCACTCAGACCAACGATGATCTGCTGCAAAGAAACGCAGTTCTGACGCCTGTACTGAACTATGATAAGAAAAAAATAGCTGCTTTATCATTCTGTCCTTTTTAAGGTAATTTTTGGTTCATTTAGATGTCTTTGGTCCATTTTACTTTCATATTTCAGTCGAACTGCACCAGAGTTTGCTTCGTCCGCTTGTTTGGTGCGCATCAGGTTTCGGATGGAAGTGTTCACTCTTTGGGTGCTTTCACACCTACCTCATTTTGGTTGAATCGCACTGAGAGTTCGTTGTCCCCCTTGGTGCGGTTTGTGTGGGCAGTTGTAAATATAGCATCCGCACACGGGTGAGCCCCAAAAGCGGACCAAACTAATTCTAGAGTGGTTTGATTGTGCTGAGAATGTGATCCAACCTCGAACAGACCCAACTGCCAAAGAACTGCGCATTTTCTGGACTAAACCAGCTGCCGTAGTCAGCTGTGCTGTGCATTATGGGATGAGGACTAATGTTGATTGACAGTTTGGACTTTTAGCATGGCAGCTCACAGGCAAACTTGGAGTTGTGAGGAGGTGTGGAGCCTCATCGAAATTTGGTCTGATGACCACATTAGGTCCCAGCTCTCAAAAACTCACAAGAACAGCGACAGCTCAGGTCAAAGGGGGTTTCATAGATCTGTGCAATGCACATTAATTCTGACCAATTGAAGCGCAGTTATGGAAATGCGTTCAAGACACATCTGGCCAACGAGTAGGGTTGGGTATCGTTTAAATTTAAAAGATTCCGAATTTCGATTCCTTGTTTCGATTCCGGTTCCTAACGATTCTCGATTTCAATTCTTTTAGGAGGCAGGGTCAAAAAAAGTTTAGCTAACCTTGCCAACCAAAGGTCTTTCTGAAGGAAATACTCTTTTTGTCACAAATTTTGCATTTTGCCGAGATTTTGTTATTTTTTAGAAAAGTGAAGCCACACTTTGGACCGCCGACATAAGCTACTCATGTTCGAACTCGACGCGGTTATGCCAACAGTTCCGGTAGAGGCTTCTTCGTTGGTGTTGTTCAGCGGTTTCTTCTTCCGGTCGGCGGACTCTGAATATCGAAACTAGGAATCGTAATTTTAACATTTGAACCGATTCGGGAAAATGAAAAGTTAGTCCCGGTTCCAATCGATACTCGATTCTCGATACCCAACCCTACCAACGAGTAATGTGGATTTCACGTGACTGCATTTTTGGTTCATTTCATCAACTGATTCAGACCAGAGCAATCTGTTTTCGCCCTTGGTCCAGACTGTACCAATGAAATGAACCGAACTACAGATGTGAAAGCACCCTTAATCAAGTGAACTGCTCTATCAGAGCAATCACACCAGGGTTCAATTTTATTGAACCAAACATGCCAAGTGTAAACACGCCCTAAAGGACTAAGCACTTTTGTTGTGCACTCAAGTTTGATTGACATCAGAGTTCGGTGAACACTGTTTTCTAAACTCAAGTATGTACCCACAAACCGTACCTGAGGGTGCTTTCTCACTGGGCTTGTTTGCTGCGGTGTGAGCCCGAGAGTGATTGATCCCGGCGCCCCTGCAGAGATGGTCTTGTTTCACTCCACTTGATTCTGTCAAACCCTGGTGCGTTTGCATGCATCTTACGTCATCGCAACGTGCACAGCGCATGATAGAAAACAGAATGCGGGTCAATGTATTGTTTTTTATTAATTTGGTGTAATTAATTTTAGGGTGTGTGTGTCGCATAAGGTGGCTTTCTGCTGCTTAAACCTAGTCTTTTGAGGAGACAGTGGATTTCCATTAATTTGATTCCACGCGCTATGCGCAAATACACTACAGGTTCACTCTGGCTCGTATCCAAGGTAAATCATCAGGAATACCATCCCTTACATGTGTTTTATTTAACTAAATGCATCATAATCAGTTAAAACGCAAGCGCAGGTCACTTGACTTCCTGAACAAGTGCGCCCCCGAGTCCATGTTGCTTTCACAATCACGTGAACCACAGCAGGGTTCAAGTGCAACCGAACTCTCAGACCACCTATTCCAGGTAGACTCGTGTTCGGTACCCCAGTGCGCACCCGGGTCCACATGACAGTGCTCACATTAGCGCATATATTTTTCATGCAAATCGTGCCCCGTTCCGAATTAAACTGCTAGTGTGAAAGCACCCCCACATAGAAAAGTAATTTTTTTAAATACGAAAGAATCGGTATAGGGGAGAGCGGGACACAACCTAACGCTTTTTGGTTTTGGCTCAATTAATTAAAAAATAATTAGGTTAGATTAATACTTTTTTTACACAAGCAACATACACATCTCTGCTACAAATGACCACTTAAAGTTTTTCTAGGACCTACCATTTTCGTACAGTTGCACTGAAAGTGACAGAAGTGCAAATGTTACAACTTACCCCATATGCGGGGTTAATTGTAACAGATAGAGGGGTTAAGTTGTAACACTTGTGTGTAACACACATAATTCAGTACTATTTTATTTGTATAGTTTGATATTGTTTGTGCATCTGTATAGACAGATATCCATACATCCATCCCTCATCCAATCATCCTTCTATTATGGATCAATATCATGGATAGAGACAGAAAAGGGCTGCACAGTTTTGCAATAAATAATAATAAATAAAATTATAAATATTGTAATTGCAATTAAATTAGATTTGTGTGTGGCAGCTGCATGTACAAATATTATTATTAATAATAATAACAGTAATAATAATTCAAATGAGCTTAAAATAAAAAATTAAAGGGTTTATTGCATTTATAACAGGCCATATTTTTAATAAATAAACAAGTTATCATTCATAGTACACTAAATTTTAAACATTTTAAATTCCAACATTGTTTGTGAAAGTCTAACAAAGTTAAATGTATACTCAAACCTGAAAAGTTGTGTGGCTCCGTTTTCATTTGATTATCATTGTACACTTGGCGGCTTAGTTGTAACACTCTGTTACAACCAACCCCGCTGTGTATTACATATTTTAAGCCTAGCTAACAGTCGCTAGGAATTGCTGACATGTTTCAAAACGGTGCTATGTTTGAGCCAACAAGACAGTGATTAAGGCAATATAAAGTTAGATTTGGAAACGTATACACCCAACTCAGAAACCGAAAAAAACCTATGATGAAAAAACAATTACTTTCATGGTGTCAAAACACTCTTTGTCCAGTATCTTCGCGAAATATAATGAAAACTTTCCGCAAATTTGCAGGAGACCGTCTTCTGGCAGTAAGAGAAAAATAGCGGAAAGACAACCTGCTTGATCCTGACGACTATGTAAACGGTCCGTGTTACATTTAACCCCGCGTTAGGTTGTGCCCCGCGCTCCCCTACGGTTCGCTGCTCATATGAACACAATCATACTAAATAGCGGAAGTGAACTGATATTGATAATGTATGATTCGAGCTGTGTTTGTGTGTGTGTTCTCACTCACTTTCCTGATGAACGTGACTGATGCACTACAAGAGAGAATCTCATTTCTGCTCCCCTTCAGCAAAAAAGGACTCCCACATTCTTTAGAACATTTGGAGCAGACACTTATTAAGTTATTTGTGAAACAATACCTTAGGTTTAAAGAACAAAATATAAAAGTGAATTTTCCGATGCTATATATTTTCATAATGCATTATGCACTTTCATTGTACAGACATAAGAAAATGACACTAAAATCTTCGGACACTAAAAGAGTCCTAAAAATCTTCTTTGGTGTTCTACAGAGGAAAATAGGCTTGGAACGACATGTATACCGTATGTTTTGCACTTCCAAAAAATCTCACCGCAGGCCACATCTTGACTGCCACTGGATATGCAAAATCCTACCCTATCTCATGACCAATTTGTACTGAATTCGTACGAGTGATTAAAAAGTGGCTAATTCGATACTGATTCGATACGACCTCAGCTCGTACAAATTCGTATCGATTTGTCTAAACCCACGTGACGGTTAAGTTTAGGGGCGGGGTTAGGGGTAGGTCATTCGTACAAATTCATACGAATTGGCCAATTCTGTAAAATATGTACGATTTAAGCAAAATCGTACTAATTTGTACGAGTGAGGTTGTATGAATTGTTACGAATTAGCCACCTCGTAAAATTCGATATCGAATTCCTGTGAGATCGGGTTGGCAAAATCACAGTGTTTGATTCCAGGTAAGAGGCTCAAGCAATAAAGGGTCAAATATTTCAGCAAATATATATATATATATATATATATATATATATATATATATATATATATATATATATATATATATATATATATATATATATATATATATATATATATATATATATATCTGTAAGTGTCTGGAATAAAGAGAGATATCATAAAGCATGCTCTAGGTAAAGTGTGGCGTCCACCTCAAGAGAGAGGCCTGTGACTGCAGAGACTAAACTGCAGAGCAGCATTTTTTTTACCCTTGGATTGCCCTAATTATACAGTGCATTGATTTTACAATGCATCCATGGATTGATTAGCAATGCCTCTCTCTCTTTCTCTCTGTGCACCCCTTCACCTCTTACAGGAAGTACTGTGCATGCCGGCTTTTTCTGATCTCATGCGATCTCTCCCAGGGGTGAGAAGGCTGTGCCTGCTTTCCACTGACCTCCCTTCTTTAGTTCCCTTTCAGCTCCGGGTCCCTAGAGAGTGTCCTCTGGCGGTGGCGAATGAGGTAGAGAGGGCAAGTGATAATGAAAAGGAGAGCAAAATTGCTCTTTATCAAACTCCTCTCCTTTATGAAAAAGAAAGGAGCGAGGCAGATGAGTGCAGGGAGATCAATTGCTCTGGGTGGGGAAACGGGAGGCAAACAAGATGAAGAATGCATTTAAAAATCAATTACACAGTAAATATGACACAAGTCAGCCATGACGGCCTCAGGGGAGCATGGGAAAATAAGGTTCTTGCCTGTACTCTGGTAAATTCATTCTCAATGAATAAATTATTCTTTTGATGCGGAGGGCATTAAAAGAAAATACGCATGGTGCCTGTGTTAACACAATGTTATTCCCTGATGACATTGTACGTTATTAATTTCTTCTATACATTTTTGCTTACAATCCTTCTTAGATAGACTGTAGCGCAAGATATTACCCGAGAGGGTCATACACCTACCATAGGGAAAATGTCCAAGCCTTTCTTATAGCTATAAGCCTACATCAGCTCTTCTATTACCGCCATTTATTTTATAAATTACAATTTTATTTGCTTATATATAATTTACATGTTTAAAACAAAGTTAACTCCTCATTAGAACAGTTTGAGGATATGTACCTCATATTTGGCATGTGCCATGTCAGGAAATCATTCAAATGGGACGTAAACTGAACGAATAGCTCTGTGCTCTTGCATATCTTTTTAGAAAGCCATTTCATCAGCAACAGCTTTGGGATAGGCTATCTTGTATTTTAAGCATTTCTTTAGAGAGGAACCGCACACAAGGTAATGAAGGGCATCGATCCAGGTTGCTTTATTAACGGGGCGTGCTTCTGAAGCGCTAATAGGACGCCACTTATTCTGTGGAGGTTTAATTAGCCTCGTGCTGAAAATGTGCTTACAGCGCGCGCTGCCACTCGGCCGTCACCTCGCACCCCGCACACACGCTCATTTCACGGGCCGCTGGGACCGAGATCAAGACAGCGAGGCCCTTCTTCTTTCAAGTAAAGCGTTCATTAAAGTCTAAAGTTCATTATAGTCTTGTGTCGATTAACGCGTCCCTCTGTCAGTCCTCTCCGCCCGCGCACCGAGCATGCTGATGCCTCGCTATATACCCAGAGAATGGAAATCTACGTCATGGCGCAGTGCACTCTGGGTAGCGGCGGCCATATTTTAGGACACGGTTGTCGTAACTTAGGTAAACAAACACACATGGACCGTGCGAAGATCAAGCACAAGGTTCTCTACCAAGATAAGCTGAACAAGGAAGCAAAGGAGCGCTACTTAGAGAAAATACAGGCAATTAACGGGCTCGATCCGTACGGAACACAAAGAGCGATCGACCGATCTGAACAAGCTACCACAAACAACATTTCCTGGTGCGTTTTCGTACCTTGTTTGTGGTGTGAGCGCATACACATTTGAGCCAGACACACCTCTCTGTCACCAACAACAACACTGCAAGTTAAACTCTGTGTCGAATATATTTAATTTTTTACTTAGGAAACATTTTTGATAAGTTGTTTACTTTTATTAAATATAATTTCCAGGCGAAACGCTGTTGTTTTTATTGTTTCTGCAATGTTTCTAGATTTTCACATATGAGGAGTTTACCTTGGTATATGCTTAACCGTACACATAAACATAAATAAAGAACTCAGTAAATAGATCAAAAGTATATGTTTACAAAAAAATATACTGCATATTTGACTGACGTTTCTCACGCAACCTCCGTGTCCTAAAATCCCACAATGCCTTGCGTTACTGGGATCTGCTGACGTCACATTCCTATTCTCTATAGACCCTTTTACGGTTTGTACACAATGATGACGTGGCAACGATATTGCGTGCGCATATTGGCAACGGAAGTATGGCGACGAATCAGCAGCGGTGTCGAGCTCAGTCAAGCTACGCGAGTGGATTTTTATTATGTCCTCGCTCCAATCAACACGTTTAATCGCCTGCAGCCACAGGCACCGCCAGTTCTTCTGAAACAGCCATGATTCTGTCGGAATCCTATAAAACTTAAGCCCCTTGGTGGAATATTGATTAGTGCAACCGTAAACGCAACAACCAGACATTTTGAAGCTGGGAAACTGTTTTAATAAACTTTCGGAGTTGCTAAGTACGTTAGAGCCAGAGGGACACAACACCACTTGCGTCTGCCACAATGCACACACAATTATTTGATTACGTGGGCTGTAAAAGGGTCTATAGGCAAAATAATGAACTATCGCGAGAAGTCGTTGTTGTCCGCGAGAAGCGATGATCTGTTGAAAGTGATCTGCCATTTTGGAATTAACTCATAGGGCTCTATCTTGCACCCGGCGCAAATGACTTTATACACTGACGCATTTATCATTCCTATTTTGCACTCGCGCAAAGCGGGCTTTTTTCCTCCACAGACGCACGTCGGTAAACTAACAAATGAACTTGCGCTTCCTGGGCGGGTTGGCGCAAAAAGGAGGCGTGTGTCTGCGCAAACAATCCCTGGTGCTATTTTGCAGTTCCAGAAAACAATTGCGCCAATGACCAGAAAAAACCTGGTCTAAAGTCAGTGGCGCGTGCGCGTATATTCAGATGCTATTTTAAGCGTGCATGCTTGGCCATAATACAGAGTGTGAACAATGCGCATACACTGTAGATGATTCTCTCATCAACACAGATGCATTTTACTTTTTGCAAATGATACATTATTATACGGAAAAATATATAAACATGAGGGAAATCATTGTTGTGTCCATGATGATGGGAAAAACAGGCATAAAGCTTACACATTTACCCAAATTATTATATGCATGTTTAACCCGAAGCTAATTTGGGTGGGTTTGTCCCATCCCCAGTGTCCCTTCTCTTTCTTTTACGGCCCTGACGAGAACATCGTTCTACTCGGCTGTGAACCGATGCTGAAGCGTGCCTGGTAAATGCGCCGTTAAAATAGAATTGCGCCACGGAACAAGCACATCTCGTTCATCATGCTCTTAAAGGGAATGTGATATGACGCTCTTATTGGTTCATTTCCGTTACGCCCAAACCACACCTATGAATAATGAAGCTACTCCAGACCAACCCCTTTTAGATTTGTGCCAGGCGCAAGAGGCATTGTATCCCGCCGGGAAAATAGCAACAGCGCCGGGATCCGCCCACAAAGTTAATTGCGCTTTGCGCTTTGACACTTGCGTTTCAGATCGTTAAAATAGGGCCCTTAGTATTTCTCTTCTATATACAATTTGTTCTTTACAACTCTACCATTTAGGACTCCACCAGTGCTAGAGGTTAATGCAAAGATTGCTCATTATAGGAGGGTTCTAAATACAAAAATCTAATTCTTTTTCTCCATAGTGACATTGATTTTTAAATTACTGACCTCAAAAAAACTTTTCAATACTGACCTACATTGAGCTCTGAGGTTGTTAAATGATTATACATGCTTCTATAGACCCCCTTTACACACAGTGCAATGATCCCGGGAAATTACCAGAACGCCATCTGTGTGAACGCAAACACGACCCGGGATTGATACCGGCATTGATGCCGGGTTGGGGACCTAGTAACATTGCCGGAATCATTCCCGGAACCACAGACATAAGAAGTGGAAAGAGCCATCTCATTGGAACTCTATTGAGACAAGTGAAGCCCATTTTTCAGCGGGTTTTTTTAGGACTTCCGTTACTGACGCGCAGACTCAAACCGACTCAAACAGAGCTTGATGACGTAGATGTGACGTGAGCAACCTGTCTGTCTTTTAGTTAGCCTGGGAAAACCCAGACAACTTCTGGCAAATTTAGATTTGCTCTGAAAGTCAGTCTGGCAAAGAGCTCATTCAAACCCATTTCCAATCCGCAGAAATTGTCAGAAACGTTGGACGTTGCGACGTTACACGATGACAACAGACGGCTGGGATTTTGAAGCAGATTTTGTAGCCTACATTACAAAGATAGATGCCGCCGTCCAACATCACTCGCTCGAATCAGCTATCGCGACTGTTTTAAGCGATTTTAACGTTTCTTTTTTGTTTAAACAGGAGCGAAGATCAGACACTCGGAGATGTTTCTCCGCAGCCGACCGCCGCTCTGCAAACGTCATCTCCTTCATCGCTCTGATTGGTTTTAGGTCTACCCGTGACGTCCGTTGGTGACGTTCCTCTGGAAATGATTTGTCTATGACGCTTTGCCAGACCATATCTCAGTTACAAATTAGAATGGTCTGGTTTTAACCAGGCTATCTTCTAGTGGCTGTGGCATGAGAAATTTGGATCATTCCCTTCCGAAACTTGCAGAAGCGGAGAGTGTGAGTAGGAGCTGTCCAGAAACTGTTGCTAGGTATTCTGATTAATTATTTTGTCATTTTGCCTCCACGTTTCCCCGATTGCCCGCAAGCTTCTCCTCCTGTCCATAGGGTAATCTCTCAGTGTGCGTCAGAGAGTCGCGTGGTTATGACGCAATCGTTAGCCTACTTTTACAAAAAACTGCTTCTACGGGCCCATAACATAAGTTACAAGTGTAATGGAGCATTTTATACATTGTCGATATTTCTTTAGAAATAAAAAAATGATTCTTCAAACGCCTCAGATGTAAAGTTATTCGCTGTCAAAGTGACGCCAAAATGAATGAGAGTCAATGGAACATTCTACATCAGGATGTTAGGTCTGGGAACTCTCAATTGTCATACCTCAATCCGAGGGCGGATGAAAGGTTGTCTTTCAATATCCTCTGCACGCCATAGGATAGCGCTAACCAACCAGAGCAACAAATGGCTGTGGATGAGTGAGTCCAATGCGTTTTCCCTCCAGCGGAGCAAGTTCATATATTAAACTTTTGCCGTATCCGGTCGTCAAAACTCCGAACACATCTTCCTTTTTTAAGAATGACTAAGTGACGTTCTCGTAACTCCAAGTCATCCGAGTCGCGGCCAAAGCTCGAAATCAGAAAGACCGCTGTTCGCCGAGCTGCATCTTGTTTGTTTTTAAGTAGCAGGGAAATCACCTATGGAAATCACGGCGCAGAACCGTCACAACTCTGCCGTCATTGTTAAGCCCGCCCACCAACTCTATACACGATGTGATTGGCCAGACCAGAGTTTGGTTTTTCCACAACGAAAGTCAACGGAGAGTTGCTAGACCACACTTTGCGGCAAAAAAATTTGCTGCCGCTAGGGTGCGTCTAGATGTTCTAGGCTATATACGTTCAGAGGTCGATACTCTCCAGTGGCATCTGATGAATGTGTCCACTAGAGATTGCATTACTCTGATCAAACACTGACCCTTTCACACATTGATTATAATGACTTCTTCCAGGAAATGCCCAGTCCACTTATTTTATACTCATGACTGACTGCAAACAAGATTGTTCTGCTGTGATTTCTGGTTGGGGTTGATCAGAGTAGCAGTGGATATTTGTCACTCACACTGTATGAGTGAATGATTCAGTTTTCCTCAGTGAAGTTAATGGCCTGTTAATGTTTTTCAGTCTCAAACAGACTCTGCCTGAGACTATTCATTCTGTCTTTTCTCATTATTCATGTAGTCCAGAGACTCATAAACAATAAAAACAACTCCTGTAAACTTATGTAAATGAGTAATGTTGGCATGTGCCCACAGCTCAACTGTTGTGATGATATGCTGTGTGTGTGTGTAAGGGATACACTTGTGTGATGTGTCTGCAGTTGTGCTTATGAAGGTGGTGCCCCAAAATAGATCAGGGAGAGAGAACTCCCTCAACCCACACATACGCACCAGCGGTCTAGATGAAGACCACCGGGATCTCTGACAAACTGCATACGCACCGCTTTTCCACTCTATTCAGACCGTGTTTCCCTCTGGACACTGTTCCAGCTGCCTTTCTTTGCATGTGATTCCCTGATAAACAACTGCATATCAACTTTAAAATCACGTTCGGGGTCAATGTTTCTTCTCAAAAAAATAAACGGGGAAGTTGCAGCCTATTGGTTATTCACTTCTCGCTGCTAATGTGTGTGCACTAACTTGAATGGGTTAAATGCAGATTTTAAGTATGGGTTACTTCACGTCACACACTAATATATATGACGCCATTGCTATACAGAAACATTAGGGAATGTGTGTGTGGCTTTGTTTGTTGTTTATGTGTAGGTTCAAAGGTTTTTATTATGCCAAAAAATTGTACATTAACTTTTTCTGACTTTTTTGAAATATATATATTGTTGTATTGTAGTGAGTACTACTTGGAGGTGGTTGGTTTGGGTCAACTCTTCAATAAAATCAATCTCTTATTAACAGGTACTTTTGTCCTTTCTCGTCGTCTGATTATCTGAAATATTACAATTCTGTTCACAAGTTTATTTACAGCATAATTTGCAAGATGTTTACAAAAAGGGGGAATCATAAAAATGGCACGTGGAAGATAAAATAATTAGACCAATTCATTCTCCTGTTCAAAAGTTAGTATCCCTTAAGTCTTAATATTGTGTGTTATGTTCTTGAGTGTCAGTTACTGCTTGCGTCCTTTTTGATAGTGATAGAGCTCATGGATGGCAGTGGATAGATTGACCACTGTTCAAAAACCTCCAGGTCCTGTATGATCTGGTTGCATTTGGGACATTTCAAGCTCTGTTTACAGTGACTTAATGATGTTGAAGACAAGGGACCAGTTGCATAGCTGTAAAGACGGACAACTAGCTAATAGTTAGGAGCAGTGGTGGAATGTAACGAAGTACAAATACTTTGTTACTTTACTTAAGTACATTTTTCAAGTATCTTTACTTTACTTAAGTAGAATAAATAGTGCATACTTTTTACTTTTACTTTGTTACATTTTGCAGCAATTATTTTACTTTCTACTCCACTACATTTCTACAACTTCTGTTACATTTTCATTACATTTTCTGATCAGTTTTCCCCTGCCAAAACGTAATCTGACTGTCCGTTCGTTGCACGTTTGTCTCACCAGTGACGTTTGGTTGCCATAGATATATCGACCCGGTCACACTAAATGCGTCTTGAACGCAGTGCGTTTATCGTGCAATTTATATGCGAAAATTAGTTTTTACGTGCATAGGAAATGCAGCGTGTGTAATATATACGTTTGGTTAGGATGGCAAGCCAAAGGTTCAGAATTGCAGCATAAATTAATCTGCGTTTACTGCCATAGTTATTAACATATAGTAAGGATAAGCATGATGTGTATATTGCCTAATTGCAAGCTTGTTTCAGAAATGGTGACAACATTTTTTTTCCATCATTATTGAACATCATTACAGGAGTATTAGGTTGAGAATTAAATGTTTTATTAATCATTAGAAAATAGACATAGAAAATAAATTATGCAAGTACTTTTACTTTTAATACTTAAAGTACATTTAAAATCAGGTACTTTTTACTTAAGTATGGTTGTCATTGTGGTACTTCTACTTTTACTAAAGTAAATATTTATCTGGTTATTTGTACTTTTACTTAAGTACTGAGATTCAGTACTTCCTCCACCACTGGTTAGGAGTAATCAGTCTTACTTCTTGGTATCAAATTAATCTATGTTTTTATGTACCTGGCTTAAAGGGATAGTTCACTTAGTTAAGTTCACTTAGTTCAAAACAGAAACAGCCATTATGAAGCTTGGAAGAGCCAGGACATTTTTTAATATATCTCTGATTATATTCATCTGAAAGAAGAATGTCATTTACTCCAAGGATTAGGGGTGTTCAATATCACGACTTTTGATTGTGCACAATAAAAATGTATCCATGATCTGCTTTGAAAGAATTATTGTAAGTGTCTGTGCCAGTCTTTCTATGTGTGCCGGTGACCTTGTCAGTGTCCGTGCCCATGTCTGTTCTGTTATTAGATCTACACCACCAATGAAAATTTTGGGTTCAATAAGAATTTTTTTTTGGGTGAAAAAGTAATTAATACTCATATATTATTTACCAAGAATGCAAAATTTGATCAAACGTGGTGGTAAAGGTGTTTTGATTTTACAAATATCAATTGAATGCTAAAGTTTCAAATAAAATAAATAAATTTAAAATAAATAATTTTTCTGTTTACATTCAGTTAAAGGGATAGTTCACTTTGAAATTAATTTTTGATATGTTTTAGCTTACCTCAAGGGCATCCAAGATGTAGGTGTCTTTGTTTCCACAGTATTTTCAATTTTGACATTTTTCAGTCAAACCGTTCTTGTCTATCAGTCATATAATGGAGGCTAAGGGGGTTCACCTCAAAAGAGCATGCACAGAGAAGTCCAAATTAAACATGATTTAATGACTCGTAAATTTAAGTACACATTGATGGCCTAAGACACTCACGTTTTTTGTGAGAAAATGAACAGTATGTATATTGTTTTTACCTTGTGTAATCACAATGACGTCCAAGTGATCTGAATCAGTCGTGCAATGTCCAACTGAACCAAACTGAATCAGTTCAATGTTACGCCGGAAGTGATCACTTGCGTGTGACGTCACTCAATATTTGGCGGAGATTTCGGAAGTTTTACCTTTTACTAAACATATTTTAGATATATCGAAATCATCTTCCATTGCGGTTTCCTGTTTATCTAAATATGTTTAGTGAAAGGTAAAACCTCCGAAATCTCTGTATAAACAAAGAGTGACGTATGACGCAGTAGGCCAGCGTAGGCGCGAAAGCGATCACTTCCGGCACATGCGCAGACCGAAGCGCCCGTGCCGTCAGATCATTTTGTCATGGCTATAATTGCAAGAGGTAAAAACTATATAAATACTGTTCGTTTTCTGACACAAACCGCTTGTTTCGTGTCTTAGGCCATCAATGTGTACTTACATTTACGAGTCATTAATCATGTTTAATTTGGACTTCTCTGTCCATGCTTTTTTGGTGCACCCCCTTAGCCTCCAGTGTATGACTGATAGACAACAACGGTTTGACTGAAAAATGTCAAAATTGAAAATACTGTGGAAACAAAGACACATCTTGGATGCCCTTGAGGTAAGCTAAAACATATCAAAAATTAATTTCAAAGTGAACTATCCCTTTAAGAATCCTGCAAAAAAAAAATTAAACCGTTTCCACAAAAGTGTTTATTAAAGGATAAGTTCGGTGTTTTACACTTAAAGCCCTGTTTTAAGATCCTTTCTGATGAAACAGAATGGCTAAGATTGTAATTTGGACACATGCTGTTTGCCCAAAAATTTTCGGTTTCTGTGGTTGCACCCCCGCACCTCCACAATGGTTGCACAGGTACACTGGAACAATCCTTCCTAAAACGCATGAAACTTTAGTATATAAAGACGTGTAACTCACCGAGTAGTCTGGGGTGTTCACTGATATACTCACACAAAAATCACAAAAGATGCTTTTCAACAGGTTTTATCATACAGTAGTTTTTGTCCAAGTCAAGTCAATGGAGTTGTAAATTGAGTTATTTGACCTGGTAAACAACATACATATCTGGAGCTTCTTTTTTGCTCATGCTTAGGTTTTTCAAATGACAAATCAAATTTAAAAGTGTATGTAAACTAATGAGCAGAACTTTGAAAGAGCTGTTCTTCAAAATGCGGCGTGTGTGCCTGCGTGTCTGTGTGTGTATTTGACTTAGAGGTACTGTATATGTACTGTACTAGGATGCTGGAAATCAATGGAAGACTTATCTATCCCTTCCTGCCTCCCTGCTTGTGTTTGATGAGGTTTCTGAGGTCCATTATGTGTTGGTGGTGATTTGCTCCCTCCGCTTTATCTGCTGAAGTGCTAGCTAATATGATTACAGAGCATTCACTAAAGCACCCTGTTTGCCTGTCTCAGCTCTTCACACACACAACCATTTAATCAGTCCCCTGTGACCAGAGAGAGAGAGAGAGAGATGGATGGATGGATGAATGGTGGCAGTGAAGGTCTCTGAATTTGACACATCTTTGAGTTTGCCTTTTTTTTCTTCTTCTTTTTTAGCCCAAACAGTAGAGGACAATAATAAATGCAATATTGACTGTTATGTTTATTAGTAACTGCTTGATGGTTGCTTTTATTTGTTTCATTTAGATTATTTCTTATAGTTACAGTCAACTTGTATCAAAATAACCATCAGTAAAAATAAAAGGAAATCATACTATGAAATGAGGTTTCTAGGTTTAACATTTCCACAAAATTATTTGGTGAATATATTGAGTATATTTGCATTTTACACAAAAATATTAAAAAAATTAATTAGTTGTTTACACAAAATATATTTACATAATGCCATAATAATAATATATAATAATGCATATTTGATATTTCATTCCAGAGTTATTTTGCTGCTCATTCAGTTTATTAAATGATATATAAAATAAAATACAAAATATTTAAAAAAATATTAAAATATAAAAAAATATTCGTGCGCTGTATATTCAGAATGTTTTTTTTAGAATCAAAATTAACAGACTAAATGTAAAAATCGTGATGTGGGAAATGTTTACATGGGAAATGGAAATGTTTACAAAACGATCCTTAGCAGATTTTTACTGGATGTGGCATTATTATTGCATGGAAATATGGGGACGATATATTTCACTGCACATGAGTTCAATGTTGTCTAATTCCTAACTATGTCATTTTCACAGAGTGAGGGATGGCGTATTCTGCGGACCCTGCGCCTGCACGAGCGCTGCTCGGGAAATACTATGAAAGTGCGCCACCTAGTGGACGAAGAAAGAAACGGCTGCTTGATATTACTGAAGGAGATGGAGCTAATGATGCAAGGGCGTGGCTGCGACTGGGGTGAGTTGAGAAAAAGCTACTTCAAACTATGATAAAGTATTGCCTATGTTTTAAACTGACACATTATTGTCAGGAATAAATTAAATTAAAAGTTAATTTCGTTTTGTTTTGAATACAATTAGTTGAAGTAAATAGGGTTATGATTGAAACATTGCAGTAGCCTACAAAAATGCGAAAGTAAACGTTTTTTTTTGCGCTTTTAAAAAGTGACTTTTTAAGATGTTCATGAAAAATGTTAAGTTAATGACAGACTGCTTGAGAGGTGAATAAACTCATTCACTGCGGTGATAAGCGTGTGAATGACCTGCTCTGTGACATTATAGCCTTTTTTTATTTTTTATTTTTTTTATTATGCAGTAAATAACATATACAGAACAATACAACAAACAATACAAAGCCAGGGGAATAAAGAAAAGGAAATAATAATAAAAATAAAGAGAACATAAATAAATAATAATAATAAAACAAATAAATAAAATGTACACTCAAAAACATGCAAGACCTTTACATGACATTAAATAGCCTAAACCATAGGCTGCTTTATATTTTTGCGTCAAACCGGAAATAATATTGTAATTTGATTATTTTTTTACAAGATGAGGCAACAAAAAAAATTAAAATCATGATTTGTTATTAGACCTATAACATTTTTTAGTACAAATAAATCTAGTAATTCATGTGGTTCAGATATCATTATATTTCAAGTTTCTGTTAAATAAACCAATCACCTTCATTGTCACTTAAATTTGTAAGTCAACGAACTCAAAATAAAAAAAAAATTAAATACAATGCTGAATAAAGTTTTTGTAATTTTTGCACCAAAATGTAGAATTATGATCATGCTGTATGATTTGACATGTTTGGTTCAGTTCATTAAGTATTTTGTATTGTCCAAAACTTGTCCAGTGACGGCACAATGCTATTTCATTATTAGTCAGCACTATTAGTTGTGGTAATTTCTGTCTCTTGAATGATATACGACTGTGCAGGGTCCAAAACTTAACAAATATTACACGTGTACAGACCTGCATTTGTACAGCTTAAGCATAATTTTTGAAGTGTGCGTGTGTGTGTGCGTGTGTGTGTGATAAGAAATGTGACCCCTCAGCAGAATGACTTAGGTAGTTGCCAACTCAGGCCCAGTGACACTTGCGTAACTCCTCCACATGCCACAAGTCAAGAGAACTCAACTCAAAACACATCAATGAGACATGGGGAGTGTGTGAATGGCATTTATAACAGATACATATTTACACCTTTTCATTTCAGTTAAAGATGACCCCCCCCCCCCCCTCTCTCTCTCTCTCTCTCGGAGTCATGGATGGGAAAGTAAACAGATGAGAGGATATTTAAAGCACCAGTGGGGAAGGACACCATTCTAGTTCCATTCAATGCAAATTCACTTCTCTCTGTCAATGAGTCACTATTGTCACATTAATTAACCAGAAGAACTGAGAAAACATGGAGTGAACTTTGACATTTCTATCTTTTGTAGTGAGACTTATACACTCACCGGCCACTTTATTAGGTACCCCATGCTAGTAACGGGTTGGACCCCCTTTTGCCTTCAGAACTGCCTCAATTCTTCGTGGCATAGATTCAACAAGGTGCTGGAAGCATTCCTCAGGGAGTTTGGTCCACATTGACATGATGGCATCACACAGTTGCCGCAGATTTGTCGGCTGCACATCCATGATGCGAATCTCCCGTTCCACCACATCCCAAAGATGCTCTATTGGATTGAGATCTGGTGACTGTGGAGGCCATTTGAGTACAGCAAACTCATTGTCATGTTCAAGAAACCAGTCTGAGATGATTCCAGCTTTATGACATGGCGCATTATCCTGCTGAAAGTAGCCATCAGAAGTTGGGTACATTGTGGTCATAAAGGGATGGACATGGTCAGCAACAATATGTTAGATAGACTATGACATTGCAACGATGCTCAATTGGTACCAAGGGGCCCAAAGAGTGCCCAGAAAATATTCCCCACACCATGACACCACCACCACCAGCCTGAACCGTTGATACAAGGCAGGATGGATCCATGCTTTCATGTTGTAGACGCCAAATTCTGACCCTACCATCCGAATGTCGCAGCAGAAATCGAGACTCATCAGACCAGGCAACGTTTTTCCAATCTTCTATTGTCCAATTTCGATGAGCTTGTGCAAATTGTAGCCTCAGTTTCCTGTTCTTAGCTGAAAGGAGTGGCACCCGGTGTGGTCTTCTGCTGCTGTAGCCCATCTGCCTCAAAGTTCGACCGTACTGTGCGTTCAGAGATGCTCTTCTGCCCACCTTGGTTGTAACGGGTGGTTATTTGAGTCACTGTTGCCCTTCTATCAGCTCGAACCAGTCTGGCCATTCTCCTCTGACCTCTGGCATCAACAAGGCATTTCCACCCACAGAACTGCCGCTCACTGGATGTTTTTTTCTTTTCGGACCATTCTCTGTAAACCCTAGAGATGGTTGTGTGTGAAAATCCCAGTAGATTAGCAGTTTCTGAAATACTCAGACCAGCCCTTCTGGCACCAACAATCATGCCACGTTCAAAGTCACTCAAATCACCTTTCTTCCCTATACACATACATAAAGTGGCCGGTGAGTGTAAGTCTTTTGTGACATTAAATGTCTTAATTTTCTGTTTTGATCAATTTAATGTCATAAAAGTATTGATTAAAAATAAAAAATAAAAACATACAAGTCTGTAACTCTTTACATGCTTTTCCCATTCATTTTCCTTCAACTAGGAGGACACGTTCGTTTTGTATACATTCCCCGTACATCATGGTTAACAGATAACATCTGATGAAGATAACACTATCACAAGTCAGTCAGCTGTCAGTCGTAGTAATGGTTTCATTCACTGAGGGAGATGAAAATGACCAGCTCTGGCATGTTGCTTTAGAAATCTGATCATTTTGGTAGTTTGGAGCAGTTCAGCGCTTCTCTTTTATACATGTATGTAGTTTATGCTTACATTCTTTTCTCTGTTGTATCTGGAAAGTTTCTGACCATAGGGTCTCTGACCGTAGTGCTGACTTCCTTCATGGGATTCCTCTGTTTTCTGCTTGAGAGTGGAGATCACACACACACACACACACACTCCTGGCCAAAGAGGAAAAAAAGGCCCATGCAAGTCAAAAATATTTAGTGGTCTTTTAATGCTTTTAACCATTTTAGTCACAAATGACTGTTGAGGAAGTTATCAAGAAATACTGTAAAGTAACTTAGCACAGAATAATCTTCCCCTTTGTTTTCTTTAAATGTTTAAACCATGTGGATAAAGATTTTATAGTGTTGTTCCACTCAATGTTAATGGCTTCAAATAGTTTGAAAATGTCTCCAGTTCGTTTGATTTTAATGTGAGTCTAAATATTCACAATAGGGACTCTGACCAGGAACATGAGCCTGATGGACTTGTTCTCAAGCCACTTCTTGGTTGTGTCTGTAGTTTGTGCAGGAGCATTGTCTTGTTGAAAAATAACATCTGATCATTCCTCTTTAGATAACAACTTCTCATTTGTGGGAAGCAAGCCATTCTGCAATATTTTCCTGATCTCCAAAGCATTAAACAGCTTTTCACTGTAAAGTATTCCAATACAGCAGCTAAAGAGTCTCACTGTGTCAGAGATTTGTATAGACACAGCTCTGGAGCATCACCATCTGGAGTCTCGTCATGCTTTCCCTCAGTTTGAGGTCTTTGACTGTGCTCAGGTATTCTGCTCCTCGTGTAATGTCGGTTAAGAGCCAAATAATATTGTTTAATTTTTGTGTTTCATTCCAATAAAAGCTAGGTCATTTCTCTCTCTCGCTGTCATAGGTTCTATGAATGATTGAGCCAGATTAATTGGTATTTTAAATTGGATCGATTTTTTTAATGAAAGCCTTTCTTGCTTTCTCTTTCAGTTCTTTCACGAGGTTGAGGTTTCCATTCAGTTTGTGGCATGATTAGTTTTGATGATACCAAGGGTGAAATTGACATCTGGGTCTTTTCTGAAATGTTGGTTCTTTCAAAGAGATTTCTCCGGGTGTCTTCATTTTGGCTGTTTGTTCATGATGTTGTTTTTTTATTCAAGGAATTCCAATTGTCCCAGAATTTGTTAGAATCTACCAACCCGATCTTTATAAATAAATTTTATAAATGCGTCTTTATAGCACGCAGTGTTTTTATCGTGCAATTTGTACGCTAAAATGAGTTTTTACGTGCATAGGATACGCATTGGGTTGGTCCGGGTAGGGTTGGTTTGTGTATTACACGCAAAAGAACTGCGTATCAAATGCAACTGTGTATCAAACGTCAAAAAACTAATTTTCGCGTATAAATTGCACGACAACACAATGCGTGTTATAGAGATGCATTTACGTGAGAACAGATCCTTCAATCGTTCTTAACTGATTTTGCATGTATTGTTCTCTCTCTTTTTCTGAGAGTATTTTTAACCGTTTAAGTTCCTCACAATATTAATGGCACAAATCTGCATCGTTTCCTTGTCAGTGTTTTTGTCTTCGTTTTGTCCTCATTGTTTTACAGTCTAATTCAAACCATTGTTCATTCTTGGAATAATTTTGGATTTTCCAATGCTCTCACATATTTTCTGTGCTGTTTTGCGCTCATCTGTATTTTTGTCTAGACTAGTTTTGCAGCTTACTGGGTTGTGAATTTGTGTCCTTTTCTGATGTATCGATAGGGGTGTTAGTGGTTTGACCGTGAATGCTCTGAAATAGAATAGGTCTAAATCTGTGATCATGTCAACTGTTGAATAACTTATGATCTTCCTGAAGAATCCCCGTCACCCTGCCATTGAAGAGGCTCAATCAGAACCCTTTTTTATTCACTTGAGCATCAGAATTATACCATGGGAAGTTTACAATGTTTTGTGTCAATGTTTTCTATCCACAAATATTCAATTATCTGTTGTGTAGTCAGGAAGGGATCCTGTTCTGGCATTGAGATCCCCACTGATGAACACACTTCCCTAGGCCTGGAAGGGATTTAATTGACTGTTGAGAGATTCAGAGATGTCTTCATTACTATGGAGATACAGAGGAACTTAAGAGCATATCTTTTGTTGTTTGGAGTTTCTTTATTTTATTTTTTATTTTTTATAGTTTAACAGATTTATTAATTTCATGTTTGTGCCAGATTATGTTTTGCCCTGAGTCTGTCCCACATGTGACTCGTTTCTGCTTTCTAGAGGATAGAAATGTTTCACCGTATCCTGAGGGACAAAGAGAGTTTTTTCCAGTTATGTGCCAGGTTTCCTTTGATTTTTTTTTTTTTTTTTTTTTATCTTTTGGTTTTGTGACCAAACCCGGATTAACTAATATCCTGTATGTCCCACATTTTAATAATTAATGATCTCATTTTGTCAGCAAGTTGAACATTTCTACTATCTTGATAGTGCTCTATACAAATCTAAGCCTAGTATCAAAGTATACATGCGTAAACTGTATTATTTCTCTCTCTCTCTCTCTCTCTCTCTCTCTCTCTCTCTCTCTCTCTCTCTCTCTCTCTCTCTCTCTCACTATCTCTCACACACACACTCACACACACTCACACACTCACAGAGATGTGACTGCATTCATCTGGAAAAAACCTGGACATGATCTATGGCAGTAATATATCACAAACATCAAAGGCCATTTTACAGTCAGAATCGTTACAACTCGTAAAATGGCATTTTATTAAAGTTTTAAATTATGCTTAAATATAAACATATTGAACTACTCTCTGATTTTTTTTCATGTTATAGCATTAAAACTCTACCGCTTATACAAGTTCATGAGTTTTGTACTGCTCAAAAGTTTGGGGTTATCGTTTTAAAGAGATTAATACTTTTATTCAGCAAGGAGGCTAGACAGTGAATACATTTATAATGTTACAAAAGGTTTCAAATAAATGCTGTTCTTTTAAATTTAGTTAGTTTCAATATTTTTCGTCTTCTGACTTTAAAATAGTTCACTTTAAAAAAAAAAACTTTTGCTGATAATTTACTCACCCCATGTCATCCAAGATGTCCACGTCTTTCTTTCTTCAGTCGAAAAGAAATTAAGGTTTTTGATGAAAACATTACAGGATTTTTCTCCATATAATGGACTTCAATGGGAACCAAACGGTTCAAGGTCCAAATGAGAGTTTCAGTGCAGCTTCAAAGGGCGTTGAACGACACAGACGATGAATAAGGGTCTTATCAAGGACCCTTGGAGTCATGACTCGAAAAAAGATTTGTTCATTTTGATGAACGAGTTTGAACAGTAGAGTCACGAACACTGATCACAGAACAGAGCAAGGCGAGCATTTGTGCTTATAAAACTTAAACTTTTTTATGTATTTTTTAAATGACCGATCGTTTCGCTAGTAAAGACCCTTATTCATCGTCTGGTGTCGTTTAAAGCCCTTTGAAGCTGCACTGAAACTCTCATTTGGACCTTGAACTGTTTGGTTCCCAATGAAGTCCATTATATGGAGAAAAATCCTGGAATGTTTTCATCAAAAACCTTAATTTTTTTACTGAAGAAAGAAAGACATGGACATCTTGGATGACATGGGGTGAGTAAATTATCAGCAAAAGATTTTTTTTTAAAGTGAACTAATTTAACCATTTATTTATTTTATTTTATTTTTATTTTATTTTTTGCTGCAGAATATCCCTATAGATGAATGTTGAATTTCTGCATTGAGATCTTGCTGGCCATCACCATTTGTTTAGTGTGTTCATATTGGGTTCTGCAGAGGAAAACACACCCATCTCCGGGACAGGGACCTTCCCAAAACTCTTTCCACAACGAATCATCTAGAAACGTATATGTTCTGCTCTGCTATATTTCCATTTGGTGGATCTAAAGAGAGACTGGCATGAAGGATGAAAAACAGATCTTCATTACTCCTAAAACAGTACTAATAGCGCTAAACGGGCATGTTCTGGTAAACCCATGTATTTTATCTGTGAAGATTTATAGACCTGTCAGTGTCCTCAACACACGTTCGTTTCTCCAACGCTAGTAGTTAGTGATAAGTAGTTGGCTTTTGACTGCTGGTTTTGGTGTGTGTTGGGTTAAATGGTGTGTATAAGTTGTTTTTTATAGTGCCTCCGGGAGAGATATTTCACACCCTATTTAACTGTTCATTACAGCTGGTCACTACGCAGGGAAAGTGTTCAGTGTTTGGACAATTATGCAGTGAAATGTTCACGACAGAGCGCATTAATCTACAGCACATAAAGCAGAACAAAGACGGTTCCTGAAACTAACGATTACTGGACAAATGAGCTTAACCATTTACACTGTTCAGCTTCATACATTTTTGCCCTATTATAGACATGTATTCTTTGAGCGTAAAACACAATTTTACAAGAGTTTGGTCATTGCATTTGGTGTGGACGTTGTGGTCCAGAGCTATTCTTGGTGAGCTCATTGTTCAAATGCCTCTTACCTCACTGCTAGAGACTCTTAAAATGGCTTTCGTTTTGTGTGCTCGAGTCTGTTTTCCTTCTTGTCATTCAGTTGCATTAGATAACGCCAGTTATCTGAATGCTCAGAGAACGGAAACCTCAAAGGATTCTCACAGCATTTAAGCACGTTAAACACTTTCACGGCTGCACGGCGTCTGTTTTGTCACAACATTATATTTATCTTTTATAACGTATTTGTTGAGGATATTTTATATATGTACATATGGTTTTCATCAGAGATATGCAATATTGGTTATTGGCCAATATTACACTGAAAAAAAGTTGCTGTTTTCAATCTTTAAGTACAATTAAACTTAAATTATTTTCAACTTAAATTATATTAAACTGACTTGAAAATGTTTCAAAAGTTAAAAATTGCTTAACTTATTTTGATGAGTTAAAGCAATGCAAAAACACATGTTGTCATAAATTATTGATCATATATATATTTTTACAGTGTGGAGATAATATTACATATTATAATTAGGGTTGTGCAAAAATTAATTGTGATTAATCGCATCCAAAATAAAAGTCTGTGTTTACATAATATATTTGTGTGTGCTGTATATAATTATTTTGTATATATAAATACCTATATATAAATACCATAAAACCTATATATAAATACCATGCATGTATATATTTAAGAATTATTTGCACTTAAATTCTGTGTGTATATATATATATATATATATATATATATATATATATATATATATATATATATATATATACATAATCTATATTATATAAATATAAATATTTTATACATGAATAACACATTTTCTTAAATATATAGGCCTACGTGCATGTGTGTGTATTTATATATACAAAATAATTATATACAGCACACACAAATATATTATGTAAACACAGACTTTTATTTTGGATGCGATTAATCGCAATTAATTTTTGCACAGCCCTAATTATAATTAATGGCAATATTCAATATCCACCTAAATCTTTATCTCGCAAAGTTATCTTTAAAGCACTGATCATTTCTATACACTTTTATCCATTTTTAATACTGTACATCATAATGCTGACATTTAAAATTGTTTTTAGTTTTTTGTATTTATTTAAAAATTTTAGTATTTTATTATGATTGTATTAGACAATGTACAGTTACAAAACATTTGGACATTCACAGGTCAGCATTATGCTATATACTTATCTTGTGTATGTGTGTGTGTGTGTGTGTGTATATATATATATATATATATATATATATACATATATAGGCTATTTTATATATATATATATATATATATATATATATATATATATATATATATATATATATATATATTTTTTTTTTTTTTTTTTGTGGTTGCATTGAGGATTATGGGAGACTAGTCGTATTTTAGAGAGGCTGTATACTTCATATCCATTCATGATCATATCTGTTCACCCCTACGTCCGGTTTACACAGGCTTATCTCCTTCACGTGATTCTGGCTGATTGCATTGAGAAAAAGAAGAAAGAAATGAATAAGCAGACTAGGTGAAACAAGGAACCATGTTAAATTTGTATGACTGAATAAATGTCATGTTTGACTCTTTTACCTTGCATACACACACACAAAGCGTTTGGTCTGAGACTGTGAGTGTGTACTCGCCACTCAATACTACAAATACAGCATAAAGACACAGTTAAAAGTGACATTCTTTGGCTCATGTGACCTTGTGCCCCAGTGACTCCTGTGCCACCTCTGTGACTCAGCCATACCTGTCTGACACCGAATCACCTGACGCTGACCCCACAAGCCTCCTTCCTCCCTCACACCCAGAAGAGCAGCTTCAGTGTGCTATTCAGTTACACATTTCTAATTGTTTAGAAAGGGAGAGGAACTTCCTCTATACACAGACTACACGCCGTATACTGCATTACTTAATCCTATTGAGCCACTGAATGAAGCAGCCTTGATGTTGTGCCAATACACTAATGCATTAAACACCCATTAACACATGAGCTCCCTTGATCTTAATTGAAAGTTTGGCATTTAGTAGTTAACATATTGGCAGTTTTCCAGTTTTTAGTGGGACGAGTGAGTGGGCTTGGAAAGATCTCAGACATTCTCTGAACTTGCACTTTGTTACAATTGCATTTATAGTGGCTATTCTTTACAAAGCCAGTTTCCCTCTTGATGAAATGCACAGATTTAACGTTATCTGTATCTTTTTGACCCACATGTCTGATGCTTCCTTTACCACCTCCACAAGTCCACATTAAAATCTAACTTCTTATCATTTAAACCTGGAAATAAACAGAAAGTCTTGTGATTTTTACATAAAATAAATAAATATTCAATATGCAGTCAGTTTGTAAACTGATCATCAAGTCATGCTGGTAGATTTTGCACACAACAAAAGAGAGAGAGAGAGAGAGAGAGAGAGAGAGAAACCCTGAGATTACAGTGAGATTTTTAAAGTTTCTGAGAGAAGTTTCTTATGCTCACCAAGACTGCATTTATTTGATCAAAAATGCATTAAAAACTGTATATAAAAAATAAAAATAAAAACATTTAAATTACAATTAAAAACATTTTTAAAAATATAATTTAATCGTATGATGTCAAAGCTGAATTTTCATGATCCTTCAGAACTCATTCTAATATGATGTGATACAAAAAAGCAACACAAAAAATGTTTTTATTTCTTATTATTATCAATGTTGAAAACAGTTTCGATGAATGGAAAGCTTAAAAGAGCAGCATTTATTTGAATATAAAAAATTTGTAACATTATAAATGGTTTGATCAATTTAATGCATCTTGCTTAATAAAAGTTTTAATTTCTCAAAAAAAAAATTACTATTGTTCCAAACTAGAAAGCATTCTCTAACTAATGAACAATATATAAATAAAAACATTTATATTAATAATAAAACAAATATTAGAAAAGAATGCTAAATATTTTAGACACACTGTAAAAAAAAAACATATTTTCAAGATTTGTTATCACAACATTTTTTTCTTTTGTCAAATCAACTTAAATAATTTATTTAGTTCAGATAACTTATTATTTTGAGTTTCTGGTGATTAAACCAATCTCCTTCATTGTATTAACTCACTTTTTCCTTTTCAATCAACTTAAAATTTTAAGGCAACCAGGTTACTTAATTTTTTAAGTTAAACCAACAATATTTTTTAAAGTGTTGAACCCCACGATATACTTTAGGACCACCCCTGGATTCCCAATAGCCAAGAGAGGTGTTATTTTCAACACATTATTGGGAAGCCAATAATCTTATAGTCTCTGTGTGTGATGATTATATTCACATTCACTGCCTGCTTGTGTATTGGGCTTTTTAATGAGAATCAACTCTTCAATCCACATAATTAGATGGAACACACAAATGTTAGTTTATGTAAAGTTCGTGTTGTGTTTGTTTAGTGTATGTGTGACTGCCTATTGGTACAGAGGATGTACAACTCATAATAATGTATGTTGGATCATGTTCCTCATGGCGGAGGAGATGGTTTGTATTTATATGTGTGTTCTCACTGGTAGTCCCCGGCCATGTTGAATCCCATGCTGTGCCCCAGCGCTGCAGTAGAGATAGGGAGGGAGGGTGTGAACTGAGACACACAGATAGAGGCATGGCAGACAGGCAGACAGGAGCCAGTCTCTCTGCTCACACAGATTAGCATGACTCCAGCTCCACATTCCCCAAACCACACACCAACAGCGCCAACGCACCCGCCATCAGTCAATCACAGTTCCCAAATCAGAACGTTCAATTTCATCGTGATTGTTTGATCTAATCACAATGTGCAAAATACACAAGCGTCAAACTCAAATCACTGTGATCTTACAATCTCAAACAAGTCATGACATTACTTCAGAAGCTCATAATCTTGGTGCTAAAACCACATTATCACACACATAACGTCAAAACACTCACACACTGTATCATAAACTTTGATTATGACTGCTGGGTCTTATAGATGTGATCTAAACCGTTCCTAAAATCTGACCTGATCAAGGACAATATTTCATTTAATCTATTTATTGTTTGATAAATAAATATGAATTACTGAAACAATAAAACAAAAACGCTTTATTCACGTCATACAAATTTGATTATAGGCCTACGTAAAACAAATGTCAAGAGAATAAAGGACAGATATAGGCCTGAAATAATATACAAAATATACAAAATAATCTTAAAAGTTCAAATTTATTTTAAACGTTATGTTATATATATATATATATATATATATATATATATATATATATACACTCTAAAAAATGCTGGGTTGTTTTAACCCAATTTAGGTAAAATATGGACAAACCCAGCCATATATATGCATTTTTAAATTACATTTTAACCCAATGGCTGGGTTTGTCCATATTTTACCCAGAATTGGGTTGAAACAACCCAGCATTTTTTAGAGTGTATATATATATATAAATCATCTATACATAACCTATACATAGGCCTACTCTAAACAATGCTGGGTTTGTTTAACCCATAGACAAGCCCAAATGTTGGATTAAAAATGTAATTTAAAATTTAACCCAACTTCAACTTTCACTTTCATACATTTTTTTAATTACATTTTTAACCCAAATTTGGGTTTGTCCATATTTTACCCAAATTTGGGTTGAAATAACAGCATTTTTTAGAGTGAAGGAATTGTAACCTATAGTTTGTGAAGTATGATGTGTGATAGTTTAGCTGGAATTAGCGCTATTTAAAAAGCAATATATATAGGATACGTTTTTTTTTTTTTTTTTGGGCCCACCTTTTCACAATCTGTCATAAATTATTCATAAAATTGCGATTTTATTATTTTTGACAGTGAGATGAGGGAAATAAATTAGGCTACTGTGCAAACACAATGTAAAGTCCCAGTGCTAGTCAAATTAGTCGAGAAGCACCATATATAGACAGTAAATACCTCTAAGCATTCTTGAGTTATCGCAATGCTTCTAAACTTGAAGACTAAATTCCGTTTACCTTGAAGGAATGCACGACTCCGTCAAAGTCGACTGCACTAAAACTGAAAACGTGCGTTTGATTGCCGTCGTTAAATAAAATCAAAGGAGGACCTGCAGTGATATAGCTTAATTTAACATGCACTTTAAATTCAGTTATTGATGAATTTAAGTTGAAACTTAAAAATTAGACAAAGACGCACTAAATAGTTTGAAACTATAATCTCCTTTTTAGAAGAAGACATTGTTTCTTTTAAATATTGCAGGGCACGTGAGCACTTTCCCTAATTGCTTCACAACGTTGACGTATGCTGTAGGCTTAGACCGATATAATAGAAAGATTGATGTTGTTGGTCGTCACAATCACTCTTGTAGCTTGTCTAATTATAAAGGTAAGACTAGCACATCAACTGTGTGTCTCCTGTACGCATTCGTTAAGACGCATTGAGCATTAATAAAAGCCTGCTGATCCCTTCATGATTTGGAATAGGTTCATCGTGAGTGTTTCAGCGGCTACTAAACGCTGGGGGTTAAGGCTTGGTTTAATGCCTGTCTCTCACGAGGACTGATACCGCGCGCTTATGAATGAGGTGCCTCGTGAGGCCCTCTCTGCGCGAGCCTCATTAGCTGTCCATCACGCCAGCGCGCGCTTCCCCCGGTCAGTCTCTGGTTATGTAAATAATCCTTACCGAAATTACCATGGTAACTTTTAAACCGATATAATAGTGACCACAATATTGTAATAATTCAACTTTTAATAATGTAATGAAAACTGTAATACAAAAATGATGTTGTTTTGGTGGAAAATCAAGGATCGGCCTATTTGTAAGGGAACACTGTAAAAAAGTTGTTGCCTTTAATTTCTAAGTGCAATCAACTTGGATTTTTAAGTCATTTCAACTTTTTTAAAAATGAGTTAAATCTTGTATAATTTAAGACCTTAATTTGCCGATCTGAAGTAGGCTATAGCTTATTTTTGATAACTTTTTTTAACAGTAGATTACCATGCAAAACAAACTCTAATCACGTCTGATTAGTCTTTGTTCTTTGAAATTATACTTTAGGCTATTTTTTTCGTATAAATATTTTAGAATTGTTCAATTGTTTCCCTTATTCATATTATTATTATTATTATTATTATTATTATTTGACTAGTCAATTCGTATGTTTATGTAGCCTATACATTTGTTAATATGTTAATAATAAGTATGTTAATAAAATGTTAGTATAATTGTTTAGTGTAATTAGTAGTATCTTTACCTCATAAAAGTCAGCCTATGTTGCAAACGGTTCATAATGTAATTCTTTTTATTCAAAAACTAATTTTTAATTATTATTTATAGGCTACCAACATAGCTACTTTGAACTGAAAGACTGGCCAAGGTCTCAACGGATCTTGTTTATTTTACTTTTAACAGATTGAGTTGAAGAAGGCATTCTAACTGAATATGAAATGCTGAATCAATTAGGATAGCAGTCATTCGTCAATTAATAAAAGTAATTGGTCTGTGGTGGAATCATAACTCAAGTTTCCATCCTCTCCGTCTCACAGTCAAGTGCCTGACGTCATTCGGTATCACCTCTGTCAGACAATCTTGTTTTATCTCAGAATAATCAATCGAATTATTACTTACAAACAGGTTTGTATACCGACACAATTGTTTATTTTGTTTAGCTAATGGCCTACAGATTTATCTATTTTTAATCCGCGTCTTAAACATTTTTGATAAACATTTTAACTGGACTATTTATGTTTTTGAATTAATTCCAGAATATAAAATACAACCTATTTTATTTTATTTATTGTTAGAGTCATCGTTCGTGTGTAATTACACATTAACGGCACTTTATTTGCTGTTTTCTCGCGTCTTTACATTTATATTCCCATAGGCCTCAAAATAAATAGGCATACACCAGCCTGTTCTCACATAGCTAACTTCGTCTCTGCACCCCACACCACTAATTCTTCCCAAACGTATAATACACACACACCCCACACCACTACTAAACCTACCCTAACCAACCCATGCGTATCGCACGTAAAAACTCACTTTAGCGATTAGGCTAAATTCGCACGATAAACACACTGCGTGCTATAAAGACGCATTTAGTGTGATCGGGTTGCATACACAGGCTATGCTATCAGAAGCAACCCGTTCTGTAACAAGACTGAACGGGTTGCTTCTGATCATATTTAGCCACATAAATGTTTCACATATAGCCTGCATGACATTTGACAACACTAGAGATTTCAATTAAACAGGCGCGCGCGCGCACACACACACACACACACACACACACACACACACGCACACACTAAAACACTTGGCATTGCGAGTGGTTGGTCATGCAGAACAGAATTTACAGTTCTTCTCTGCATCATTAGGTGCTTTGGTTGTCTGTCAAGGAGACTGCGTATGGCAGTCTCGGGATATTTCACAATATTCCAATGGATGTCAGTTGATAAATAGTTAGATTCCACAAAATAAAAATAAAAAATAGCCTAGGCTACTGTAACCTTATTTTTATTTTTTATTTTAAGTTTGTGATGATGAGTAAACTGTGCACATTTACTGATAAAACGAAACGGCTTCAATTGATCCACTGATTTACTCTTAAGCAAAGGCGGCATTGATTAAATGAAATGCCTGAGGGGTAAAGGAGGATTTATTTAACCCTTGTAGCCTTGTAAGTTCCCCGGTGATCAAACAGTCGCTGGCTCAGTGAGGTGTGTGTGTGTGTGTGTGTGTGTGTGTGTGTGGTGCTCAACTGTCCCCCTCTACACGCGCTTGTGGCGCGAGCAATGAGATCGGTCGCAACATCACTATTAATCTCATTATCAGCGGCCTGTCGAGGAGACTGATTGGCGACCACCTTTCTGAAATGTATGAGAATTTTCAACAGTTGATTACTTAAATTTATCACTAAATAGGCCTATCACAGAAGTAAAACCCCTATTCATATTGTTTAGCATTTCATTGTGCAGAAGAGTAGACTAATCGATCCCCTTAAAAATAATCTAAAGCGCGCGTCACCTTCATCCCTTATTAGGTATTTATTTTAAGTAGGGCCTATTTAGAATGTATTATCTTTACATTAGCTCGTGCAGGTATTGTTGTTTACATCTTTAAAACATTAATAGCTATTTTTATCCGAAAAGGGGAGGGGTGATAATAGTAACTCAAACAATACCGCTAAGATAACAATATTTCCAACTGAGTATAATGAGTGTGATTATTGTTGTATCATCATACTAAGCTGTCGCTCGTATCTCTTATCTCTCTACAGCTTTTATAGAGAACACATCCAGATTTATCGGGTCATAAAATCGAGCTTTACGTTCTCGCACAGACAGCAAGGTTATTTTACGGCAACATTTTTATTTTACAATAAAGTAAAAACAAAATCAAAAGCCATTACAGTAGCGCAACAAAAACACGCGTGCCTATTAACCCAGTAGGCTACCAAATACCCTTTTATTTCAAACTTTGAAATTTAGTTTAAATAAGTAAAATAGCCTATATGTGACTTTTCTAATGCGCATAAACAGTTCTTGTTTTATGTGTGTCTCTGTCAAAGCAATTTCCCTACTGCTTTTAATGTCTCTTAAAATGTAACTTTCATCGACAAATAACAATCGTTTAAAATACAGTGGACTCAGCAAATATAGATCTTCAGGTAGGAGAACACCCCTCCTCCGTCTATCCCTCTCATTCTTCTCCTCCTCCATGGGTCCTACCTTTGGAGTGCGTCACGTGGTTCTGCTCTTACAAATAACTCGCAGTAAAGTAGAGAGCAAATCAGAGAACAGTTATATTAGGCATTATCTGCAACAGCAGCAGCTCCAGATACAGTGACAACTCGAAACGCAGAGGACAACACGTTTTTTTTCTCGTGAATCGCATACTCGTTGAAGTTTGAATTCTGGGCTAAAATCAAGACGGAAAGAAGAGATTGGGAACTTCTACAGCGATATTCAATCAAGTCACTTGGAAAAGAGGGTTCCTGACTTTATCGCTAGACGTCCTTATCTGGTGAGATAATACAACGAGAGCTCTTGGATTAAATTGTTTAAGCCCTTTGCTTACAGCTATCAACGTTTTTATGTAATCTGCGTTTTCAATGATAAAATATAGATGTTGGAGAGATTACAGTGCAGCTTGATTCAATCCCCGCAGATGATTTAATGGGTTCGGTGTAGTGTTTTCCCAAGATATCTGAGACTGCTGCTGATAATTATTTATGTGCCTATGTAAAGATATGGAAAGTAATTAATGTCATTTTAGTCTATTAAATACAAATAAGATACAGATAATCGAAAAATCATGACAATTATACGGGTTGTCCATCTTGACATATTGCATATATTTCAAATTGCATAGGCTATAAGCTATAAACGTTTTCGCAACTTTTCAATGAGCCATTTTTAACACAATATTATAGGCCTATTTAATAACAATAATATAAAGAAACTTTGGATGTTAAAAGTTCTTCATGGATCCATCAATATCAATAAACAACTTTTTATTTTTAGCCTGTTATGTGTGTGTGTGTCTGTGGAAAATGTAGGCTAAGAATTTCTCGAATTGTAAATTCAAAAGCTGTAGGCTACCATTAGATTATTATTTTTTTTAATAGGCTATAGCCTTTATTATTTTTCCCTAATCTAATACTAAAAAAATCATAATTTGGTTTATTTTTGTTTTGTCACCAGGAGTGAATTTATTTTCTTCCCTGAGGCCGCTTCTCAAGAAACCGTTGAATTGGAGATTTTGGACGTTGCTTTTACTACAATCTGGACAAATTTCAAGATTTCAAAATCTGAAAGGATAGCCTAGTCATTGGATACAATATGTATTCGAGCCTGGCTTTATCCTCCAACCCGTCCCCCTACGCACACGATTCTGGGAACTACATCCACCCGTCCGCGAGCTCACCTGTGTACGTGCCCACCACCCGTGTACCTGCCATGCTCCAGACCTTGCCCTACCTACAGACCTGCGAGTCCACACACCAGGCCCATGGGCTCGGCAGTCACCACGCCTGGCCACAGGCTGGCACGGAGAATTCCTCTTTTAACCCTGGCAGCCCTCATCCTCCGCCCGGTTTCTCTTATTCGCACAGCCCTCCGGTGAGCAGCAGCACCGGCAGGGACGCCGCGTACCAGAATTCGCTTATGTTGAGTAATAGCGGCCGGGCAGATCAGTATGGAAGTGCTCTGGTGCGCTCCGTCGGGGGTTCCTACTCCAGCCCATACGCGGCCTACATGAGCCCGGAGATGGCCACCTCATGGACGCCAGGGCCCTTCGATGGCGGCATGATCGGTCTTCAGGGACGCCAGGGAAGTCTACCGGGAAGGAGGTCCAGTTTAGGTAAAATGAGTTGCCTCAACAATTTCGTTTTCTCCTTGATGGGACATGTATGCACACTAAAATAACAACACCTTCACGGTAATTTTGTCTGCGCCACTTTATTTAACGCTTTATTTAAGACTTATTGTCGCCTTTGATTCTGCTCCACTATCCTTTTGCACAAGTGCACGTTAAAGTGAAATCTACTATGTTACATTTGGGTCGTTAGTTTGGCAATAGTTTAAAATCCATCTTTCAAGTCAGCAGGCAAAAATGGTTGGAATGGAGGGGGTTTCGTTTGATGCTGTGATCTCACAATTTATTGCGGCGGTGTTGAGGGTTATTTATTGCTGCCTTGGTGTTTATGTTAGACCCTTCGTTGTTAGAAGGCATCGTTAGTTTGGGTTCGGCTACACGGGCACATTGCAAATGCTAATCAAAACAAAACTTGATCTTATTCCACTAATACACATCCTTTAATGGGCAATGCAATCACTTTAATTTAAATGATAATTTAATTCCCTGCTATTGTCTGTCCACATGTGGATTGATGAAAGGGTCCCGTGCGCACCTCATAATTGTGAGAACTATCCAAGCTACTGTCACCTTGATCAAACTTTTCTAAACAGACCATTACAGTCAGATACACATTAACGGCCGTTCCCTTTGAAGATCAGTGCTTTAGGCGGACACATTTTCTTTGATAGTCCATAAAATGTCACATTTCGTTCTTCAACTGTGGACGATTTATTCGGGCGTATATTGAGCAGTTGCGTATTCCACAAATGTTTAATAAACATGTAGCCTAAATCTATATTACAACAATCCATCAGAGATAAACAACGTATAAGTTATATTTTATTAGGCTATATAAATATATGATATTAATTTGAAACAACAACAACAACACAGAATATTATTACAGAGGTTATTAATGCCACGTCTTATTTGAAATAAATTGTTGGAGGGCGTCACATGTCAGATCTTGATTGATTGGTGACCCCTGGATCTTTAACACTGATAAGAGCTCCATTGACATTCCGTTCGCTTGAGGCCCTCGTGCCTCGTCAGAGGCCCTAATAGAGAATCCAGTGACCCTGGATATGCTCGTATTAATCCATTCTTCATTCCGTCTAGAGTTTTGTCGCATTCCATACCGCTGATTTTCAAGAAAACACCAGGCCTCACCTAAGGGTCTATTTGCATCCATCCAAAGTGTTGAGTTCTTCCAGGTTTTTACCTATAAAAACTAGGCCTGCTATACTTGTGTAGGCCTTTTTTGACACATCATTCAAATTCCAATCATTTTATTTACTTTATTATTTAATTTCGTTATTTCCTTGCTTTGTTAGCAAATAAACATTTTGAATGTGAAAATAATAGGCTAACTAGTATTTGAATATCTCTTTATATTTGTATTTTAGTGGAAGTAGCCTATTGTTGAGGTTAAATCCATAGTTAAATTGAGTGATACTTTTTGAAAGGCTTCAACATATTTGAAAATGTTTGAATAATAGCCTCAACGCTTCAAAATTGAAACGGATTTCTGATCCCAGCTTAAATTAGGCTACGCTTTTTGACATTCAACTGAAACATTAAGACTTTCGAGGTTTTATTCAGTTAAGGTTATTGTATTTGCCTTATAAAAATGAGACATGGCGACATTACAGAAATGACAACATTGAACGCACCTCATTCCCTTCATTTAAACTTTAACGATTAGCCTATTTCGTCTCGCGCTTTATTTTATGATTTTAACGAACATTGACCCTTCATAAATCATTTTGAACCAAGAAGAAATCATTGGGAAATGAATTAAAAACGAACTATATGTCCTTTTAGACATGCTGGACGACCTGCCGTGTGAAGGGCGCGAGTGTGTGAACTGTGGCTCCATCTCGACGCCGCTGTGGAGGAGAGACGGGACCGGACATTACCTGTGCAACGCCTGCGGACTCTACCACAAGATGAACGGCATCAACCGACCTCTAATCAAACCACAGAAACGCCTGGTATATTTACACTTCTTAATTATTGTTACTTAATTGTTTTTAAAGGCCCCTTTCAAACCAACATTTTAAATGAAGACCTGTAGATGTTACCTTAAACGTTTTTTGTTTGTTTTTACCTGACCTGTGGACCCTTAAAATGACTCTCTTTGGTTTGGCAAATAATGTTTTTTACTCAAAGCAGTCATTTAGAGTTTTGGTAACACTTTATTTTACAGTTTCCTTGTTATGTTGCATGTAATTACCTAATAACAGTAAATTATGCATACTTACATGTAACCAACCCTTAACCAAACCCTAATCCTACCCTGACCCTACAGGCTAATAGTACATTATGTTAATTAATATTACTCGGCAATTAAATATGTAATTTAAAAAAGTGTTACCAGATTTATTTTTTATTGTGAATATGCTAGTGTACAAAATATCCTGATGTTCCCAGAAAATATCTAAACATTTTTTGCAAGTTTTCTGTAGTTGATACTTTTACAAAATAGTCTCACAAAATGAAATTATTTTTGCTTATATATAGGAGAGGTAGTGGGTTGATTTCAGGGTCAGGACTGGGAAGGCCAAGTGAGCAAGCCTTCACTGCTGTCCTTTTTCCCAGGAATCTCTCTCTCTCTTTCTCACTCATTCTCTTTTTATACTCTCTCTCACACACAATTCTCTCACTCGTCTCTACCTCTCTGTTTTCATTTTTGCTTTCATGACCTTGTCCTTGGGTTCGGACTGTTTTTAGCCCAAGCAGCGCAAAAACTCAAAACAACACCAAACTTTATGCAGCTTTGAGTTTCATTCTTACTCTAGAAGAATATTAATGTGTGCCAGTAAAATCCTAATTCGATTTCATAAAGTGATGCTTGGAAGACCTGGTCACAGAGTTCTCGTCCATTTGCTCTACTTTGTTTTATGTTTTTGTTTTAACCGCAATAAAAAGTTGCCGCCTTAAATTTTTAAGTGCAATCAACTTATGTTAAAGTCATTTCAACTTAAATTACATTAAACTGTCATAAAAAAGAGTTGAATCTTGTATATCTTATAAAATTGGCTTAAAATTGCCTAACTTATAAAGAGTTAAAGCAATGCAAACACATATGTAAATCATATATAAATTATTTTTACAGTGCATGTTTACACTAAACCTAGCAACTGCATTATATTTTTAACAGAAAAATATTTATATTACAACATATACCACTAAATGAACATAGGCAAGAATATAAATATATATTAACCGCCTTCTCAACTATTTGTCTCTGCAGCAAAGCACGTCACGACGAGCAGGTCTGTGCTGCACTAACTGCCACACCAGTACTACCACACTATGGAGGAGAAATGCTGAGGGAGAGCCCGTCTGCAACGCCTGCGGACTGTACATGAAGCTTCACGGGGTGAGTGTGGGATTCAGACCGCTGTTTCTAACCACAGCTCCGTTTGGGAGGGTGCGTGTGCATGTTTGCTTGTGTCAGTCCACGTGATGCCGAGGTCATAGGTGTGTTTTATTGGAAGAGAATGTGAATGAAGAGAGGAAGGGGAGTCGCTTAAATAATCTTTGTTCTGTAAATTTAAATTCTCATGGTGAAAAATGTGTGTGTGTATATATATATATATATATATATATATATATATATATATATGTATATATATATATATATATATATATATATATGAAGTTCAGATGCAAAAGCCTCTAAGTGCCATTTGAAATTTTCTTCTAAAATGACCATTTTTATCAAGCTTGTATATTTAAGTTCAGTAATTTCGCTTAAATGGCAATGAAGATTACCTATTAATTGTCATTTAAGTGAAATTACTGAACTTAAATATACAAGCTTGATAAAAATGAAAATTGATATCATTTTAGATGAAAATTTCAAATGGCATTTAGAGGCTTTTGCATCTGAACTCTTCATATATACACACACATGTATTATCTAGTGACAATTTATCTAGTTACATTTTTTTAAACAACAAAACCCATATTCCTTACTGAGTTCAATCACCATTATATAGTCTTCATACACTCTTGAAACATTTTTTTTTTTGCAGTGATGCCTTTGAAGAACCATCTTTGGTTTCCCAAAAAACCTTTCAGTGATCAGTTCTTAAAAGAACCAATTTTTTTATTAGAGTGAGGAACGTTTTTCCACTGTAAAGAACCGTTTGCGCAAAGAAAAGGTGTTGCCAGTAGATGCCAGTTACAATTGATGCCAGTTATGAACCTTTATTTTTAAAGAGTGCCTGAACCACCAACTCATTTTTAACTCTTTGCAACTCTTGAATGGTAAATGAATAATCAATCGTTAAATTAGATTCTTTTTTCTTTACTCTTGTTTTAGGTACCAAGGCCATTAGCAATGAAGAAAGAAAGCATTCAGACAAGGAAACGCAAACCAAAGATGCCCAAAACCAAAGCATCCTCAGGTAAGAGTTGAGCAAAGCATTTTAAAAGAGACATTTTTAAAAAAGATTTTTAGACAAAAGCGGACATGAATGATTTGGATGGAAGTGTGGGAGTGAGTGAGTCAGAGAATGTGTGGAGAGAAATATGGGGTGAGCGAGAGAGTAAAGGGAGGGGAAAGGGAGTGAAAGAGAGAGAGAGAGTAGGAACAGCACTTTTTTCTGTTATCAATGGACATGTGGTGCGGATGTGGCACCGGCACAAACACAAATGGATGTTTAACACCATTAATTGTCATTTGCAATAACCAGCATGTCGAGTTTGCTGATCTTTTATTGTGTCTGTCATTCACAATTTGTTCTATTTGTCTTCAGGGTCAACAGTGTCTGGCGCTACATCTCCCACTCAATTGCCTGTGTCAGAGAACGCCTCTACAATAAAGAGCGAACCCAATATCGCAGCTTCTCCGTATGCGGGCCAAACTGTTGTCTCAATCACACAGGTATGCACTCAAGTGATTGATAGGATTGTGTTTTTTCTTTGTAGATGTCACCATCAATGAAAGCCAGTTATTAAATATGGGTTGGCTAAATGATTAATTCCAGAGTTTAATTTTACTCTTAAAAAGAAACATTCTTTATTGGCATCAGTGGTTCCATAGAACATTTCCATTGCACAATAGGTTCTTTATAATGGAAAATAGATTCTTCAGACTATTAAAATGTTCTTTACACTAAGGGAAAAAAAGTTATTTTAAGAAAATCCCCATTTGGAACATTGATTTAAAAGGATAATTCACATAACTAGCCCTAGCCCTCCTGTTGTTACAAACCTGTGACTTACTTTCTTATGTGGAACACAAAATAAGATATTTTGAAAAATGGTTAAAGGAGTAGTTCATTTAAAAAACAAAAACTTTTGCTGATAATTTACTCACCCTCATGTCATCCAAGATATCCATGTCATTCTTTCGTCAGTTGAAAAAAAATTAAGGTTTTTGATGAAAACATTCCAGGATTTTTCTCAATATAATGGACTTCAATGGGAACCAAATGGTTTGAGGTCCAAAAGACAGTTTCAGTGCAAACTGCAAACTGTTCAAAGGGCTTTAAACGATTCCAGACAATGAATAAGGGTCTTATCAAGCAAAATGATTGCTCATTTAAAAAAAAAACGTTGAATGAACCAAATGACACAAAAAAAGATTCATTCATTTTGATAAACGAGTTTGAACAGGAGAGTCACGAACGCACATCACAAAACAGAGCAAGGCGACCATTTGAGCTTATAAAACTTAAACTTTTTTTTTAAATGAGCGATCGTTTCGCTTGATAAGACCCTTATTCATCGTCTGAAATCGTTTAAAGCCCTTTGAACAGTTTGCACTGAAACTGTCTTTTGGACCTTGAACCGTTTGGTTCCCATTGGAGTCCCTTATATGGAGAAAAATCCTGGAATGTTTTGATCAAAAACCTTAATTTCTTTTCGACTGAAGAAAGAAAGACATGGATATCTTGGATCACATTGGGGTCAGTAAATTATCAGCAAAAGTTTTTTAAAAGTGAACTTCTTCTTTAAGCTGGTTGGTCCATGCAATGACAGTTATTGACTTAAATGCACCAAAATTATTGACATTATGTTTTGTTCCACAGAAGAAAGTAAGTCATGCAAGTTTAAACAAGATCAAAATTCTGTCATCGTTTACTGTAGATAACCGATTTACTGCAAAGCTTGATTTGGCGTTTTTGTCAACGAACAGTGTTTGTCTTTGTTCTGTTTAAGTCATCAACACAGTTGGACAGTGCCAGTTCAGCACATGTGGATATCAAATATGAGGACTACACGTATACCCCAACGTCAATCGCCCCACAGAATTCCTGGTGCGCGCTGTCCCAAGCGTGATCTGAGACCTACTACCTTCTCTAAACCTTCCCAGTGCATTCTGGGAGAAAAGACTTTTAACAAGATCTACCTAATAGAACATTTACCTAAATGTAGACAGACGGAGCTTAGGAATGCAAGAGATCGACTGTAATCTGAGCTACGATTTATCGTGGCATATATGTCTGAGACTGTGATGTCACGGCCGATTCATGCACCAAAACACGGCGGACGACAAGCAGCGACTCAGCCGCAGTTCTCAAGTTCCTTAAGCGATGATCGGGAGGACAAAAAAACATGCTTTTTATGGCTTCTGAACATGTTTCATGGCTTAGATGTTAATGATTAACTTTTAAGATACATTATTTATGTTGAGATAAGAATGGTGGAGGCACACAAGTCTTTCTCATAATTCCCCTTATCCTTCAGGGAATGCGTCTTTATGGTCGCTATGACTTTAGATCGCATACTTTGCCTGGATGAGGCTTTTAAAAGTTTCCTTGTTGTTTTTGCTGATTCCAGACTCCGTTTAATGCTGTATTGTATTCCTCCGATGATCCGAAGTGCAATGACCCTCACTTTCCAGCAAGATTTTTGAAAAGGCACACGTTTATTTTAATTGTTCGAAATTTTGCGTTTTGTTTTGTCCGAATATGTTAACCTAAATTTATTTTGCTGTATTTTGTTGATATATATTGGAATTATATCATTGTTTTATTGCATATAAAATTGCCAAACATTTGCTTTGTGTCTGCATGTGTTTGTAGAAATTCCCCTTAAAGGGACAGTACACCGAAAAATGAAATGTCATGTTGTTTCAAACCTGTAAGAATGTATTTCTTCTGCTGACACAAAGCAAGATATTTTGAAGAATAGGGGTAACCAGACAGTTATGGAGAACAAAATATATCGATATCGAAGTCAAAGAGGCCCATCAACTGTTTGTTTACCAATATATTCTTTAAAGCTACACTGTGTGATTCCCCATATTAGTTTCTGTTCCTCTCAATTCTGATTTCGTTTTAACTCCTACGGTGGCCGATGTAGTCCAAGACTAACATGGCTTCCAGTTCGACCTCGTCCATGAGTGTTAACTCAAACGTAAACGTGAAAGGCGAAGCTTGAATTAACGGTTATGTCCCTCTTTGGCTAATGTACTTTCAAGATGGCAACATGGCGACCGAACATTAGAACCCCTTACCCGTATGTATTTTCAATGGCATATTATACACTTACGAGAATACTTTATTACTTGAACGAAGTAAATGTATACTAATGAGCACATATATTTTTGAAAGAACTAAGTGTTTTTAGCTAAGAATGAACTAAAAGAGTTACCTTTAAAATTTCTTTCGTTTTCATACTAGTATAGTATAATACTGAGGGGCCGTGGGTGATATCCATGAATTTGTATTCATGGTTTCACTATGTGTCTGTGAACTTTAATCTGATCTTCCAAGACAATCTTATAGCAATTAACTACTATTTTAACAAACTATCTAATAATTGGGTTTTCGTATGAATTCGCATCATACGAATTCACAAATTCTTACATTTCCTCATGAGATCAGGTTGGATATGCCTACCCTATTTCATCGACCAATTCGTATCAAATTCGTATCGAGTGATTAAAAAGTGGCTAATTCGTACGACCTCACTCGTACAAATTCGTATCGTATTTGTCTAAACCCACGTGACGGTTAAGTTTAGGGGCGGGGTTAGGGGTAGGTCATTCGTATCGAATTCATACGAATTGGCCAATTCGTGAAAATATGTACCATTTAGCAAAATCGTACTAATTTGTACGAGCTGAGGTCGTATGAATTGTTACGAATTAGCCACCTCGGTAAAATTCATACGAATTCCCGTGAGATCGGGTTGGATATGCACATTGTTTGACTCGATTATCTCAGAATATTTGAGGGTTTTTATTTTTTTGTGCTTCATTCATACACAACATGACCTGTTTTGTTTTCAAAGGTGGTTTGTTAATTTTTAAAACGTCCTGACTTTATAATGCCAAAGTGTAGGCCATATATAGACATTGTATGAAGGTTTTGATGTTTATGACTAATATAGTTCCTTTGTACAACCTGTATCCTCCTAGGTGTTGCTGAGTGTTTGCCAGAATGACTCTCGGTGTCTGAGCGTACCTCTCTCCGCTGAGTGTTGGCGATCAAAGGTTGCGTTCCAGCTTGGCTTTATGGTGCTAAGGTTTTGGGTTGGGCTTGAACATGTTGGCTCTTGGCAGGCGCGTCAGCATGAAGCCCACCCGCTTTACAGCCTCATGGCGACAGAGAGGCACCGCCATCCGTCTTTATTGCTATTGGCCGAATTAGCTGGCTTTATCTTGTGGTGTCTTCGTTTTGTTGCCCAGGTGATGAGGTGCAGGTTCAAGAAACTGTTGCATCAGGTTCACAACCTCAGCCTCATGAGTAATGCATTATAAGCAGTATTTCATTGACTGTTTTTATACGCCCATACCATCATCATCACATCACACAACTCGTCGAATAATTGTCTCTTCTGAAATGAGGTGTGGTGAGCTTGGGCAGAGCAAGCATGCTTTATAAGAAAGTTATCACTTTGAATCATTGAAACGCATCTAGTTCTCCTCAAACAGCCTTCATCAGAGGGGCAAGCGTAGGAAAAGAGCCTGCACTGACATAAAAACAAGTGACTGGCTATTGTGTTTGTGATTAAATGTTTCAAATATGTCTGGCAATGATGGAGATTCCATGATTTTCAATCATTATTTAAAGATAATTTCACATCCCCAAAGGTCATGAACAGACCATGGTGGTTTCAGAAATGCTTGAGGTTTAAAATCACATTTTCTCTTTCATTTGAGCGTTTCTGAGGCAAAGATTTTCCCAGGGTCACCCTCCATTCATTTTGTCTGCATTGCGCTGGCTGTCCTGTGGTGTATTAGAAAAACAACAGGATATTGTAGAGCAGTTCTGACCATGAAGGAAGTTATGGAGGGGTGAAGATTCATCCTTCAGCGTGACAGTGGACTGAAGGATTGTTGCTTTGTGAATGTAAAAGTGTGCATGTCACAACGTGATGAAATGGCTGTACAGATTTGAGACTGTGTCTGTAACCGCATCTGACATGCTGCAGAAATCACCAGAATATTGGCTTCTGGGAATTCTGGGGTTGGCTCTAAACATGGCTTTAAAATATAAACAGACTTTATTTTAAACTTTAGACTGCTAAAGATCACTTTCTTTATCAGTATTGATTTGTTTTTTGTTATAAATATATGAAGTAGTTCAGATGCAAAAGCCTCAAATGCCATTTGAAATTTTCTTCTAAAATGACCAATTTTTTCAAGCTTGTATATTAAAGTTCAGTAATTTCATTTAAATGGCAATGAAGATTACCTATTAATTGTCATTTAAGTGAAATTACTGAACTTAAATATACAAGCTTGATAAAAATTGTCATTTTAGAAGAAAATTTCAAATGGCATTTAGAGGCTTTTGCATCTGAACTCTTCATATATTTCACTGTAAAAATATTGTTGGTTTAACTTAAAAAATGAAGTAACCTGGTTGCATTAAAATTTTCAAGTTCATTTAACTGGAAAAATTTAGTTAATACAATGAAGGAGATTGATTTAAGCATCTGAAACTCAAAATATCATGTTTTCTGAACTGCATAAATATTATTTAAGTTGATTTGACAAAAAAAATTTGTGATTACAAATCATGAAAATATTTTTTACAGTGACTGTTTCTGAGCTGCATGTATTTACTCAATATATATGTGTGTATATGTGTGTGTGGGTGTGTGTGTGTGTGTGTGTGTGCAAACACCAACACCGAACACCTGTCCTACTTTGTAAATGTGAACAGTGTAGTTGCAGTAGCCTGTGAGCATATTTTTGCATTAGATTTGAGTGTGTGTGCATGTACCATTTTGCTGTGATAATTATGTACATAGATGCACTTTGTTTTATGGGCCTTTGGTTGTAACACAACCTTTGGCCTGCGCACACCTTGACCTTTGGATAGGCGGGATCACCCTCTTGTTTTTGTGAATGCATGAGTGGAGAGGGACTCTCCTTTAATCACCCTGTCTTCTAGGACACATCCAAACAGGGACTGGATTATTATTATTTTTTTTTTTTACTACATTGATAAAGTTCACCCAAAAATGAAAATGTATACTCACCCTGATGTAATCTCAAACCTGACTTCTGTTCTTTCTTTTACATACATAACCTTAGTGGTTTTGTTTGAGATTTTTATTTCGGGGTGAAATATAAGTAATATTGAACATGCTGTTATTTAATCTGAGATTAGGGTTAATTCAAATTATTAGTATTATTATGGTTGCCCCATGAAGAGATGGAATCATTTATCCTCTGAATTGGACCATTTGTCCCAGTTACTCTGTATTCTTCCAGAATGCAAAAGGTGGGGGTCATATTCAAGAACAGAGTCCTCAATTACAATATAATAGGAGTCCTGTGGTGAACCCCCAAGAGCTACTTAACACAAACACACTAGTGTCACACAGTGACAGTGTGTGTCTTAGGGAATTCAGGGGTGTTTTTTAGTTGCAGGGGGCCTATAAGGCAGTCAGTTGTTGTAATGCTGTGAAGAAATAGAGCCAGCAAGAGAAAGAAAGCTTTGGCAGTCCTAATAGTTCACATATAGCTTAAAGTACACAGTGCACCTCTAAGGTCATTCTACTGATAGTGTGTTCTGAGAGCCAGAGGCGTTGCTGTTCTTTGAGAACTGCAGACTGGCAAAAATGTTGACGCAACTAAAGGTGAGAAATGAGAACACTGCCGCCTGATCCTTCTTGTTCACCTCTAAGACAAAGTTTGAGAAAACTCCTCTCTGAGGATTTCCGAAATGAAGACGTAAGCCGGATACACCTTTGGAGCAAGACTCATTATTATTGCTGCATTATTGTTGATTCTCTTTTTCTCCCCACACTTGGCTTGTTCTCTGGCCCAGGCCTTTTAGTGGGGTCATTTAAGAACACATTGCAGTTTTAGTGTGTCCCGGCACTGGCATCTCTGGCAGCTTTGCTATCTGACGGCTCAGTCTGAGGAAATCCCCAACACAAACTGCACTGACATACACAAGTGCACACAGGTGAACAAAACGAAGGTGCAACGTCTTCTTCTAGGGTTAAGCAGGCTCACATCATTTTCAATCAAACATTTCTAGTTTTAAATCTTGATCTCAGTGGATGCAGTCATTTGAAATGATTCACAGAGATGTTGTAATACATGTACGAATATAATATACCTCATATACCACTGAGGTTTATGATTGACAGCATTGTAGCCAATTAATTTTATCTTGCGTACTATTGAGTGTGTGTGTGCAGGCAGAACTCGGTGGTTACAAAAAATAATGTTTTAAATATGTCATTTTTATTTTATATGTGTTTGACTCTGGACCACAAAACCAGTCACAAGTCGCAATGTATATTTGTGGCAATAGCCAACAATACATTGTATGGGTCAAAATGATCTATTTTTCTTTTATGCCAGAAATCATTAGGATAGTGAAGTAAAAGATCATGTCCCATAAAAATATTTTTTAAATGTATACAAATTTTTATAAAAATATATATTTGTGAGTGGACGCAGCAAAATTGCGAACGTGAATGGACAACTCAATGGATTTTCTCAATGTTGAGATTTGTTTGCACCCAAAACTCATATTCACATTTCTCTCGGCCAAATATTATCCTTTCCTAACAAACCACACGTAAACGGAAAAGCTTATTCAGTCAGCTTTCAGATGATGTATAAATTCTCACTGTTAAAAATATTGACTGTTTTTTTGGTCCAGCAGGGTCACACACACACACGTGCACACACACTTTTCCGGTCACCCACCTGGCTAATAGTTAGCTTCATTAGAGGCATCAATACTCACTGCCTGTTACACGGTCACAGTCAACAGTGAGTTACTCATTAACATGTTTTAAATCATAAATGGCATTATATTTATGATTTATTAAAGAAAATATGTGAAGTTCATCGTTTGGATGTTTGCATATGGTGCATGTCATTTTAGCTAATATTATTAAAATCAGCTCTGCCAGATATTTCTCTGTTTTAATTATTTATTTATTTTGCAACAGATTGCAAGATTTTATAATGGAAGCTATGAGCAAAATCAGCGAGAACAAGCCCAAAAATACAAATCTATATTAACTGTAGGCCATTTAAACCCTAAGTCCACAAGCATGGGTAAATGTTTTACCAATTAACCCTGTCTTGAATATGGAAAGTGATTTTAACATTTACTTCTTGAAATTATCCAGCATATTTGTAATTGTAAATGTGTAGTGACTAGTATATTCGATTTCACTATTTTTCCAACTATTATTATTGTTCATTTGGCTGCAGATCACTATGTCTACTAGTCTAGAAAATATTAACATATTTGTATTTTACATTATAATTATTTATACTAACTATTTTAATAAATATTTTCAAGAACAATTCTCCATTGTGCACATAATATTTTAAATGACAAATAGCAAAACAATAGCCTACTGTATCACTGTAAAATGTTTGTTTAAATTAAAAAATTGATTAACCTGGTTGCCTTCAAATTTTAAGTTCATTGAAATGGAAAAAGTGAGTTAATACAATGAAGGAGATTAATTTAATCATCAGAAACTCAAATTTATATGTTATCTGAACTAAATAAATTATGGTTGATTTGACAAAAGAAAATAATGTTGTGCTTACTAATCATGAAAAGATTTCACAGTATTAGTCACTATTCCATTAGTAGCCTATCATCCAATGAATGAGTTATATACTACTAAATTAATGAAGATTTAGGCTACTAGAGAAATGATGCTGGTTTCTGATATTATAACGCATTCTCATCCTAGGTCGTCATATAGTGACGCTTTTATTACTTGCCCGTAAATTAAATAGGTGGTACAAAGAGTTAGTAGTTAGTAGGCCTACACAACTTGAGTGCCATAACTTTTAGCTTGCCATTTCTTAAGTGTGAGTGTGTGTGTGTGTGTGTGTGTGTGTGTGAAGGTAAGTGGAATATTTGGGAGGGGCTGTTGTGCGCGTGTGTGTCCTCGTGGATTTTTCCTGTTATGGGAATTAATGCCATTTCACATGGGTATTATTAGAGGTGGGCGTTACTAAACTTAGCTTCATTCTCTTAGTTATTCATTCTCTAAGTCTGTCCGTGCATGGACAAAAAATAAGTGGCAACAAATAACCAGACCGACGAGGAAAATGCCAAAATAAGAAGGAAAATAGCATTGTAAACGAGACGGAGACGTCTGAGAGCGATGACTTCCGTGGCCGGGAGCAAGATCGTTTCCTTGCCGTGGAAAAAGAGTCAGGAAGGGGAAAAAAGTTGAGGGGTAGGTGTGGGGTAAAGAGAAAGAAAAAACTCCCATCTACGTCTACAATCAATGCGCCCCTCCTCCCCCATGTCACCGCCATCTCTCAGGCCGTAATTTACGAGGCCTCGCTATTTATTTGGCTCACACCTCCCGGTAAAGCTCCGTTAACAAACTTCACACTTTGGCAGCTCGCTTTGCAGGTATATTGTATGCAAACCGTGTATTTATTGTGTTTTGTCACGAAAAGGTGGCATGCTATTGGCGAAGTCTCAATTTATTGTGATGTGTTTATGAAATGGACATCTCTCTGTTTTTACATTTCTAACTAGCCTAGCTGCTAGATGTTTTAGCTTCCTCGAGGCTAGTAGCTTAACCTCCCCTTCAACTTTGAACCCTGAATAAGTACTTGGCAAAAAAGACCCGTTGAATCTGCTTGTAAGAAGCCAGTGAGATAAATACCAAAAAAAGTTGTGGTATTGTGTGTATAGGCTGTGGTGTGTGTGTGTGTGTGTCTATTCATCTGTCATCAGGGAGGTTTGGTAAGGAGACTCCGTGGAGCCCAGAACTCAGGGGTCAAGTCCAGGTTTTCCCAGCCCCCAGCATCCCTCCCGCTCTCCTCCGCTCCAGAGAGATGGACAGAATCAGGGAGAGGCGTGAAGGGATGGGGAGGAGAGGACATGAGGCTGAAGTGATAGATTGATGCTTTAGATGACGAACAGTGGGAACGGATATTATGGACAAAAAACAGTTTACTTTTACATTTTGAAGCCAACATGTTTGGCTTCTGCATCCGGGTTTTCTAAGTTGAATGTTTGTGATTATACGGTGAGTCTTAATTTTACATGTCAGTTCTGATGGCAAAGACATTAGTTTTTGGAGACAGCATCCATTTTCGAGAGCATTCGCAGAATTTTTAATCTTAAAACAATCTTAGTTGGAAGATTTCTAAGTGCATTCAAACTTTAGTATGCTCGGTTTTCAATAATACACATTTGCATATTATAGTGTCTCAATTGTGTTCATTAGGCTGTTGAGACCCTGTGCCACACTATGACCCTGTTGTAAGTAATGTCCTCTGTGTCGCCCTCTCAGTGTGTGTCCGTCTGTCTGTCTGTCTTCTTTTCTGTCTCCTCAGGTGAAGTGTGGAGTGATGAGGCCCAGGACTGCTCTCTCTCTCGCCTTCTCGTCTCCAAAGTGTCAGGCATTTCATGCAGGGTGAGAGCGTTGCCGAGGTGTGTGTTATTCTTGATGTCGGCCACCAGCGGGGTGCAGGAGTCAACACAGCTAGTTACATACACAACACCATCAGCCTGTCAATCAAGTCAGGTAAGCACACCCCCTATTGGTTCATAATCTCACATGCACACTCAAACATACAGTATGTACTAGTTTCACACATAAGACACCTCTAATGTAAATGTAATGTTTATATACACCTCATTAGAGTTCATCAATGTTTCCTGAACTTTGAGCCTCATTAATTTACAGCTTAATCCATCTGCAGATACTGGAATAAACATTTTGGCAATCAGTGACTGAGTACGCCAAAAGATACCACACATTCACGCACACTTCATAAAAAACATAAATTATAATCTTCAATGTCTCTGTGTATCTAGTTAATAATACATTTACTGTTGTTCTTATGGATTTGTCAATCAATCAAGCAATAAGCAAATCAAGTAATTTACATTCTACTTATAATTCAGCCATTCAATCCCTGATTTATTCATTATCAACCAAACAAAAATCGTTAATATACCCTACTGTTTAAAAGTCTGGAGTCAGTAAATAGTTTGTGAAAATAAAAGTAAAAGAAATAAAAGTTTGTGTTTACGTAATATATGTGGGTGCACTGTGTATAATTATTTTGTATAAATATAAATACACACACATGCATGCATATTTAAGTAATAAAATAAAAAATATTTTATAAATATTTTATAATAAAAATATTATTTATATATAAAATATTTATATATAATATACAATATATATAAATCTATATACAGTATATACATGAAAATATTTCTTAAATATATACAAGCATGCGTGTGTATTTATATATAAAATAATTAAACACAGTGCACCCACATATATTATGTAAACACTTTTATTTTGGATGCGATTAATCGCAATTAATCATTTGACAGCCCTAATAAAAAACTTTTTTACTTTTTGTAATATTGTGAAAAAGTATTAAAAAATTTTGTATTGTGATGCATTTTAAAATGTAATTTATTCCTGTGATCAAAGCTAAATTATCAGCATCATTACTCCAGTCTTCAGTGTCACATGTTTCTTCAGAAATCATTCTAACTGGTGCTCAAAAACATTTCCTTTTATTATTGAACCTAAAAAAATGGTTGTGCTGCTTAATATTTCTGGGAAACTGAGAAACCTTTTTTTTATTCTTTGATGAATAGAAAGTTCTAAAGAACATCATTTATTTAAATTACAGTATAAATCCCTTCACAGTCACTTTTCATTGCTAAATAAAATGATTAATTTATGTAAAAAAAATCTTACTGACCCCAAACTTTTCAAACACACAAACTGTTTACTTGTCACGTGACCATGATTTATATATAACAAAACAGTTTTAATTATACATTCGTAATAGATAATTAATTATACATTCATGATAGACCCTTTAAATATTATATGTACCAAATGTGGTTAATGTGTGTGTGTGTTGCGCGTAAAATGACTTGCTAGTCAAATATCCACGATCACAAAACACGTGAAGGCTACAAACATACAAACACGATCACAAAGCACGTTTTGTCAGGGCTGATTTTTGCATAGTCACATTCCATTAGAAAGGTTTTCATGAGTGGAATGAACTTTGACCCTGCCCCGGTCAGCTGAACTCTAGCCCACTCATTAATTTATAGACTCTGTGCCATCTGATTGGTGCGGCACTGATGATGTCAGCCCTGAAACAGCAGCACTAAATTATAATCATAGCCATCGTAAAGACAAGGGCCTGCTGCACATGTGGAATTCTTTCTCTCTCTCTCTTTTTTTGCCTTCTCTTTCATTATCTCCCCTCTCCCCTCTTCATCGTCTCCACGCAGGATTTCCTTATGTTCCTGTCTCCGTCTGTCTATCTATTTCTTTTCTCTTTGTCTGTCTGTTTCTCATGTTCCTCCATTCGGGTTAATCTCTCACCCTTTCTCATTCTGTTGTCTCTCTCTCGCTGCTTCTGAACATGCACTTTGGATAACCCTGTTTTCAGAACCTCCGCTGCACTTCGAGATAGATGCAGCCTATTTATTTTACTGTAAGAACACAGCAGACACAGGGAGCCAGAGAGAAAGCCAAAGACACATATATTCTGGTGGGTTAAATCCAAAAGAAGTTGGCTGAAAGTAAGTGTGTGTGTGTGTGTGTCTGCCGACTACATCTTCAAGAGAGCCCTCCAGATTTATAGAAGTGACTCTAGACCTTGAAATATTTGTAATCATGATTTGTTTGATTATGTGGGGAGTGGATAGAGAGCTGGAAGTACTTTAATACTGAATTTTCTCTCTGTCTCTTTGTGTCTCACTTCCCCCCCCCCCACACACACACACACACGTAACACACAACCCAACCCCTAACACACAAACACTACATCACTGCCTTTCGTACCTATTTGAGCTCTTACAGTATAGAGTGCCGAAGTGATGACGTCACTTTGTAGGACAACTCGGAAGCTAGCGGTGCATGGGTTCCCTCTGTTCAAAAGCTATGCATTTTCCCCATAGACTTTTGGAAAATCGCACAAAATAAGACCTGTGTTTAACAAAGAGTTGTGACCCTTACACGTTTTGTCTATCAAATTATCTTTATTAGTTAATCCAAAATGTATACATTTTGAAGCCTATATAAAGTTTTTAAAAAACACAATTACACTGTGTTCTATGTCATAGATCAAAACGTGAAAATATTTAGAGGCTTTGTTCACCACAGACCTTATTTCAGGTGATTTAGCAAAAACCTATTCAAAAATCCCATAGACTTTAGAGCGAGGGAACCGGTAGTGCGTTTTGGCCTAGAGAGTGACGTCATAACTTATAGTTACGTAACTCTATAGTGCTCGCATCTTAATTCTGATTGGTTCCAAGGATGCTGGTCCATTTATTAGAATTGCACAGGTTTGTGGACGTCATTACAGTTGCATATCATATAATAATATAAAAGATTTTGAATAATTCATATTTTAATAATTGTTCATAATTCTAGTAATTTATTAAGTCTGGTGTCATTGTTGAACTATTCCCCTTTATAGGCCACAGAATTGGAACAGCCGTCATTCTTGAACTTCAATACATGAAGTTTTATTAACTAAGTTGGGGAGGAGCACATTCAGATAATTAACACGAGTGGACAGCACTCAGCAATCAATGATAAGAGGGTACATATGAAGAGTTCAGATGCAAAAGCCTCTAAGTGCCATTTGAAATTTTCTTCTAAAATGATTATTTTTATCAAGCTTGTATATTTAAGTTCAGTAATTTCACTTAAATGGCAATGAAGATCACCTATTAATTGTCATTTAAGTGAAATTACTGAACTTAAATATACAAGCTTGATAAAAATGGTCATTTTAGAAGAAAATTTCAAATAGCATTTAGAGGCTTTTGCATCTGAACTCTTCATATAGACTCTGCAGTCTTACCTCGATCCATTGACAGTTTGCAGCATCCCCAAATACACTTTAAATCTTACTCCCTCAAAATTATATGTAAGTGTGAACTAGTGAAATCCCTCACCGCTTATATGTTTGTTTTTGGTAACGTAACGCATTGCAATAAGGTTTCATCTGTTCACAATAGTTAACTACACTAGGAAACATGAACGAACATTGAACGGCCTTCAACAGCATTTAAGGGTTAGTTCACGCTAAAAGGAAAATTCTGTCAGTAATGACTAACCCTCGTGTCGTTCTAATCCCGCAAGACCTTCGTTCAACTTCGGAACACAAATTAAGAATTTTTTTTAATGAAATGCTAGAGCTTTCAGTCCCTCGATTAGGAGCAACGCAATTTACACATTTAAAGTCCCAATGGAGGGATAGAAAGCACCTCGTTTGTGTTTCCGAAGATGAATGAAGGTCTTACGGATTTGGAACGACATGAGGGTGAGTAATTAATGACATCATTTTCATCTGTTGGGTAAACTGAACCCTTTAAACTTAAAGGAGTAGTTCACTTTTAAAAAAACTTTTGCTGATAATTTACTCACCCCCATGTCATCCAAGATGTCCATGTTTTTCTTTTTCAGTCGAAAAGAAATTAAGGTTTTTGATGAAAACATTCCAGGATTTTTCTCCATATAATGGACTTTACTGGTAACCAAACTGGTTCAAGGTCCAAAAGACAGTTTCAGTGCAAACTACAAACTGTTCAAAGGGCTTTAAACGACTCTCAGACGATGAAGTAAGGGTCTAATCAGCGAAACGATCACTCATTTAAAAAAAAAACAAAGTTTAAGTTTTATAAGCTCAAATGCTCGGCTTGCTCTGTTCTGTGATGCACGTTGTGACTCCCCATTTGGTTCATTCAATGAACGAAATGAACGAATTGACTCGGAAAAAGATTTGTTCATTTTGATGAACGAGTTCTAACAGGAGATTCATCGAATGTGCATCACAGAACAGAGCAAGACAAGCATTTGAGCTTATAAAACTTAAACTTTGTTGTTCTTTTTTTTTAAATGAGCGATCATTTCGCTTGATAAGACCCTTATTCATCGTCTGGAGTCGTTTAAAGCCCTTTGAACAGTTTGCACTGAAACTGACTTTTGGACCTTGAACTGTTTGGTTCCCAATGAAGTCCATTATATGGAGAAAAACCCTGGAATGTTTTCATCAAAAACCTTAATTTCTTTTCGAACTGAAGAAAGAATGACATGGACATCTTGGATGACATGGGGGTGAGTAAATTATCAGCAAAAGTTTTTTTAAAAGTGATCTTTAATGTTATTGTCAACATTTACTAATACATTTTAAAGTCAAAAGTTGTATCTGTTAACATCAGTTCATGCACTGTGATCTGACATGAATGAACAATGAACATTTTCCATCAAAATTGACTGAGAAAATATTTTAAAACGTTCACAGATTAGGCTTAGGGAAAAGGAAGGTTGAATGTCTCATGGAGAAATGTTTGTCTGAAAGGTATGGACCTATCTCTCTCTCTCTCTCACTGTAATGGTATTTGTAGGGTTTAATAAGCTCCTCTCTGACGGCCTCCTGTCCTGATGATGTGGACGCAGAGACAAAGGCCGACTGCTGCATTCTTCTGAACCTAGGGTTTACCACATGCTCAGATAACAGGAAGGTATTTACAGCACACTTCACTGTTACCTCAGAAAGGCGGCCTGAATCTAGACCTTATACACTAATGCTGCATTACACGACAGAAGAGCATTTACGCAATAGTTCTTTTAGTTCATTGTATGGAAATTGTTTTATGTGCCAGAGTTGATCGGCAAGACTTTTCTATCTGTCAGCTGCTGTTATCATTTAAATGAAAATGATGAGGATAAAGCAAGATTTCAATGATGTCATTAAAAGAGAGGTGAGGTTGGTGAGCTGTAGTTATTGCTGTGATGTCACTTTAATATGTGCCGATTAGACTGCAGTCAGTGTGACTGTGAGTGTATCAGTGAGCGGCAGGCCTGTCCATCTGAAGTCCCGCTGGGATTCCTCTGGCTGTGTCTCATTGTGCTGGACCCTGTAAGACAAAGGGTTAAGTAAATGTTTGGGGAAGATAAGGCCACTCACACTGACAGCATGCAGACTTTAGGGACCGGGCTCCACTACGGCCAGATACACACACACACTCCTCCTCACTTTTGCCTCTTACCCAATTTCCAATTTTCTCTCTCTCTAAGGATTACTTCATTTCTCTATTCCATCACCACGACTGTGTGTGTACAGTTTTGTAATGAAGTCTTATATTTTCATATCTTCGAAAATCTTACGTTTTCATATCCTCATCATATATGTTAATGTGGAATTAAATATAAAAATATTGTTTTCTTTTATTCAGTACTGTGGATTGAGATGATTTGCTAAGCATTGACTTCATTTGACTCTAATCAAAATGTTTGTAACATCTTTTCTTGTGCATATTGTTTTAATTGATAATCATTTACAGGGTTTTCCCATGTTCTAAAAGGAGTAGTTCACTTTAAAAAAAACTTTTGCTGATAATTTACTCACCCCCATGTCATCCAAGATGTCCACGTCTTTTCTTTCTTCAGTCGAAAAGAAATTAAGGTTTTTGATGAAAACATTACAGGATTTTTCTCCATATAATGGACTTCAATGGGAACCAAACGGTTCAAGGTCCAAATGAGAGTTTCAATGCAGCTTCAAAGGGCTTTAAAACGACACCAGACGATGAATAAGGGTCTTATAGGAGCCTTCGAGTCATGACTCGAAAAAAGATTTGTTCATTTGATGTGCGCGTTTGAACAGGAGAGTCACAAACGCTCATCACAGAACAGAGCAAGGCGAGCATTTGTGCTTATAAAACTTAAACTTTTTTATGTATTTTTTAAATGACCGATCGTTTCGCTTGATAAGACCCTTATTCATCGTCTGGTGTCGTTTAAAGCCTTTTGAAGCTGCACTGAAACTCTCATTTGGACCTTGAACCGTTTGGTTCCCATTGAAGTCCATTATATGGAGAAAATCCTGGAATGTTTTCATCAAAAACCTTAATTTCTTTTCAACTGAGGAAAGAAAGACTTGGACATCTTGGATGACATAGGGTGAGTAAATTATCAGCAAAAGTTTTTTTCAAAAGTGAACTACTCCTTTAAATTCACTTTTTAAAATCCTACTAATCTTTTGTATCTTTTTAACAAAAGCCAGATCTTGACTTTGCGTTATCTTCCAGGAAGTGACATCAGTTTTGGTGGTAAATAACAACATAAAATATCAGTTAGTGTTGTTCAATTTAGTTTTTAGTTTTTTTTTAATTGCAGTTTATAAAAAAAATCTATCCTGTACATTTTCTAAAACAAGGTTATAATTATTAAAGTTTAAGTGTCCAACTTTGACCAAAACATATCTAGTAGAAGAGTCTAGTATATCCTTTTATAGGAATGCCTCCTTTAAATTACAGCACAAACATAGTCATTATTGTTATCCTTGTTTTTTTTTTAACAGACTTCAAAACATAATATGATTCAGTGACCTAACTGCAGTGAACATGGTTGTATAGAGGCAGAGAAGTTTCTTTGTGTGTATGAGTGCGAGATTATGTGTAACACACATCAGTATTGTGTTTTAGGTAGCATAAGGCAGTGGGAGGGAAATGGTGGAGACTTGCTTTGCATGGCTGTTCCAGCTGCTATCTCTAGCTGACAAGACTAAAAGTCTGGCCAGGAAAACAGACTCACACACACTCACTCCTATTTTCTTTAATGTGATCTGCTCAGTTTTTCCTACTTTAAAAACAAGCTATAGCGGTCTGATAAGAGAGGAGGGCCTGTGTACCTGTGTCTGTGTGAATGTCACTGTGTCAGTTCGTATTTTGGAGGGTGTGTAGCATTAGTCATTTGGACTATGACATTGCGGTCATTACTTTGCCACATTAGCAAAGCATCATTTAGTGACATTTTCATGACAGCTTGTGAACTGAAGGTGGGCCTACAAATATGTCACTTACTATTATCATGTTTTCTGAGGCACAGTACCATAAAAGGGTTACTTTAGTGCTTTTTGGATGCAATGTAAAGAATAGTTGCTGGCTTAATTTTTTAAGTTCAATCAACTTGGATGTATAAGTCATTTCAACTTAAATTACATTAAACTAGCTTAAAAATAAGTCTAATTTTGTAAAACTTGAAAAAGTTGAAAATTGCTTAAAGGAGTAGTTCACTTTAAAAAACAAAAACCTTTTGCTGATAATTTACTCACCCCATGTCATCCAAGATGTCTATGTCTTTCTTTCTTCAGTCGAAAAGAAATAAAGGTTTTTGATTGAAAACATTCCAGGATTTTCTCCATATAATGGACTTCAATGGGAACCAAACGGTTCAAGGTCCAAATGAGAGTTTCAGTGCAGCTTCAAAGTGCTTTAAACGACACCAGACGATAAATAAGGGTCTTATCAAGTGAAATGATCGGTCATTTTAAAAATAAATAAAAAGTTTAAGTTTTATAAGCACAAATGCTCGCATTGCTCTGTTCTGTGATGAGCGTTCGTGACTCTCCTGTTCGAACTCGTTCATCAAAATGAACAAATCTTTTTTTGAGTCATGACTCGAAGGGTCTTTGATAAGACCCTTATTTATCGTCTGGTGTCGTTTAAAGCCCTTTGAAGCTGCACTGAAACTCTCATTCTGGACCTTGAACCGTTTGGTTCCCAATAAAGTCCGTTATATGGAGAAAATCCTGGAATGTTTTCGTCAAAAACCTTAATTTCTTTTCGACTGAAGAAAGAAACACATGGACATCTTGGATGACATGGGGATGAGTAAATTATCAGCAAACGTTTTTTTTAAAGTGAACTACTCCTTTAAGTTATTTTGATGAGTTAAAGCAATGTAAAAACACATGTTGTCATAACTTTTTGATTATATTTCTTTTTTGCAGTGTATGGACTATGGAAATACCATGTATTCTTTGACATGCATCATGTTAAAACCCTGCTTATCTTTGAATTGGCTTGAACGTTGCGATGGTGCATATATTTTATAATCATTCAATACCTTGGTATCAAGGTGTCATGGTGTTGCCATCTGATAACATCGTGCGGACTGTACAGCCACAGTGATTTTTTTTTAAAGGTCAACCCAGCACAGTCTCCTTCAACCAGTTTCAATACAGACAAATGAGCCCTGAAAATTCATAAACTTCCCACTTTCCGTTTACTTCTTACTTTCACACATATTAAAATTATGGCCTACATTTTACACAAATAGGAGATCATAAATTCAACCGCAGACGTCAGCTACACAATGAAGTGCTGGCATTGATGTGTTCTCGCCATACACAAGCAGTGAACGCTCTCTCGTACACAGTTAGACGTTTTGTTTTTCTCCATAATTGGGCTGTAGAATAAACACGGAGGTTAGGTTGTGGAGCAGAGATGTCAGATAGTTTACGGAGACTTCATTCATGTACGGTCAAGTCTGATTCAGCCAACAGCTAATAAGTACGATGAACATCGTGTCAAATTGTCAGAGACGTCCAAGTGGCTCGGTTAATGATACACAGTCCTTGATTTGTGTGAGCTGCTAAATAGCAGTAACATTAGTTCAGCTGTTTTAATGGCCTTGTTAGCATGTCAATGAAAGATCAGTATATCAAATGATGTATCACCTGCCATCTTAGTTATGAAGAGCTAGCACTAGCGAAAATGGGGGAAAACAGTAAATTTAGTTCAAAAGTGTTCTTGGATCAATGTGAATCATAACACATACAGTGGGGTGCATCCTTTCTCAGCCAGTGAAGATTTAGGTAGACAGCTGTTTGAAATGGGGGAATGTATTCACGAACCTGGAAATTAGCTTGTGCTCTTTGGATAATCTACACCTTCGGGAGGACTGGGAATCTGAAAACACCCTACTATCCTTCTCTCACTCCCCCACTCTGTCCATCTCTCGTTCTTTTTTTTTTTGGTTCTCTGTTTCTCACACACACACACGAACTGACACAAACACATTCAGACTTTCTTTATATCTCTCTTTCCATTGGCTCTACCCCTCGCCCATTACGATGACCCTTGTTCTTCCCACTTACTTTCTCTCCATTCTCTCTCTGTCTCTCTCCCTCCCTCCTGCTGGTTTTATCAGTGGTCCTGCTCAGTGTCCTACTGTCATGTCTTGATGTGATTTATGTCATGGGCTGTGAAGTTTACTTATCTCCTCCCCCTACACACTCTCTCTCTCTCTCTCTCTCTCATGCACACACACACACACACTAAGGAGATGGCTCCCACTTTCTAGGGCTCAGCCAACCTGGCTCCTCTGCCGCCCAGCATCCAGACCCGGCCAGAGTGAGTAAGCAGGGTGTGTTGTTTGTGGCAGCAAAAAGTGGGAGGGTCTCAAATGAGATGGACGTTATTTAGTGGACAGTCAAAGATAGTAATGTGTGTTCTGTCATTCATGAAACTATAAATTTTCTTCCAAATCCATTACTTCTCTGGCCTGTCCTATCCCTGCCTGATCCTATATTATCCTTGTCAACTCTATCATATCCTGGTCTATTCTATTATTTCCTGGGCTATCCTATCCCTTCCTAGCGTGGCCTATCCTAACCTGGCCAATTCTATCTTTTCCCAATACCCAGTCGTGATTTATCCTATGCTATCCTGGCCTGTCCTAGCCTCGTGAGACCATCCTGATCTCGCGATCTTTCGAGGTTTCACTCGCAGATCAGTCTGGATACTTTCCGTTAAAGAAAATTTGGGAGCAGTTCACCAACGAACGTCCAATCAGCGTCTGGCTTTGAGGCGGGTTGAGGTGTGACGCAACGAGAAGCGCGACAGTTCAGTCCAGAGTCACATGGCGGCTTCAGCGGATGAAACTAGCATCAGCGTGGCTATCGAGCAATTACAGAGTATTTCCTCACTGAAAGAAGAGCAAAACACTGCTCTGGAGGCTTTCTCAGAGGAAAAGATGTTTTTGCTCTTCTCCCGACTGGTTTCGGCAAGAGTTGATCTGATTGGTTGATTTGGCCCGTCTATCACCAACATAGGCCAATCAGCTAACCAGTATTTCGCCCCTTCCAAAACTACTTCAACGGAAGATTTCCAGATGGATATGCGGAGCAAATCCATCTGGCGGAGTCAGGTTAGGCCTGTCTTATCTTTTCCCAATCCTACCCGGTCGTGATCTTTCCAATCCTGGCCTGTCCTATGCTGTCCTGGCCTACTGCATATATCCTACCTTGGGCTCTTATATCCTGGTCTATTATATCCTATCTTATTCTGGCCTATCCTATCCTTTCCCAATTCTGCCCTGCCCTGATTTATCCTTTACTGTCATATTATACTATACCCTGTCCTGTCCTATGTATGCTGTCCTATCCTATCCTAACCTGTCTTGTCCTATCCTATTCTGTCCTGTCCTATCCTGATCCTAATCTGTCTTGTCCTGTCCTGTCCTAACCTATCCTGTCCCAACCTATCCTGTCCTATCCTATTCTATGCTGTCCTGTCCTTTCCTATCCAAACCTGTCCTATCCTATCCTAACCTGTCTTGTCCTGTCCTATCCTATCCTAATCTGTCTTGTCCTATCCTGTCCTGTCCTGAACCTCATCCTGTCCCAACCTGATCCTGTCCTCGATCCTATCCTATGCTGTCCTGTCCTTTCCTATCCTGAACCTATCCTAACCTGTCTTGTCCTATCCTATCGTAATCTGTCTTGTCCTGTCCTAACCTATCCTATCCTGTCCTGTCCCAACCTATCCTGTCCTGATTCTATGCTGTCCTGTCCTATCCTATCCTAACCTGTCTTGTCCTATCCTATCCTGTCCTATTCTGTCCTGTCCTATCCTATGCTATTCTGTCCTATCCTGTCCTAACCTATCCTGTCCTGTCCTATCCTGTCCTAGGCTGTCCTATCCTATCCTGTACTGCCATGACTTATCCTATCCAATGATATGTGAAGAGGGCTGTATTTGTTTCTTTATTCCATTCTTTGTCATCTGGCACCTGGCACCAAATATGTCATTTCCTCCATCCAGTGACTCGCACAGTAACTCCAGCTCCAGCTCCATTTATGTGTCATTGTTCTGTGTGTAATTTTACAAAATTCTTTCATCCCTGTGTCTGCTATGTATGCTTGTGATATTTGTGAGGTGCATATGTGATTTGTGTATGTGTGCATGTGTGCGGTGGAGAGGTCATCCACATCTCTCGTCTACACGGCTCTTAGTGTGCACCCTTTGATGTGCTTTTAGAATGGCCATACAGCTCTCTGTTTTACCTCTCGCTTGACAATTGTTTATTAGTTTTGAAACGGCTTTAGTGGACATCAGCCTCTCTGAGATGGTCGCTTTTGAGGAGAGGGCGATCCAAAACTCACCCGAAACCCTCCTCCTCAGGAGCTGGACCCATGACAGTGAGTCACAGAGACCTTTAGAGTTTAAAAGGAGACTCAGGACTGCTGGGGTAGGGCGTTTGAAAGATGGAGTAATGGATGGGGTGAATGTTTCAGTAAGAGCTAGAGAAAGTTTGAGATGGTCACAGAAGAGCACAGGAGAAGACAGAGACAAGGGAGAAGACCACCCTGATCTTTAAGAGCTCATTGTGTGTGAGATTTATAGCAATGGTTACTGGTTGTGAGAGGTTTTTGAGTGTCCCGTGGAAGTGCTAAGAGAGTGCTGCATAAACGCCTCAAGAACATTAGGAAACTGACATTTATGCAAAGGGACAGCACGACAAAGCAGTTAAATACTGGGCAAATCTTTGTAAAAATGAATATGATAGAAATGATAGATAGGAATTAGAAATTAGAAAATACTTTTATTCATCAATGAGGAGTTAAATTGATCAAAAGTTACAGTAAAGACACATTTATAATATTAGAAAAGATTATATTTTAAATAAATGCTATTCTTTTGAACTTTCTATTCATAGAATTTTGGGGGAAAAATAGTACATGACTGTTTTCAACATTGAAAATAATAATTTGTGTTTTTTGAGCATAAAATCAGCATATTAGAATGATTTCTGAAGGATCATGTGACACTGAAAACTGATGTGTAATCAGCAACAGTAATGATGTTAAAAATTCAGCTTTCATTTTAAAATATATGAAAATAGAAAACAGTCATTTTAAATTGTCATGATATTTCACCTTTTTTTCATTTTTTTTCCATCAAATAAAGCAGCCTTGGTGAGCAGAAGAGACTTCATTTAAAAACATAAAAAATCTTACTGATTTAAAACTTTTGACCGGGAGTGTGTGTATGTGTATATATATTATATATATATATATATATATATATTTCTTATATTCTATGCAGGCAATCACATTCTAGCAATAGTCATTTCTATCACATTCAAATTATTTTACATGACGTACATTCTAGACACAAATGAATCCCCATGACTAATATAGTCTCTCTTTTTTCCAGCACAAGGAACCAGCACAATGCTATTATTAATAATTTGCTGTGAGAAGTCACTTAAAGTTGCAATTGCTAAAATTATTACTGCAGGTTCTTTTTTTGTCTCTGTCTTTCTAAAATCAGGAAATAAGTGCACAACTGCATTGCAGCTGCTTCCTCCAGAGGCTGTCATAAAACATGTCCATGTACTAAGAACATTTTATTACAATTTGGATCAGTTTAATATCAATATAATATGTTATCTATATTTTGCAAGAAGGTTTTTAAAAAAATCATATCACAAAAGACCAATGCGTACTCTGATTTAGCAAAACTGCATTATGTAACCAGTACAGTTATGCATAAATCCATCACAGCAGTATGTCAGGACATCGAGGCACTGAGAACATAAATAGGACAGTCTGTCTCCATCTCCACAGTCTGAAAAATATACAAACTACCAAAAAATGACCTTAAACTAGCTCCATTTACAAGTGTGTATTTGATATATTTGTGATTGGTACATCGCAGTGTCCTCACTGAAGAAGGGTTCTTTTTTCAGAAGATGTTTTGGACAGTGTTTTGTTTTATTTTAAGCTCTATTGAACAGTATTTCGAGGGAATTCGATGAGGTAATGTGATGGATCAGTCTGTCCCTAGATAAACAGTGCTTTTTATTGGTTTTAGATTAATAATCCAGATACAGGACTGTTTTTTCCACTTAATTTTTCACATCTCTTTCTCAGGAGTCGAAGAGTTACTGAGAGTTCAGTTCATTTGTCTTCTCTCAAATAAAGAGAGACTCCCTGCAAATACGTCTAATCTTCCCTACCGCTCTTTTCATAACCATCACTTTTCCCTCTCTCCATGGGACATGATGCGTTCGCTCCGTCTTATCGCTGTGTACAAAGGGTAAGAAAACACTGGGATATTTGGTTTTTAATAGGCCTGTGTGGTGTAATTGGCTAATTGCTTTATTTTTCTCTGAAGGGTTCTGCGTTCTGTCATAGAGGCAGGAGGCCATAAACACATACGAGCATCTCCCTCACTGTCAAGGCTTCCTGAGCTGCGATTGGCCGAGGGCTGCACTGGCACCGCAGCCGATTGGCTGGGCTGAGGATGAATGGCCATGCTGACAACCAATGGGGCCAGATGAGGGTGAGCCGGGTGAGATATGGGACGCCGCATTCTTGAGCACTAATCAAATCTTATGAGCTTTCACTGATGGGTATGTGTTATGTTTGTTGATTTCCCTTCATTAGTCTTTACAGTGTCTACATGTTCTTATGCATTTTTGTGCTCGTGATGAATCATATTCATAGACATCTGTATAAATCCTCAAGTGTAAGGGGGTTTTTGCCAGTGAGTGAATCAGTTTGTTTCAAGAGTTCAATTGCAGGAGGAACCAAGACAAGCCTCAACAGAGTCAAACACACACACGCACACATTTAGCAAGCTAATAAAGTTTATATTGAAGAGGTTCTGGGGTCAAAGGTCACAAGCTGCCCTCTGCTCAGCCTCCCCTCACCACTCCATCTAGCGCTCCTACAGGAGTGCTGAAAATACACTGTGATGGATGTAAATCTGAACCTCCCTCTTTCTCAGTCTACCTTTCTGTGCTCATCAGACCATCTCTCGTCATCCCTATTAGTCCAGATGAAGATGGATGTGGACAGTCAGTTATTTATGGGCCATTCGTTAATGTCCTGAAATGGTCCTGGGCATTTGTGGTATTATATTTGAAAATTATTTTTCTACAGTTCTTTTATCTTTGACCTTAAAACTTGGACATAAAATCTCTTTTTGTGTTCCATGGAAGGAAGAAAATGGAAAACCATTTGGGTGAATTATTCCTTTTACGCAAGCATACAAAGTCGCACGCACACTGAGAGATGACGTGTCCAGTGGTCTATGGGGCGGAGATGGACGTAGTGACCTGTCGTGTGGGTAGAGGCACGTCCTGGGACACAGGAATCAGGAGGGGGTGTTTTTGTGTTCTGTTTTAATCAACTTCCTCTCTGTGCCACAGAACTTCCTGTGTCAGTTCCGTGAAAAGAGACCCACCAGCTTCCCCCCACCTCTAAACCGGAATGAGTGTGTGCATGTGCACGTGGGCGCTCATCTCACATAGCGTAAGTTATTGCCACCTGCCACACTTTAGCTCTCTCTCTCTCTCTCTCCAGCCTGTAGTCATTTAGGCTGCTTCAGTATTTGCCTACAGGGTGTGCCTGTTAAAATGTAGTCACTTTATTATGTTCAGTGGGGTTTGGGTACCAATGCTTGGCAAGTTGGGCAAACATGTATGGGTCAATGACATGATACGATTTTTTTTGACATGCTAACCTGTTAATTTATTCAAAAATACATTAGAAAATGCAGTCTATGATTTATTATTATTTTAATTAATTAAATTTCATTTTAACATTTAATCAAGATAAAGTAAAACAATGCCAGGGTGATACTATCTTGATTTCATAATGAGAATGAGGAAAAAGCTTAAAGGAGTAGTTCACTTTTAAAAAAAAATCTTTTGCTGACAATTTACTCACCCCCATGTCATCCAAGATGTCCATGTCTTTCTTTCTTAAGTCAAAAGAAATTAAGGTTTTTGATGAAAACATTCCAGGATTTTTCTCCATATAATGCACTTCAATGGGAACCAAACTGTTCAAGGTCCAAGAGACTTTAAATGATTCCAGACAACAAATAAGGGTCTTATTAAGCGAAACGATTGGCTTATTAAAAAAGAATAACAAAGTCTAAGTTTTATAAGCACAAATGCTCGCCTTGCTCTGTTCTATGATGCGCGTTCGTGACTCTCCTGTTCGAACTCCTTCATCAAAATGAACGAATCTTTTTTCGTGTCATTTGGTTCATTCAACGAACGGAATGAATGAATTGACTCGGAAAAAGATTCATTCATTTTGATAAATGAGTTCGAACAGGAGAGTCACAGAACGCGCATCACAGAACAGAGCAAGGCGAGCATTTGAGCTTATAAAACTTAAACTTTGTTATTTTTTTTTTAATGACCGACCGTTTCGCTTGATAAGACCCTTGTTCATTGTCTGGAGTCGTTTAAAGCCCTTTGAACAGTTTGGAGTTTGCACTGAAACTGTCTTTTGGACCTTGAACCATTTGGTTCCCATCTGAAGTCCATTATATGGAGAAAAATCCTGGATTGTTTTCATCAAAAACCTTCATTTCTTTTCAACTGAAGAAAGAATAGACAGTGGATATCTTGACATTGGGGTGAGTAAATTATCAGCAAAAGTCTTTTTTAAAGTGAACTACTCCTTTAAATGAAATGGTCCATTGGTACAACTGCCACAGAAATGTGTTATTTATGAATTCATCATTTGTGATATTAGTAAAAAATTAAAAATAAACATTTTTTAAGTACACTCGCATGTATTCAACATCTGAGGATATCCGATATATGTTATTACTTCAAAACCAAATGATGTTTTTTATATTACAGGCTACATGCGTTTTCCTGAAATTTAAACTCCGTAACTGACACCTGTGGCCCAAAAACAGAACTGCTCTTCCTTTCTGCTCGCTCTCGCAGTGCGCGCTCGTACGCGCACACTTCACAAGTCATCCGCTACATGGAGGTCAACATTATGTTTACAGAGGTAAGAACAGTCAAATACATATATTGTTTGAGATAAGTGTTCTGCTTGCGACTCGAGTATAGGCTACTTGCTGACTAGCGGTGGTGGCATAGTGATCGGAAACGTTTAACATGACGTCACATCCGCAGACAGCGCGGGAAAAGTCCGACCTGACAGAAAATCTGAAAAATAGGATACAGGCTTATAGGTGCACCCACTGTGAGCGGACAAGGTGTCAGTATGCTGTCATAAATGGTAAAATAAAAAGGCTATTGTTACGTTTATTTTGGGGAAAAAGCTGCATATAGCCTCTTAAAATTAAAACATTTCTCGAAAGTGGTATCAAACCATATGAAACCAAAAGAAATACAAACCTTTCATTTTCTAAGATCTTAGCACATGTTTTGCACTAGATATTTCTGGTTCACACTATTTTCTGTCATTATGGCACATCATCCTCGAGCGCAGCCTGAAGGGCAAACACACACCGTCTGGATCGCTGAGGTCACCTGTGACCTGGAAAACGCGCTGAATTTTGCTCAAGCATGTGACAGATTAAAAGATTCTAAATCTATGGCATGTCCAAACAAAAGTTCTAATGATTTAGGATATGGGCTTACATTTACACATAACGTGAAATATATCTATTTATGCTACAGTCATTTTCCATCATTAGAAACGAAGAAATTGTGACTTGTGAATCTCTGTGTTAAGATTACAGTATTCTTTGGGGATTGGAAACCAAAGCTCCCCTGTTCCCGACCCCGGTCCGGTATCTTTCTTTCGCTCTCCCCTTCCTCTCTCGTTCTTGTTTGATGTCACTGTAAGTGGAGTCTCTGGGTGGGCTTGGACGGTATCGGGTCTTGGACTGACTGACTGCTCCATCATGTTGTTTTCTGGCAACACTACAGACAAATGATCAAGACACATCCATTCCTTTGCTCCGTAGCGGAACAGAGCGATCTGGATATGCCATATGCTGTTAAACGGCAATGGTCCTGGTTTCCATCCCTCCTGTACTGGCAGGTTTAAAGACAAACTGTTGAGATTATCAAAAGTAGTTTAAGAGCAGAAACAACTTCCCAGCTTCCAATGGGAAATCATTTATGTGTGTGAGTGTGTTTGTTTATATCCAGCATCTCCGCGGTACGTGATAAAAATGTTCAGACACATTCATTTTGAGTTAATATTGGCCATTTGTTTTGGTAGACCAGGATGTGTGATTTCTGTACAGGTGAATTACTATAGAGGTCAATTACACAGCGCCCTCTAGTGACTCACTACAGAATTGCCTTAAAACTGCCTAGGTACAGCCACAACCCGTGACTCCTCTTGCAAGAAATGCTGATTCAGGTTGTTTTATCACTTGCACTGTGAGTTAAAGAAAGAATTTGGACTGGTTTGTTAAAAATCATTTTTTTTTCTTCATTTAAAAAAAAATCAACTTCTGTGAAGACCACTTGGAAAATCTGTGACTCAGAATCAATCTTTAGGATTTGAAACCAAAGAAATCCTGTCCTAACTAAAGATCTTATGAAGTTCATGTAGCTTAAGTGCTATTATCATGAAAACAAAATGAAGATTAATTAAATTTTACTTCATTAATAGTATATATCGTATGTTTTTTGTATTATATTAATATTTACTTCACTCAAATATGCTGATAATAGTCAATACTTTTTATTACATTTGTATGATGCAAAATATAAGCGTTTTCACTGGTGGACTGAGAAGTTTGGATCCCATTTATGCTTTGTTCACAAAACACAGGTAGCCCATTGTTCTTTTATGCGAGTTGGCATTTTATGATGACTGAGCTTGTTTCTGCAGTGTTGGATGTCTTTGACTTGCATAAACATTTATGCAGCAGTATTTTTTAAAGGGAGATTCACCATGTCTTGTAAATCTGTCTCATTCTTTGAAGTCTTATCTGGCTCGAGACATTGATGGTAGTGCTGGAGTGATCCTATGGAATCCCAGGTCTGGTCAGGTGTGTGAGTCTGTGTGTGTTCCTACACTACGAGGGGCCCCAGGAGACCCTATTTTACTGCTGAATGATTGGCATGTCATTAATCAAATATAAAAGGTAAACACAAAATTTGTAGTCATTTGAATTTGTACATGACGGACTTAATCAGTCATTTAAAATTGAGAAATTTGAATCGTTTCGTTAAGGGGCATCACTCTATTATTAGTGATTAACTATTATTAGTAGCAATAAAAAGGTATGTTCCATGTCATCTTGCGTTTTAACGAACTATTGTTATTAGCAAGAAAGGATATTCATTTATTTATTTAAAAGCCAGTGCATTTTTAAACACACAACTCAACTTCAAGTCATGACATGTAATTACACACCCAGTAATTTGCTGTAATTGTACACTCTTTTTTTTTTTAATTGTTGAAAGCCATTCATAATTCAGATGCATTTGCAATATTTAAACTCAATCCCTTTTCTTATCATATGTGAATAATGATGAATGGTTTCTCGGGTAAATCCGTAGGCCAATAGACTGTTAAAACATGTGCTATTACACCCCACAGTGGACATAAAGCGGATCACATCTCTGAGCTCTAGTTATTTGATGTAGCATATTTTATTGCTCTATGATCCCAGAGAAACCAGTTCGCATAGATCTGTCACCATTTGCTTTGAAGATTGTTGTAGCCCAATTGCTGTCTATGGCCCTCTATTAATCATCAATATACTGTATGATCAAAGTCATTTGCCTTACCTGACATAAACAGACATGATTTGTTTTAAGATATGTTGTTATGGTTTGTTATATTCCCCAAATGATATAAAATAGATCCATGTTTGTAAATTGTTGCTCTCCCCTAATTTATCATTTATTTTATTGCCATTGTTATTTACTGTAGTGTTAACTCTTATTTTAATATTGTTGGTGTTGCTGCTACATGATGGTGACCTTGAGTGTTTTGAAAGGTGCCTTAAAGGGATAGTTCACTTTTGAAAAAAACTTTTGCTGATAATTTACTTACCTCATGTCATCCAAGATGTCCATGTCTTTCTTTCTTCAGTCGAAAAGAAATTAAGGTTTTTGATGAAAACATTCCAGGATTTTTCTCCATATAATGGACTTCCATGGGAACCAGACAGTCCAAGCTCCAAAAGATCGTTAATAACAGTTTCAGATCCAGCTTCAAATGTCTTTAAACGACACCAGACGATGAATAAGGGTCTTATCATGCGAAACGATGGGTTATTTCAAAAACTTATTCCAAAAATGTAACTTTTCTAAGGACAAATGCTAGCCTTGCTCTATTCTGGAGGCGCGTTGTAACGTCACGTAATACGTAATTACGTTCAAAAGGTCACGGGCGACGTAGCTGGAAGTACAGAGTCAGTAAGTTGAACACATAGGTTGAACGTGCAAACTAACTCAAACGCCGTTTACAAAAAAAAAAAAGGAATTAAAAGGTAAAATAACGATGTCGGACGATTTTGATTCTGTACTTCCGGCTACGTTGCCCGTGACCTTTTGAACGTAATTACGTATTACGTGACGTTACAAACGCGCCTCCAGAATAGAGCTAGGCTACCATTTGTCCTTAGAAAAGTTACATTTTTGGAATAAGTTTTGAAATAACCCATCGTTTCGCATGATAAAACCCTTATTCATCGCCTGGTGTCGTTTAAAGACATTTGAAGCTGCATCTGAAACTGTTATTAACGATCTTTTGGAGCTTGGACTGTCTGGTTCCCATGGAAGTCCATTATATGGAGAAAAATCCTGGAATGTTTTCATCAAAAACCTTAATTTCTTTTCGACTGAGGAAAGAAAGACATGGATATCTTGGATGACATGGGGGTGAGTAAATTATCAGCAAAAGTTTTTTCAAAAGTGGACTAATCCTTTAAAGGGATAGTTCACTTTGAAATTAATCCTTGATATGTTTTAGCTTACCTCAAGGGCATCCAAGATATACATGTCTTTGTTTCCACAGTATTTTCAATTTCTGATATTTTTAGGTCAAACCGTTCTTGTCTGTCAGTCATATAATGGAGGTATATGGGGTCCACCTCAAAGAGCGTGCACAGAGAAGTCCAAATTAAACATGATTTAATGACTTGTAAAATGTAAGTACACATTGATGGCCTAAGACACTAAACGAGCAGTTTGTGTGAGAAAACGAACAGTATTTATATAGTAACCACAGTCACGTCCATGTACTCTGGAGGGCGAGTGCGCTTCTGCCTGCGCCAGCGTCGGAAGCGTGTGTACGTCACTCATTGTTTACACAGAGATTTCAGAAGTGTTACCCTTCACTGTGAAGATCTAAACATATTTAGATATACAGGAAATTGCAATGAAGAATCGATTTCAATATATCAACAGAAAACGTTGATTTTCCGTCAACCGCGCAAGAGTTCACTTCCGGGGTTTGCGCAGACCCGAAGCGTCCATGCCTTCAGATCACTTGGACGTGGCTGTGGTTACAAGAGGTAAAAACAATATAAATACTGTTGGTTTTCTCACACAAACCGCTCGTTTCGTGACACCTACATCTTGGATGCCCTTGAGGTAAGCTAAAACTTTAAATCAAAAATTAATTTCAAAGTAAACTAACCCTTTAAATAAAATAAAATTGCTGTCATCGTCCACCTTAAGTAAGGCAGATTTTAAGATTATATAATATTAAATGTCCACAACTAAGAAAGCCAAAAGCCAAGGCAACAGTGGCAAGGAACCAAAACTCCATCAGTGACTGAATGGTGAAAAAAACCTTGGGAGAAACCAGACTCTGTCAGGGGCCAGTTCTCCTCTGGCCAACAAGCGAACAGTGTATGATTATGATCCAGGCAATATTACAGGTCAGAAGAAGTCAGATTGGATCAGAACATTCAAAATATTTATCCAGTTATCCAGTTTCAGACGAGTTTGTTGAGGATCAGTGCCGATGGCTGATGTAATTTATTATATCAGTAATCTGATCACCTGTAAAGGACGGGGTTCTATCAATGGATTATTGGTTGGATGGAAGTTGATCAAAATGTGAGCTCAGTCAATTGTAAGAAGGGGGTGGGTTTAAGCAGACTAATGATTGGAGAAGTCTGACAGGCTTCACCAGAGAGAAGGTCTAGGTACTTTTTGCATTTATAAAATATAAAAGTTGAATTTTAGTTTCATGCCTTCTTAAAATATGTATTGTTTCCCTGAGTATACCTTTGCAAAACATAACAACGGTTTTGTGTTCTGTTGTAAAACAGGTTTTTGGTACATGGTATACATTCCACGATTAACCATGCTTTCAGTCTAACCTTGTGGTTTTCAATATTATTACTATGGTTTTAGAAATAATACCATACTTGAACTAAGGTTACTTCAGTAAAACCATTATGGAAATGTGGTTAATATGGTTTTATTACAAATAACATTGTGGCAAGCAGGGCAGGGCCAAAGCCAGTGAGAGAAGGGTGTGAGGCCAGTGGGGATTGTTAATGAGCGTCACCTGTGTGCCGCACCGGCCTTGTATTCTCACGGAGGAGCTTCGGAGGCACAAAGTGAAGGATCGAGAGAGAACCAGGCCTAGACTTTGTTATGTTTTGTTTGTGTGTGCGACAGTAGTCCACGAGGGGCTGCATCTTATTTTCATTTTGTGTGTTTGTTTTATAATTCGTCTTTAAATGTTCACTGGTTCCTGCAACCTTCTTTCCTGAACCATCATACCTTGTTACAAACATGCACTCACAATTGGATTGAGATCTGGAGACTGTAGAGGCCATTTAGGTAAGAAACCAGTTTGAGAGGCTGGCTGGAAGCAGCCATTATAAGATGTGTACACTGTGGTATTAAAGGGATGGACATAGACAGTAAAAATACTCAGGTAGGCTGTGGCATTTAAACAATCCTCAATTGGTACTAAGAGGTAGCCTGGAAATTTAGATGCACCCTAGCGGCAGCAAAAATTATTTTCCAGAAAAGTGTGGTCTAGCAACTCTCCGTTGACTTTCGAAGTGGAAAATCCAAACTCTGGTCAGACCAATCACATCGTGTATAGAGTTGGTGGGCGGGCTTAACACAATGACGGCAGAGTTGTGACGGTTCTGCGCCGTGATTTCCATAGGTGATTTCGCTGATACTTGAAACAAGATGCAGCTGGCGAACAGCGGTCTTTCGATTTGGCTTTGGCCGCGACTCGGATGACTTGGAGTTAAGAGTATGTAACTTAAGTCATTCTTAAAAAAGGAAGATGTGTTCAGAGTTTTGATGACCGGATAAGGCAAAAGTTTAATATATCAACTTGCTCCGTTGGTGGGAAAACCATGGGGAAAACGCATGGGACTCACTCAGCCACAGCCATCATCGCTCTGGTTGGTTAGCGCTATCCTATGGCGTGCAGAGGGATATTGAAAGACAACCTTTTATCCCGCCCCCGGATTGAGGTATGCCAATTGTGAGTTCCCAGACCTAACATCTTGATAGGTCTGGCTTGCCAGGCTAACTAAGAGGCCCAAAGTGTGCCAAGAATATATCCTTACACCATTACACACCACCAGCTTCCTGAACCATTGATGCAAGGAGGATGGATTAATTTTTTCATGTTGTTCAAGCCAAATTCTGTCTAAATGTCTGTCTACTATCTAAATGTTGAAGACTCAGACCAGGCAACGTTTTTTCAATCTTCTATTGTCCTATTTTGGTGAGTCATTGTGAATTGTAGCCTTAGTTTCCTGTTCTCAGCTTACAGAAGTGGCATGTTGCCCATCTTCTGCTGATGCCCATCTACTTCAAGTTTTGATGTGTTGTGTGTTCAGAGATGCTCTTCTGCAGACCTCGGTTGTAACTACTGGTTATTTGAGTTACTGTTGCCTTTCTATCAGCTGGAACCAGTCTGCCCATTCTCCTCTGACCTCTGGCTTCCCACAGAAATGGAAGCTTTAGCGTTAAGTTCTGCCAGGAAGACTCAATTGTTGCGTCACTAATTACCTTTCCATCTATCCAATCGTGTCTAATGCTTGCGGTATAAAATACCGGTACTTGCACGTTTGAGTTTGCAGTTGCTGACGCTTCCATTGACCTCCATCCTCCCCACCACCTTCAAGATGGTTCCTTCCCTTCCAACCTCCCCACCACCACCAGGACCTTCCTATACCTCCCTATAGGCCCCTGCCTTCTTCTTCAGGCAGGAAATGTAAAGTCACAACCCTTGGATTGTGAGCCACGGATGAAGCCTACGCCAAAGAACTTTGTGGCTTGCTGGGCTGTCAATAAGTGTATTTATTGTTGCAGTATTTATTCTCCCGAGTCTTTCTGGGAGAACTGCCACTCACTGGATATTTCTCTTTTGCTGACCCTTTTCTTTCAAACCTTTGAGATGGTTGTGTTTGAAAAACTCAGCAATTTTTGAAACAAACAGCCACCAACAAGCATGCCACGTTGAAAGTCACTTAAATCACCTTTCTTCCCCATCTACTTAGTTTCAACTTCAGCAGATCATCCCGACTAAAATCCTGATCTAAATGTATTGAATTGCTTCCATGTGATTGGCTGATTAGATGTGTGTTAACCAAGCGGCAACATTCTAATCTGAAAGCTGAAGCCTACCCGGAAGTTTGAAAAACTGCAATACATCGAAAATCCGCTAGAGGCCGGTCCCAAAAGGGAGCAAATATCCATAGACGTCATGTTAAAATCTCTGTTTTCACAGCATAAATTCATATGTTTACAGTTTGGTCCCATGGACTTTTATTGTAATCTTCAATATGTTCCGCCTCCCTGACAACTGTGAGGGAGGTGGATTTTTTTCTAACTCGTTAGTTTAGATCATACTTAGATGTAAAATGTATGACAAATAAGGGTGGTTAACTTTGATTGACAGCTGATAACGGGCTGCGCCGAGTGAATTTGACGTCTCGGCCATGATCTGACACAACACATCATACCAACTCTGTATCCTTTCTGAAACTTTTGTATTTTATTGTCCAAGATTTTCCAGTATGGCGCCGCCCGTACCCCCATAAACAGCTTCAAACCCGTTCTTCAGAGAGTCTATGGGTGACGTCACAGACGCTTTGTCCATATTTTTACAGTCTATGGCGTTAACTAGCAGTTCAACAGGTTTAGCTAATAAAATGGCCAGTAAGTGTAAATTAACTATGGTTCCTGTAGTAAAACCATGGTTAAATGTGTAGTTACTTTGCTTTTACTTCAAATATCATTGTTTATACACTAGATTCTATAGTAAAACCAGCATTAATTTTTCTATTTTTCGATTATTCACCTTAAAAAGAGCATATGGAGGTTGCCCTGTGTGGGCAATCTGATGAACCTCAACTGCTGCTTCAAGGTTTTGCAAAGCAACATATGACGTCTTGATAAAGGTCATTCAGTTTGATAATTATAGTCATAAAATGTGAGGATTTAAAAAGGCACTAGGGAACGTAGACAGTAAATAAACACATACAATTGTCCCATGCCTCTGCAATGAAGCCAAATAAAGGCCTCTGGTTTCTTGAGATTGAAAGAGCAAATCAAAGCAGAATAAAGCGGCTTTGTGTGTCTAAAGGTTCTCTATATCCTTCTGAGGATTTTTTTCCCTTTGTGGTCAGGCAGGTTTAGTGGGATTTCAGCAGGACCGGTTTATCCAGGGGAGAACTGGTGTTTGTGTACTGCCGAGAGGAACTGCTCAAACCTGTTCTCCTCGTCAGTGGGGAGGAGGAGCGGGAGGAGAGGAGCGCAGGGCGTATTAAAAACTCTTCTTTACCTTTCCTCTGTATGTCTTTTTCATTCCCAATAGTTTTCCATCCGATGTAACTCTCCAAGGGGCTCCGGAGGACACTGGCGTGACAGGAGACCGACAGCATCGCGTGATTGGCAGGTGACGTGATTCACGTCCACAAGGTGGCACGGGGTGAGTGAAACTCATTTCACCTGAACACACTGTATTGATCAGGTGTCATGTGTTTTTTGGTAGCTATGTATTGAGCGATTGCATAATGTGATAACAATCATCAATAACGCAACACATAAATTCTCAGATTAAACACAATCACCCATTCAAGCCATTTCAGTTGGGTGGAGTGACTTAATATTTCTTTATTTGATCAGTGATATGAATTCATCTGGTTGCAGTATTGCATTTAATTCCATCTGCGTCTATCTATTTTTCTTATGAACATTATTGTTTCAGGTGTTTTTATGTTTTTAAATGACCTGGAATATTGAGCATATTAATAACCACAGGTATTTTATGATAAACAATACTCATATTAAACCAAACTATTAAAAAATAATAATCGGATGCTAATAAGAATGTGTTGGTTAACTTTGTATCATAAGTTTCAGTACATGTTCACATTTTCAAGTTAAATATTTGCTTGCAACTTCCTCCCTTACACTTGCTTGCCTCTCTTCTCTCCTATTTTAAATGTCATGCCCATGGTAATATACCAAGTGATATTAAACTGATATTCCTCTGTTGACTTCAGCAATGTACAACACAAACATCCATCAAATGACAAAAAAACAAGCTAAATCATAGACAGGGATTTCGAAATGCCAAACCTGATCCAACAATCCATTTCAGAAGCATACTTTCTCATTAACATTGATAAAATGACAATTATGCCCCAGGCCTGCTCATCTTGCTGACTAACTGACTGATTCTGTATGTTTTTGATCAATTGCATGTAATATGTAGTATTCCGCTTTTTAGTGACAGCATGTATGACCTCTGACCCCAAAATGTCTGATTAGATCTGAGAGCTCAGATATAATCTTTATCACCTGTTTGTGTTTGCAAAATCTTTAATCATATTTGCAAAGTCAGCTCAAAGCAGTGGGTTTAAAACATTAGTGTGTGTGTGTGTGTGTGTGTGTGTATGTGTAGTGTGTGAAATGTGAAGTTTGCAGATCTGAGAGACAGGTTCCCTCTTGCTCCCGCTGCTGTAACGTTCACAACTGTTAGCTAACATATCCTGACATGTAGAGAGTGAAGGAGCAGCCGAAAATCACTCAGATCAAAATGCAAAAACGATTGTATGGGGGAAGGGTGGAGGGGGGAGTGTAACCACACCCTCTCAAGAGCCCTCAGCAGCAGGCTGTGCATCTCTGCAGGCAGAAGTCTTGCTTATATGAAGCTTTGCAGCACATTCCCACTTTGTATTTGAAATGAAACACTCTGCACTCTGAAAATGTGTTCGTTTGCCATCAGCTTTAACACAAGTAAAAATATCACTGTAAAAAAACTGTAAAAAATGATATGATCAATAAGTTATGACAACGTACGCTTTTACATTGCTTTAACTCATTCGAAATAAGTTATACAAGAAGTCTGTTTAAATGTCATTTAAGTTGAAATGACTTCCAAGTTGATTGTACTTAAAATTGACTTAAAATCTGGCATAATTTACAGTGCCTAGCCTAAACTGAGTGTCTGTTTTAACTGAATTTATAAATAGTGCCATTCAAAAGTTTGGGGTTGGTAGGGTTTTTTAATGTTTCTGAAAGTCTCTTATGCTCATCAAGGCTGCATTTATTTGATTAAAAATACAGTTAATTAATATTTTTAAATATTCAAAATATTTGGGGTGGTGATGGCGCAGTGGATAAGACACATGCATTTGGTGTGAGAGCCCGGGTTCGAATCCACTGTGAGACATCAATGTGTCCCTGAGCAAGACACTTGCTCCAGAGGCGTGCAAACTCTGACATACACTCACCGGCCACTTTATTAGGTACACCTGTCCAACTGCTCGTTAACACTTAATTTCTAAGCAGCCAATCACATGGCGGCAACTCAGTGCATTTAGGCATGTAGACATGGTCAAGACAATCTCCTGCGGTTCAAACCGAGCATCAGTATGGGGAAGAAAGGTGATTTGAGTGACTTTGAACGTGGCATGATTGTTGGTGCCAGAAGGGCTGGTCTGAGTATTTCAGAAACTGCTAATCTACTGGGATTTTCACGCACAACCATCTCTAGGGTTTACAGAGAATGGTCCGAAAAAGAAAAAAACATCCAGTGAGCGGCAGTTCTGTGGGCGGAAATGCCTTGTTGATGCCAGAGGTCAGAGGAGAATGGCCTAACTGGTTCGAGCTGATAGAAGGGCAACAGTGACTCAAATAACCACCCGTTACAACCAAGGTGGGCAGAAGAGCATCTCTGAATGCACAGTACGTCGAACTTTGAGGCAGATGGGCTACAGCAGCAGAAGACCACACCGGGTGCCACTCCTTTCAGCTAAGAACAGGAAACTGAGGCTACAATTTGCACAAGCTCATCGAAATTGGACAATATAAGATTGGAAAAACGTTGCCTGGTCTGATGAGTCTCGATTTCTGCTGCGACATTCGGATGGTAGGGTCAGAATTTGGCGTCTACAACATGAAAGCATGGATCCATCCTGCCTTGTATCAACGGTTCAGGCTGGTGGTGGTGGTGTCATGGTGTGGGGAATATTTTCTTGGCACTCTTTGGGCCCCTTGGTACCAATTGAGCCTCGTTGCAACGCCACAGCCTACCTGAGTATTGTTGCTGACCATGTCCATCCCTTTATGACCACAATGTACCCAACTTCTGATGTCTACTTTCAGAAGGATAATGCGCCATGTCATAAAGCTGGAATCATCTCAGACTGGTTTCTTGAACATGACAATGAGTTCGCTGTACTCAAATGGCCTCCACAGTCACCAGATCTCAATCCAATAGAGCATCTTTGGGATGTGGTGGAACGGGAGATTCGCATCATGGATGTGCAGCCGACAAATCTGCGGCAACTGTGTGATGACATCATGTCAATATGGACCAAACTCCCTGAGGAATGCTTCCAGCACCTTGTTGAATCTATGCCACGAAGAATTGAGGCAGTTCTGAAGGCAAAAGGGGGTCCAACCCGTTACTAGCATGGGGTACCTAATAAAGTGGCCGGTGAGTGTATATAGCAATTGTAAGTCGCTTTGGATAAAAGCGTCAGCTAAATGAATAAATGTAAATGTAAATATTATTATATAAGAAATGATTTCAGTTTGAACATATTTAAAAATGTAATTTATTCATGTGATGCAAAGCTGAATTTTCAGCATCATTACTCCAGTCTTCATGGTCATAAGATCCTTCAGAAATCATTCTAATTGTAAATTAGAAAACAGCATTTATTTTAAATTGAAATCTTTTGCAGCATTATAAATGTCACTTTGATGGGTCATGTACTGACCACAATCTTTTGAACAATAGTGTATATATCAATTATGTATTCACATTTCAGTGCATTGCAATCATTCTGTGTGACTAAGCTTTTACGTCAATCATGACAATCATCAGGAATCGTTTAGTTTCGGTGCTCCGGTAAAGGTTTTTAAGTAGTCATTTATAAGACGAACGAGTGGATGTTTGTAGATAGCACAGGTCAAGAAATATAAGGTGAATGTCATATGTAGATGTTAGTTTAGTATGTGTCGAATTGAACCCTTCGGCACATTACATGGGTCATAAATAACCTTCCAGATCCTGTTTGTTTTTTAAGTGTTAGCACACACACACACATGTTGTGAAAAAGCCATCTCTCCTTGTTTCTTACTCTCTCACTCTCTCATTTACACACACTCATAAATGCATACACAAATAAAGTTAGGCCTACAGTGCTCACCTTGCAAAACTGGTTTAGCAAGACCAGCCTTTTATAGCCTTGGTATAGTATGAGTGTAGAAATACCAAAGTTCATCTAGTGCAACAGCAGAACAAGAACTGGCACAAATTGTTCTCTAATCAAGATTTGATTGAACAAATCTGCATCTTTTTTTACAGTTTTCAAAAAAAATCCTCCCTATCCGTAGGAAGACAAGTAGCAGGTGTGTTGGAACACCAGCATGGCTGTGGAGAGCTTCTCTGAGCTCCTGCAGAAACTGCGGGAGGTCCATGACCATGAATTAGAGGGTAAGACCACCCTCCTTTTTGTCTTGAACAATCTTGACTGAGATTCCACCAAAGCATGCATGACTATATCTGTATTACTGACAAAATATGGTCAAAACCTCTGTTTAATGTAGATGCACATTTCACAAACTTCATTAACAGCAACAATCAACAGTAAAAACATCTTTACATCAACTACTAAAAAGATAAAGTGAGGTGTCTTTACAGTTCTCTGCCAAATCCAGTTTTTGCAAAAGCAATTTTTTACGCAAGTGGCAGTTTAATGTGAGGGTGAAAGTGTTCAATGCAGATTATGCTTGTGTTCAAATTATAGACCAATAGAAAGCTTCTTAGTTCGACTGTAACTTGGAGTCTGAGTCATGTCTGAAGTCTTAATCACTGGAGTCTGAGTCAAGTCTGGAGTATTTAAGCTGGAGTCTGAGCCAAGTCTGGGGTCTTTATCACTGAAGTCTGAGTCAAGTCTGAAGTCTTTATCACTGGAGTCTGAGTCAAGCCTGAAGTCTTTATCACTGAAATCTGAGTCAAGCCTGAAGTCTTTATCACTGGAGTCCGAGTCAAGTTTGAAGTCTTTATCACTGGAGTCTGAGTCAAGCCTGAAGTCTTTATCACTGGAGTCTGAGTCAAGTCTGAAGTCTTTATGACTGAACTCTGAGTCAAGTCTGGAGTCTTTAATCTGGAGTCCAAGTCAAGTCTGAAGTCTTTTTCACTGGAGTCTGAGTCAAGTCTGAAGTCTTTATCACTGGAGTCTGAGTCAAGTCTGGAGTCTTTATCACTGGAGTCTGAGTCAAGTCTGGAGTCTTAATCACTGGAGTCTGAGTCAAGTCTGAAGTTTCTATCACTGGAGTATGAGTCAAATCTGAAGTCTTTATGACTGAACTCTGAGTCAAGTCTGGAGTCTTTAAGCTGGAGTCCGAGTCAAGTCTGAAGTCTTTAAGCTGGAGTCCAAGTCAAGTCTGAAGTCTTTAAGCTGGAGTCCGAGTCAAGTCTGAAGTATTTTTCTCTGGAATCTGAGTCAAGTGTGGAGTCTTTAAGCTGGAGTCTGAGTCAAGTCTGGAGTCTTAATCACTGGAGTCTGAGTCAAGTCTGAAGTTTCTATCACTGGAGTATGAGTCAGAATCTGAAGTCTTTATGACTGAACTCTGAGTCAAGTCTGGAGTCTTTAAGCTGGAGTCCGAGTCAAGTCTGGAGTCTTTAAGCTGGAGTCCGAGTCAAGTCTGAAGTCTTTAAGCTGGAGTCCGAGTCAAGTCTGGAGTCTTAATCTGGAGTCCAAGTCAAGTCTGTGCAAGTCCACATTCACTATTTATGTTTATCTCTCTCTCTACAGTGTGGCAGGAGAAAGTTCTGGAGCTGACAAATAAAAAGAATATGTGAGTGTGAATACCATATTTTTCTAGCTAAAATTGATTGACATCAATTTGACATCCATGTCATTAATGTTTTATGTGCGCACTGTTTTAGAGATACAAAGCGCATGGAAGAACTTTACAACAGGAACCAGCAGATGAGAGAACAGCAGCGGATTCTCACTGAGAACATCAAACAGCTGGAGAACAGGTTTGTGAGGGTTCATTCGTAAATGTAATCTCACATACCGTTGCGCACACTGGACGTGTCTTGTCGATCCTCAGGTTGCGGGCCGGGTTGTGTGACAGGTGTACAGTCACTCAGGACGTGGCTAAAAAAAGACAACAGGAGTATGAAAACTCTCAGCTCCAGAGTCTACAGCACATCTCTTTATTGGGTGAGCTATAAATAGAGCCTTTATGTGAAGAAGAAATAGTGTCATTGACCCATTGTTGTTAATTTTTAACTAAAACTATTAAAACGTTTCATGAAATAGAAATCAAACATAAATATTAGATGGAAAAGGAGTTGCAATACTAAAATAGCACTGCATTGACCATGTTAATTCCTTTTACACAAAAGGTCAGACTTTTGGGCCCAACTGTATATACAGTCAAACCAAAATTTATTCACACACCTTCAACATTTCTCACATTATCAGTTTATTCGCTACAGTTTAGAAAATGATAATAACATATGACAAGAACTTAGAGTTATCAAATTTTGTTTTCATAATTTTGTTCAGTCTGTGGTGTAAAAGGTCGCATCTGCAATTAAAGAAAAAACACTTAAGCAAAACATGGTCATGTCAAAGTGTCTGAATCATTTTTGGACCCAAATTTTTAAACATTTTACTGATAGTCCCCTGTATGAATAATTCTTGGGCATAATGTCATAGTTTACTTTATTTTGCTATCCTCACTTACATAAACAAACTATAGTATCATGCACCCATTAGTAAAAAAATCTCACAAATAATATCTGGTGAAATATGAAGTTCTTAACAGAGAAATATATGATATTGATAAAGATATTCCTGTTTGTTCACTGCTGCAGTGAGTGAGATGAATGCTCTAAGAGAAAGAAAATGACAGACTGAGAGAAGAGCTGAAAGGCATGAGGGATCTATCGGAGTAAGTTATTGGCATGCTTCTTTGACATTTGTGTGCATGCATTTCTGGTTGTTTATCATGGGAAAGGTCAGGTCCTGTCACGCAGTGGCACAATCTGATTTACTGTAACTGTAGTTATGCGACATTGGCCAACATATTGCGCTCTGCACCAAATGGTCACTTTGGCTTGTGATCATATATTGGATATAATAGTCATGCATGAAAATACAAACTTCCTCCTTTACCTTTCAGTCAACAGAACGGTCATTCAGAGGACACAATCACCCCAGAGATCAAGATGTCACCTGACACAGCAGCGGCTGCCGTGAAGTCCAGCAAACCTCCACCAGGGGACGCCACTGTACCTGTAGTGACTGTCAAACGAGAGATGGTCAACAGCCCGACCGACAGTCAGGGTAAGTCACAGTAAACATTGATTTCTGAAATATATGAAAACCAATGCTATATACTAAAAGTTTGGAAACATTACTATTCTTAGTAAATCTTTTTGGGACACTTTGACCTGACCATGTTTTACTTAAGTGTTTTTTTTTTTTTTTTTTTTAATTTAATTGCTAATGCGACCTTTTTTACACCACAGACTGAACTAAATTAAGCATTGCTTGGTAATTTGTTGACCTAAATTGGTATTATCTAATTGTGTACTTAAATTTAACATCTGACAGCTATTCAACCTAATTCATTTGTGGGACAGTCTAACAGAAGGATGGCCAAAACCAGTGAAATATCAATTGATTTGATTACTCAAGTTTGAGTTCTTGTCCTATATATTATTACCATTTTGGAAACTATAGCGAATAAACTGTGATAATGTGTGAAATGTTGAAGGTGTCTGAATAAAGTTTGGTTTGACTGTAAGAAGTTTACCTGGTACTGGCAAACATTCTTTGCACGTTCCCAACTGTACTAATGAAAACATCTGTAATATCCCTTTTCTATTCAGAAAAATCATCTGAACACAGATTCATGCAACGCTGGGGCAAGGCGTTTTCATTTGTAAGCAATAATGTGTTCTTTAAATACTGTTTCATCGAAACTCTTGTTTCTTTCTGTTCCCTTATGTCTCATTGGTTGCTGAAATGTGTGTTTCTCTCAGGAATCTAATAAGACATTGTTGCCCACCTCAGGCCCCGTGAGATGGGGGAACGAACATGGCACTGAAAGGAGGTGAGACAGGCAGACAAAACCGACGCATTGACACTGAAAACAGACAAAAGATTGTGACCCATGTTAAAGGAATAGTTCACTTTTGAAAAAACTTTTGCTGATAATTTACTCACCCCATGTCATCCAAGATGTCCATGTCATTCTTTCTTCAGTCGAAAAGAAATTAAGGTTTTTGATGAAAACATTCCAGGATTTTTCTTCATATAATGCACTTCAATGGGAACCAAACGTTTCAAGGTCCAAAAGACAGTTTCAGTGCAAACTGTTCAAAGGGCTTTAAACAATTCCAGACGACTGAATAAGGGTCTTATCAAGCAAAACGATCGCTCATTTAATAAAAAATAACAAAGTTTAAGTTTTATAAGCTCAAATGCTCGCCTTGCTCTGTTCTGTGACTCTCCTGTTCGAACTCGTTCATCAAAATGAACAAATCTTTTTCAGAGTCATTTGGTTCATTCAACGAACGAAACTAACGAATTGACTCGGAAAAAGATTCATTTGAGCTTATAAAACTTAAACTTTGTTATTTATTTATTAAATGAGCGATACTTTCGCTTGATAAGACCCTTATTCATCGTCTGGAATCGTTTAAAGCCCTTTGAACAGTTTGCAGCTTGCACTGAAACTGTCTTTTGGACCTTAAACCGTTTGGTTCCCACTGAAGTCCATTATATGGAGAAAAATCCTGGACCGTTTTCATCAAAAACCTTAATTTCTTTTCGACTGAAGAAAGAAAGACATGGACATCTTGGATGACATGGGGGTGAGTAAATTATCAGCAAAAGTTTTTTCAAAAGTGAACTACACCTTTAATGCTCTCCTCATGTGTCCACAGACCTGCCAGCGTGGACTTAGTGGAGCACCGACATTCCCCTTTGTCTCCTCATGTCACATCTCCTCTTCGACTACTGAAGAACAATTCAATTTTTTCTTCTGCTGCCTCTGAGGAACGTAGTTGCCGGCAACAAATCCACGCTCCCGTCCCTACCGGCCGCTTCCAATCAAGACTGGTGGCCTGTCTATCCCATGGCCGCTCTCTGAATCCACTGACTGGGTAACAGTAGAAGCAGCCGGCTCTGGTGTTAGTAGTGGGATAGCAGTTAATTCAAGCCAGAGCCCATTTTTAAGCTCAAGCATACTACGTTTCCCTAAACTTGTCCCACCAAGCAGCGCCCTCCAGTCTCGCACGCACGGCAGCCCACGGCCCTTGTCCCGCAGAAACCTCTCAGAGCATGTAGAAAGTCAGCGAAAAGCAAGTGACAGAAGTCGTTATAGCGCCGCCCCAGTCAGAGAGGATTTTTGGTGAGAATTTAAGAGAGGAGGAAGAGGAAGCGCCGCTGGACCTGTCCGAGTCAGGACGCTCAAAAAGCCAAGAGAAAACACACTCACAGAGCGACGCATCTTCATCCCTGTCTTCCTCACCACCTGCTACACATTCAACGTCGTCTCAATGTCCATCGAGCCCTCAAAGTGACCAGCAGACAGCAGATAATAATACACAGGTACACTTCAAACCTCCTCAATAAAGCCATTCCATTGGCTGAGCCTGATTAAAAATTATTATCATGGTAAAATGATTTTTAAATAATGAAATGTTAAAGGAATAGTTCACTTTTAAAAAAAACTTTTGCTGATAATTTACTCACCCCCATGCCATCCAAGATATCCATGTCATTCTTTCTTCAGTTGAAAATAAATTAAGGTTTTTAATGAAAACATTCCAGGATTTTCTTCATATAATGGATTTCAATGGGAACCAAACGGTTCAAGGTCCAAAATACACTTTCAGTACAAACTGCAAACTGTTCAAAGGGCTTTAAATGATTTCAGACTAAGAATAAGGGTCTTATCAAGCGAAACGATCGCTCATTAAAAAAAAAGTTTAAGTTTTAAAAGCTCAAATGCTCGCCCTGCTCTGTTTTGTGAGGCATGTTTGTGACTCTCCTGTTCGAACTCGTTCATCAAAATGAACAAATCTTTTTCCAAGTCATTTGGTTCATTCAACGAACGAAACTAACGAATTGACTCAAGATTTGTTCATTTTGATAAGTTCACTTTAGTTTCCCAGAAAAAACAACTCTAGACTTTAACTAAACATCGAGTTCGAAACAGGAGAGTCATGCACGTGCATCACAGAACAGAGCAAGCCGACCATTTGAGCTTATAAAACTTAAACTTTTTTTTTTTTTTTTTAAATGACCGACCCTTTCGCTTGATAAGACCCTTATTCATCGTCTGGAATCGTTTAAAGCCCTTTGAACAGTTTGGAGTTTGCACTGAAATTGTCTTTTGGACCTTGAACCGTTTGGTTCCCACTGAAGTCCATTATATGGAGAAAAATGCTGGAATGTTTTCATCAAAAACCTTAATTTCTTATAGTTTTCATCAAAAACCTTTCATACTTGAACAAACGTAATCATAAATTGCACATCACATTATATTACCAAAGCTAAAGACTGTGAATTTTTTCTTTCTGTCTTCTGTTTGCAAGCTAACAGCTTTGCCTGCTTAGCTCAGCTAAACCACAATATCACATGAAACATTTCTCTTTCTTTGGGTCTTCAGTTTTCTTTCAGGAAGCAAGCTAACACCGTAGCCTAATAGTTTAGCGCAGTGCTAACTGGTTAAGAAAAGCTGATCAGTACAAAATCGCACTTACTCACTGTATCAGGCATTGAGGAAGGGGCATGTATAGGGTCTTGTATGACTAGTGTCCGCTGCTCACTAACATGAAAAGTTTACTGCTGCTTTGGCTTGGTTTAGAACTATTCAGAACAAATAAACTACATTTCTAAAATGTCAGTTACTCAATATTAACAAGCTGTGCTTGTTCATGAAGCCCAGCACATGAAATATAGAAAAAACATTAATATCATCACCACAAATTAAAAATTAGAGGCCACATTTTATTCATTTGTTCCCTCATTTTAGTTCAAACATGTCCATTTTGTGCTGGTTTGTAGCCATGATGTTTGAATTTAACATGCCCACAATTTGCCTAAAATGAACAAATTAATTATTTTTGGGAACAAATAATTTTGTTTAATCTTTCTTCTTCTGTAAATGTCATGTGCATGTATGTTTGTATTAATGAGTATAAAAATAAAACCGACTGATGTTTACACAGCAGGAGGAAGCACAGGAAAGATGTAAAGAACAGGAAGAGGTTAAAGAGGGTGAAACATCTCAAGCCGCTGAAATCTCTCTCAGCTCAGAGATCAAGAAAATCCCGTCATTAACCCTTTCCCTCCAACCAGGTAAAGCTTTACTCTCATTGGTCAGTTTAAGTTTAATTCCACTATGTTAAATGGATCTGTTTTTCTCTCCAGTTGTGGTTATGGAGCCGCTCAAAGCTGGAGGACAGGTAAACTCAGCACTGAATTAATGTTATCTCATATGGCATGCAGCTGTACTTGAGATCAGTTGTGACTTTTTTTTGTGGTCACTGATCTTTTTTGAAGATCACTGATCTCGGGAGCAAACCAATGGAGCAAGAGGAGAAGGAGAACAACAACCTTGAAACAAGCAGAAAAAGACCTGGGCTGGACACTGATGGTGAGAGGTCACCTTTCATTCATTCAATGAATACATTAAGCTTCTTCCGAAATTTCACTTTCAACTCATTGTTCCGTTTTAGCTCTTTTCCTGCGCTCGCTAAAGGAGAAGAAAATACGTCTGAGCAGAGGACCTCAAGGAAACCATGCAGCCCCAGATCAAGGATGAAGGTCCATGTTTGATGTAAATTGTCTGCCCTTAGGTTTTTGTTTTTTTTTTCAGTTTGCTTCATATATTTAATTTAATTTTTTTATTTTTTACAGGCAATGGATTCTACTACAATTCATTTACTGTGGTTATTAAGCTATCCATTTTTTTTCACCCTTCATCACCAGCCCAAATCAGTCCAAATCACTGGTGTTCACTTTCAGTTTCCCACAAAAAACAACTCTAGACTTTAACTGCACATCTATCATCATAATACTTACTGCAATTCAATTAGAAATATTATTATTGTGTGCAAATAGTTTGTGTATATAAGCCTCAAACCTTCAGCTCACAAATACAGAATATGTTCCTTTAAAGGGTAGATTATCCAGTGATATTTAGCTGTACTACAACAGGAAGCCAGCTGTTAAGGGGACTGTCAATACATGTATCAGCTAGATTGTTTTATTTTTATTTTTGGTTTCCTCTTTCTCTTTCTCCATTTATACCATGAGTTATTAAGAGTGTACATATAATTGCTCGCTTTCTTGTGTTTATACAGTTCTAGAGTTTTTTTTGTTCGTTCTCTCTTTCGCACGAGAGCTGTCACATCTCATCTATTTTTGTCTGTCTGAGCACCATGGCCTGCTTCTTGTAGATGTGACAAAAAGAAAAAACCCATGGCTTCCCCTTTTGGTTTTTTTTTTTTTTTTTTTTGAGATGTCAAGCATATATTTTGTAATAGTGAATTTTCCACTTGCAGCTGTAAAAGCTTTCAGTGTAAAAGGAGGAAGGTAAAACTGTGAAGAACAAAGTACTTTTTTTTAAAACTTTCTGTACCATTACTTTAAGTTAGTCTTATACCTTTTGCTTTTATCTGAGGTGAAACTATTTTGGAGATATTAGTTTAGCTTCAATTTGTTTTAAAAAAATCGACACACAAATAAAGGTATTTTGATGGCTTACCAAGATTCCCATAGACATCTTTTTTTTGATCAATGGCTGTGGTCATACCAATGCGAACTATCGTCCTGTAAATGGTTTAGGATGTGGGAAACACCTACAGTGCTGCACGTTTCACCGTGAAGAACATGCTTGCTTTCCGTCATTGGAACAATCTATAATTTTCACTTTTACATGCCAATTAGCTTGTTAACTATACTGAAAGGAGTAAAATTACAAAGGTAAAAGCCTATGAAATTTCTGTGAAGTTTTCAAATTTGAATGTGAATGTTTTATTTGTAAATTTGATCTATGGACATGCCTTGGTTAACACTTAGGTGTCCCGATTTACTCTTTCATTTAGGATTATTTGCATATTTGGAATTTTTTTGGACCTATAAGATCAAGTATTTTGAGTTTAGTGCATGTTAGTATTATTACAGAATAGGTAGATTTATCTATTCCCTTGTTTTTATGTCTCTCTTTCTTGGTCTCTTTCAAAAGAAGAGTGTGTTTAATCCCACAATCTGATAGGGGATTATTAGAGGCTCACTGTTTTTCAAAGTCATTATGTAACTGCGTGGCCAGACCAACTGTTTCTATTTCCAATCCAATAATATAGCTCTATCTCGGTTTGTGTACTAATAGCTTCACACAGATCTGACAAGCAAACACGGTGTAAATCTGCCCATATATATATATATATATATATATATATATATATATATATATATATATATATATATATATATATATATATAAAACACACACACCCACATCATCATTTGTGCCTGAATTTATTTGTCGAGAGTGAACAGTGCTGCTTAGCTACTAGGGTGTTTTAGTGACATGTTACAACATTATTTTTGTAAACTTTTTTTGCAAACTTTAAACACACAGAAACCACTTGTTTCGCAGTGTTGTACAAAAGGCAATTGCGTGAATAGGGCATGCGGATATTGAAGCGGAATATGCATGACAGATTTCCTCTGACTACGGAATGTGTCTAAATATTCACTTAGCCTCCCTACCTAGACAGCCTTCTAGTTCAAACCGGCGCTTGCGGCATTCCGTCCCTCATAAATACGCTGTGAGTCTGGTGGGCTCAGTGTGTATGGATGAGTTGAGCAGTTTGAGCTCACACGGAACACGCGTGATACGCTAAGTTTGTTGTCTACTCAGGCACCTCAGTAGTATTTGAGGCGCGGCCGCTAACTTCCTTTCGGACAGCAAGTGACAGCGCGACAGTGACAGTCTCACTAACTGAGGCACTGATGCGCATCACTGATGGAATAGCCGGTGTGAAGCGACTCATTTCTACATCTCTTCATTGGAGAAACTTTGTGAATAAAGAAAATACCTTTTGACTGGATTGCGACTGAAGTGGTGAGTTCGCTTCAAGTATATTTGATTATTTACTTCATTTTATTATTAATTTCGATTTTATATCTTTATTTAGTTTTTGTTTTTTATTATTATTTTTAGTTAGCATACTGTTTTTTCTTACGTGTAGGCTATATCCTTTTATTTGAATTTCCCATTTTCGTTTTTTTTTAAACGAGATTCCTACTTTTCATACCCAAATTAGCTAAATAGTAGACCAAATAGGCCTAGAATTTAATATTAAATAATATCCTATATTTTATATCTTATAGTAGGCCTACCTTAATGTTGAAGGCACCTTAATTGTCATAAGGTAGCCTACTCGATACTTTTCCGGACTGTTTTTGACGTCTCTATGTAAACTATGTGGCCTATAGTTGCTTCGACTAACTATTGCAAGTTAGTCTCTAATTTCTTTGACGACTGTATAAGAATATAGATTGGTCTTATTTGAATCCGAAAGGTAGAACTAAAGCCATAACTATTTGCTACAGTCTTAACGTATGTTTATGCAAATAGCCCCTGGTACCTCTTCTCTTCTTTTGATATCAGTTTCAGTCGGACATACGCCATCATATAATCGTTTTTGTTTAATATTTTTCTAAATTCTTTATGAATCAATTTCTAAAGTATACAGTAAGTGTCATATTCGAATAGGTTACATGTTTTTATTTAAACACAGTCACATGTGTTTGAGGAACCCCAATGTTTCTTTGAAATAAAGCCAGGCTTTATCTTAGTTATACTGCTACTTCCGTAGTTCACTATAGTTTTACAGAACATATCAATATCAGAGGACACATTTTAATATTTAGCTTCCTCCTCAGAGGATCAATCTCCTCATGTAAAACGACACTAAATACTCTTTACAGTTACATTTGACATCTCTATTGGCTGTTTGCCTGCTGAAGTAAATAAGCTTGCGGTATGCTATGCCAGCTTGCTGCACATAGGCTACAGTATGTTTCAGGGAGAGAAAACAAGAAACAATGAGAAGGAAATTGGAACTGACATCTCATAATTTGCATGTGTGTGGTTTAGAGGAAAGACCTGTAGTTAGTCTCCTCACTCTCCTCGGGATAAGTGGAGGTGGTTCGTCTGAGCTCTGGGCCTTTGAGGGACAAAACATTGGATGGAATGGGCGACACTGTTGAAAGGCAAATCTGAAAATTTCCTCCGGGAATGATCGGTTATCGGATTCTGAGACGGAAGAAGGAAATGTACTTGTGATTAAGCCAGCAATTAAGCAGGTTAAAAGGGAAACAAACTGACTAAACGCCTGAAGTACTATCACCCCTCTTGTGAAAAGGTTTAGTTCAGAAATAATATACTTTAAAGCCTGGTGTCACAGACAGGGTTTAGATTAAGCCAGGATTTAGCCTTAGTTCAATCAGGCTAATTAAGTAGCTTTTATAAACGTGCCTTAGAAAAAAACATAACCAGTGGTGTTGAGACAAAGCAATGGCACTGATATATTTTAGGAAATGACAGTGCAAGTTGCTGTCGGTTAAAACAGCTCCAACATGCATTTTAGTCTGGGACTGCTTAATCCTTGTCTGTGAAACCAGGGTTAAAAGAATACGCCTATGCTAAGGGATAGTTCACCCAGAAATTAAAATTCCGTCATCATTTACTCATCCTCAACTTCCAAACCTGTATTAATTTCTTTCTTCCGCTGAAAACAAAAGAAGATATTTTGAAGAATATGGGTAACCAGACAGTAGATAGGCCTCGTTCATACCCAACTTAGCTAAATTAGGCTAAATAGTAGACCCAATATGCCTAGAATTTAATATTTTATATCTTATATAGGAATACCTTAAAGGGATACTCCACTTTTTTTGGAAATAGGCTCATTTTACCACTCCCCAGAGTTAAACAGTTGAGTTTTACCGTTTTCAAATCCACTTAGCCGATTTTCTGATATTTAGAAAAATATCAGTAACCAGACAGTTTCTGGTCTTCCATTTATGGACTTCCATAGTAGGAAAAAATATATACTATGGAAGTCAATGAGACCAGAAACTGTCTGGTTACTGATATTCTTCTAAATATCAGAAAATCGGCTAAGTGGATTAAAAAACGGTAAAACTCAAGAGTTGTAAAATGAGCCTATTTCTAAAAAAGTGGAGTATCCCTTTAATGTTGATTGTAATAAGGTACTCGATACTTTTACGGACTGTTTTTGATGTTTCCCTGTCAACTAGAAAATGTGGCCTATAGTTGCTTTGACTAACTATTGCAAGTTAGTCTCTAATTTATTTGACGACTGTATAAGAATAGATTTGGTCTCATTTGAATCCAAAAGGTAGAACTAAAGCCACAAACCTGTATGAATTTCTTTCTTCCACTGAACACAAAATAAGATATTTTAAAGAATATGGGTAACCAGACAGTAGATGGACCTCATTGACTTCCATAGTATGCAAAAACAAAAACTAGAAGTTAATATAATATTAAAGTATGTCAGTCAACACATCAAAAAAATTATATTTTCCACAAGTACAGTTTTTTTAAAAATACACATTTTTAAAGATTTGAAGTAGTACATTCAATACAATTAAGTGCGCTTCTTTGTCACAAGGGCCCTGACCCTATTAAAGAGTTGGATTAAAAAAGCATTTGAAATTAAAAACAAACCCAAAGTACCTCTCCAAATAAAGAGAAAGCAGAACATTGGTGAACAAGCTAAGGGAAATAAGTTCGTAATGCATCACATATTTCTTAAACTAATTGCGTCTACTGAAGGACGCAACTTTACTAGGCTGTTCATGAATTACAATTCAGTGTTCGACAGAACTCAGCTACAGTAACCCTCAAATTACATTTATTTACGTCTTTATCCTACTTAACTTCAGGGACAAACAGACTGGCCATTAATATGAAATATGATGTTTTGGCTGTGGTTTTGTGGGTGGTCATGTGTGTCCTGCATAAGGTGCAATGAGTTAATCATCAAACCGGATAGGACATAAACCGACATCACTAGAACAGCACATTGCTGCTGCTGTTTGACTCGAAAATAAAGAGGCCGAAGTGCTCAGAAACGTGCGCTTTCCGTTCACCTCGCATTCAAAAGTTGCTTTTTCTTCCAAGTATCAACCAAGCTGGAAATCTGTTTGTGATGGAGGCAGTTTTGTGGGTTTTGGTTGGTTAATTTCTCATTTGTAAGTTCTGCTACTCAAAAATATGTTGGGGTGTTAAGGCTAGCTGATTTAAATCAGCTTTGAACATTAGGCCTTAACCAACCACAGTTTCCACTGAGCAGCTTCCGCATGTGCGTGTGTAAGCGAGTTAATGACAAAACCACAGGCGAGTGAGAACTGCAGCCTACAACGTGGAAGTCAGTGTGAGAAACTGACTTTTATTCCGACTTTCACTACTTTATCGGTCATGGCTGCATTTCCCAAAATAATCTTAAACTTAAAGGGATACTCCACTTTTTTTTATTTTTTTGGAAATAGGCTCATTTTACCACTCCCCAGAGTTAAACAGTTGGGTTTTACCATTTTCAAATCCATTCAGACGATTTTCTGGTATTTAGAAGAATATCAGTAACCAGACAGTTTCTGGTCTCATTGACTTCCATAGTAGGAAAAAATATACTATGGGAGTAAATGAGACCAGAAACTGTCTGGTTACTGATATTCTTCTAAATATATTTAAAAAAAAATGCTGAATACATTCAAAAACGGTAAAACCCAACTGTTTAACTCTGGGGAAGTGGTAAAATGAGCCTATTTCCAAAAAAGTGGAGTATCCCTTTAAGTAGATTGTAGCAACAGTGATGGTCTCTACAGTCTGCTTACTGTATGATTGCGTATGATGATTATGACATGATTTCCATTTAGCATTGGAAATTCTAATCTGAAGTATCATCTCACAACTTACCACATTGGTATATTTCTTGTTTGTTATGTTTAATACAAAATGAGCCTTGTATTGCACATTATAGACATTTTCCCATCATAATCTGTACCATACATGCTTTTTTAGCAACAAAAACGGCGTTGTTTTGGAGGGAACAACTCATGATTTGCATATTGTTTTCTATATCTGAATGGCTGTGTTGTTTTTACATGTTCAAGAATAACCTGCATTAGTGTCCTTTGTGGTGAACTCTTCAGGCCTCAACATGGGCTGTGTGGAGACCAAACCGGACCCGGATCCTATTGGCAAATCGATGGGCAATGATGACAACCGCAACCTGACGACACATTATTCCAAAGACCCCACCACCCCACATGGGAAGGATGTAAGTAGAACCATTGTGGAGTTTTCAGTTATATTAAAGTATATATTTTCGGGCAATTCCTGAGCATGACTTTACTGAAAAAATGCTGAGGTGAGCTATTACTGGCGAGTAATGGTTGTTTCAGCATATTTTGTGCTTTTCTATACTGCACTTCCACTTTCTCAGAGCATATCTTTAAAGAACAGCTTCACAATATCATCTTGACTTTGCATAACATGCCTAACTTTAAAAAAATAAACTGTAACCCCCCTTTTTGAGCACAGATCTGAACTTAAATGGTTGTAATTCATGAATTCTTTGGAATACGGACCATCAATTGGTCTCTTTTTAAAGAATCTTAAAGTTCAACTTCAGCAGATTATTGCAGAAGTGAAAGCAGCCTTAAAACATTTACTGTAAAGCAAATGTACTGCAATAAACTTTGTATTTTATACAAAATACACATTTTGACCAATAATTTGGACCCTAAAATGTCTAACCAAGTTGTGTTCCAAACTTGAAATTGATATCAGAAATTAAGCCTGCTAAAAGCTTTCCATTGTATTGGAATGCAAATTTGAAGTGTTTAAGCTTAATGAAGGATAATGAATATTTCAAATGAATTGTTAAAATATGTGATAGGAAAAAACCCAATGACAGTTAACAGGCTATAGCCCATATTTAGTGTTTATATGTTTAAATATGCATCACTTATCATGTCGCTCTGCACTTGGATGGTTTCCACCTGCTTCGACCTGATTTGCATATCAACCATAAAAAGAGTTTGAAGTGTTTATTTGTTTGAACAGACATCCTCTGTTTGGAAAGAGTATTACTTAGTCTGTTTTTACACAGAAAAGAGAACTGAAATGTCTAGTTTGGTGTCTTAAATGCTGCACCTCTGTTTTTCCATCTACAGAACAGATTGCCTCCCAAACCAGGGAATCCTGGAACAGAAAGTAAGTGAAAGTATCTTAGACTTCTAGAACATTGTTAGGAGATTTCATTCAAAAGTTAGATTTGCACAACATTAGAAAATAATTTATTAAAAATACACACCCGCTATTGTTAACCTAATGAGAAACGTGCAAGGCTCACTGAAAAATACATTTAAAAAAAGCGTGTGAAGAGCAGAACTGATGTGAATGTGTGATCACAGCTCTTTCACGCTGAATATTCCATTTGTCTTTAGCTTCGGAGAACATTGCCATAGCTCTGTATGACTATGAAGCAATGCATGAAGGTGACCTGGGCTTCAAGAAAGGGGACAGACTCAGAATCCTTCTGGAGTGAGTAGGACTCTGATTCTGATCTGAATGAATATCTCGCTGTTTTGATTGATTGAATAACTGTCTGGTGTGTTTAGGTCGGGTGAGTGGTGGAAAGCAGCATCTATCAGCAGTGGCCAAGAGGGATTCATCCCCAGTAACTATGTGGCCAAGGATACTCTGGAAACTGAAGAGTGAGTAAATATAGTTTGTGTACATTCGTAGTAGTGCCATTGATCTTATGGTAAAGGTAGTTGTGAGAATTTCTATATATAATATGATAATGATTTCTGAAGGATCATGTGACACTGAAGTAATGATGCTGAAAATTCAGCTTTGTCATTAAAGTGTCATGAAACCCCCCTCTTTCGGCTCAAGTGTAGCGCAAATGCAACTTAAATGGGCGTGGATAGCTGTGAAAAGAAGAGAGTGGGTGTGGTATGGCCATCCCTGTCATCGTCAGTATCCCATGCATATCGACTGTCACTAAAAAATGTGGTAAAACGTGAGGAAATGCTAGATTTTTTTATATAGCTGGCAAAGTTAAAGTCTTATGAAATACACTGAAACTTTATTATTGTTTTTTCAAAAGTAACTGAAAGGGATAGTTCACCTTGAAATGATTTTTTGATATGTTTTAGCTTACCTCAAGGGCATCCAAGATGTAGGTGTCTTTGTTTCCACAGTATTTTCAATTTTGATATTTTTAGGTCAAACCGTTCTTGTCTGTCATATAATGGAGGTTTATGGGTCCACCTCAAAGAGCATGCACAGAGAAGTCCAAATTAAACCTGATTTAATGATTCGTAAATGTAAGTAAACATTGATGGCCTAAGACACGAAATGAGCAGTTTGTGTGAGAAAACGAACAGTATTTATATCGTTTTAACCTCTTGTAACCAAAGCCACGTCCAAGTGATTCGAAGGCACGGGCGCTTCTGCCTGCGCAAGCGCCGGAAAGCGCCGGAACACTTGCACGGTTGCGAAAAAAAAATCAACGTTGTCTGTTGATAAATCGAAATTGTCTTCCATTGCAATTTCCTGTATATCTAAATATGTTTAGATCTTCACAGTGAAGGATAACACTTCTGAAATCTCTGTGTAAACAATGAGTGACGATACACGCAGAGAGATCACTTCCGGGGCTTTCTGGCGCTTCTGCAGACAGAAGCGCCCTCGCCCTCAGAGTACTTGGATGTGACTGTGATTACAAGAGGTAAAAATGATATTAATACTGTTTGTTTTCTCACACAAACCACTCGTTTCATGTCTTAGGCCATCGATGTGTACTTACATTTACAAGTCATTAAATCATGTTTAATTTTGACTTCTCTGTGCATGCTCTTTGAGGAGGACCCCATATACCTCCATTATATGACTGACAGACAAGAACGGTTTGACCTAAAAATATCAAATTTGAAACTACTGTGGAAACAAAGACACCTAAATCTTGGATGCCCTTGAGGTAAGCTAAAACATATAAAAAATTAATTTCAAAGTGAACTATCTCTGAATGCCCTGCTACATATATCAGCCTACAGTAATCGTAATTCTATTTAAAAGATATTAATGTAGGCTACATGTATAATTATTATGTCATATAAATGAAACATTTTCCACTTAAAAAAATCGTTCCGTGCATAGCCTAGATCTACGCGCCCCCTGAACCCCCATAATAAAGATGGCTCTGTGGAGGTGGAGGACTTCTCATTTTAGACAAACTCACATCTGAATGAATAGAAAATTCCTCAGGATACCGCATCACTCGCAAGACGCAACTTGAATTGGTTGTCAACAAGGCGAAGTCCACCATTCTCCACTTCTCAAAGCTCTCTCAAAAAAATGCTTGCGGCACACACTATAGTTTAGATCATAGACTGTTTAGATGTGTCCGTGGTTGATGGCAAACCAACCGTCCAGAGCCAGAGTCTAGCCCTGGCAGCATCACGGGGAAACATATTTAACCCACTTGTACTTTTGCACCATGAAAACAAACGTCCCATCAGTGCCTCTCTCATCTACTACGTGATATCACAGTTTTACAAGTCTGTCGTTATAAAGATCCATGTGGTGTCATGAATAATTAAGAGACAGTGTCTTATCATAGGATATTAATAATTATGTGACACCAATGAGCCATCAAGCACTCACAGTGCACGGCTACATCACAGATTTTAAACCCGGAGGACAAAAAAAAAGAAAAAAAAAAACGCTCAAAACTAAAAAAAATGTAACCTTTTTAACCCTACTATTAAATATAACAGATGCTAACATTGTCTTCAATGGTGTTCAACACACATACTGTACCTCTGTTAATCTCTGAAAATTTGGTTTGGGGTTTCATGACCCTTTAAAGGAATAAAGTTCATTTTAAAATATATTAAAATTTTATGTAGTGGAAATATTTCACAGCGTGGATCCTTTCATTTTAAAAAAAGAAACTTTGTGTAACATTAGTGTGGCATGGCATTTCAGAAAACAAGGTGTCGCAGCTGCGTGGGTGTTTACCACGCGTAATAGCATGTGTAATACAGTGGCTAAGGAAATGATTTTTGTCTTTTTGTTTTTTTACTTCTGACCACTGTAATCAATCTCTCCATATGTTTGTCACTTCTGTTTGGTGACTTCTGTGTCTTCAGGTGGTTTTTTAAAGGTGTCAGCAGAAAGGATGCAGAGAGACAGTTGCTGGCCTCTGGAAACAAGACTGGATCCTTTATGATCCGAGACAGTGAGACCACCCAGGGTGCGTCCAGAGTGTTAAAGCTGTAATCTTGAAGCGTTAGCAGTGTTGTTTTCTTATATCGGTAACATTTTTACTTCAGCTGCTGATGCACCAGGTCTTTTATCTGCTCTTAAAAACACATGTACCTCTTCCTCTCAGGAAGCTACTCTCTGTCTGTCAAAGACTGCGACCCTCAATCTGGAGATGCCTGCAAGCATTATAAGATTCGCACACTGGATAATGGTGGTTTCTATATCTCCCCACGTATCACCTTCAACACCCTGCAGGATCTGGTGGCCCACTACAAGAGTAAGTTCGAAATGCAAAGATGTGGGCTACTGTAACATACATAATATCGCATTTCATTGGATTATAGATATTTTTTGTATTAGGTGATCGTTTTATCATCCTTTTTCTTGAAGGATATTTCACTCAATTGGTTTGCATTTAACAAACATTTACATCTACAGAGCAGAGCGATGGGCTGTGCCAATGTCTCACCACTCCCTGTCTGAGTCCCAAACCTCAGAAACCTTGGGAGAAAGATGCCTGGGAGATCCCACGCGAGTCCCTGAAACTGGATAAACGTCTTGGAGCCGGCCAGTTTGGAGAAGTCTGGTTGGGTAAGACGCATACAGCTTGCTGTTACATGTATGTCTTATGTGTCTGTCTACCCCGACAAATGATGTCGTGCAGCGTGGGTTGTTTAGAAGGGTCTGATAGCTTTTCTATTTTGACCAGGGGTAAAATACAGGAAAAAATGGATGGTTAGGACTTAGGTTAGTAAACTCACATTCTATATTAAAGGGTTAGTTCACCCAAAAATGAAAATGAAGTCATTAATTACTCACCCCCATGCTGTACCAACCCCGTAAGACCTTCGTTCATCTTCGGAACACAAATAAAGATATTTTTGATTAAATCTGAGAGCTGGATCACTCCTCCATAGACTGCTTAAGGGACTGGCTCTTGGCGGCCCATAAAGACATTAAAGAACATCTTTAAATATTCCATGTGCATACAGCGGCTCAATTATAAGTTTATCAAGCAACGAGACTACTTTTTGTGCGAAAAAACAACATAAATAACGACTTTTTATTCGACTATTCCATTACTTCCTTGTATGATGTGCTGATATAGCCGGAGCGCCTTATATATGGATCTTATCTTATACGGTAGGTGGCGGTAATACTCCTAAGCGGTGAGCAGCCGGTAACAAGAAGTAGTCGAGGAAGAACGTCGTCATCTCAGTTCTCGCATGCGCCCATAAGGAAGTAATTGAATTGTCGAATAAAGTCATTATTTATGTTTTTTTTCGCACAAAAAGTAGTCTCGTCGCTTAATAAACTTATAATTGAGCCACTGTATGCACATTAAATATTTAAACATTCTCTTTAATGACTTTATGGGCCGTCAAGAGCCAGTCCCTTAGGCAGTCTATGTAGGAGTGATCCAGCTCTCAGATTTAATCAAAAATATCTTTATTTGTGTTCCGAAGATGAACGAAGGTCTTAGGGGGTTGGAACAACATGGGGATGCGTAATTAATGACTTAATTTTCATTTTTGAGTGAACTAACCCTTTAATACAGTTAATGTGCAGTCATATTTTCCATTCAGTGACATTTAGTGGGCGGAGTACAGTAATTTCAATAGGAATCCATGCAATTAATAGTTTTCAGTCATGTGATTGGCGTGGATCCCTGGGGGGCAAAACATCCACACAATGTTTTAAGCCACACATATTTAGATCTCCTCAAACGAAGAAAAACTAAAATATTTGAACAAAATGCACGTTTTGGGGACTTGAGATCCATATACAGCACCTGCTGCACTATTTCAATCACTAAAAACAACTATAATTGCACTTTAAAGTACTTTAATCTACTAAAACAGTGACTATAAAAGATCAAACTTGATACACACTACATGCGAGCAGATGATCCCAGAATATGAACTTGCTAAGTGGTTGTTTTCTTTATATTGGGTTTCTATGGACAAACGCTTGTTGCATTTATATTCTGGGTTCATTCGCCCGCTGGTCTATAGCACGCATCATCAACGAGGTGTACACTAAATCCGGTCTCCAATATCTCTGTTTTACATTATTGGTCCTTAATACCAACCTGGAAAAAATGACTGGATGGTAATGGAGGAATATGTGACGTAACGTGAAAACTATGAATTAGGAATGTTGTTTGCTGATAAATTCCCCACACATATTTCGTATCATCATGTTCAAGTTGGTAAAGTGAATTCCCATGTTGACCAACAGAAAGTTGCTTGGTTTGAAAGTGACTTGCTTCATACATTGCTACACTATGTACATTATGTAATGAACTATATTAGTGAAGGAATTGTACATTATAAAACATTAATATAATTATTTTAAAAATATATTAAAACTAGATTTTAATAAATACTATGTACATATAAACATTTACAATATTATAATATTTTAATATATTAATATTATATTGTACACATTTTTCAAATGCACATGAAGATGTTCCATTGGTGTCTTTATTCATATTAACTATAATTTTTATTAGGATATGATTAATAGTAATTAAAACACCTTGGTGTCTTTTTCATGAATTATTTATTAATATATGTTAACTTTTTATAATGTATTATACATAAATAAAAATACATTAGTGCCATTTATCATGTGAACTACAGGATATGTAAAATGTATTAAGTTATGTTCAATATGTATAATAAATAAATTAGGGCTGGGCAACGATTAATCGCGATTAATCGCATCCAAAATAAAAGTTTGTGTTTACATAATATATGTGTGTGTACTGTGTATAATTATTTTGCTTATATAAATACACACACATGCATATATATATATTTAAGAAATATTTGCATGAATATACTGTATATATATATATATATATATATATATATATATATATATATATATATATATATATATATACATTTATATTAAATATAAATATTTTATATATTAATAACACATTTTTCTTAAATATATACAAGTGTGTGAATTTTTATATACAAAATAATAATACACAGTACACACACATATATTATGTAAACAGAAACTTTTATTTTGGATGTGATTAATCACGATTAATCGTTGCCCAGCCCTAAAATAAATACAAACCTGATGTATTTATCATGTCTTATCATGTTGGATCGCATTTATTAATATATTTTGGAAATAGATTATAAATAAAATATTAAACAATGATGTCTTATTGCTTTATTAACAGAAAATGCATTAGATTAAAGCAACACTAAGTAGGATTTTTTTACGTTCAAATAATGTTTCCAAAATTGTTTCAGTGGTTCGTCAAGTCTGTGACATGGTGAAATGGACTTATGCCAACGCTTTGCGGTCCTTTATCTGGTATATCCACGCTATGTAAGATTGCTAGATCGGGTCGTGTTTCTGTAGTTCTAATAAGGACAATTCCGCTTCCAACCTGTAGGCGACCGCTTAAAAATTTGAAAAATTTCAAATTTTAAAATTTTTTTTTAAAATGTAACTATTCTATAAATGTATAAACTATTCTAAAATCATACAAAGAAAGTAACAATTTTTTTATTTTTTTTATTTTTACAAACCTCAGAAAAAACAAAACCCAAAGAAAAACTTGATCTGAAACCCTGACACAGGGTCCTGTCAGACTTTGAGCAGGTATCAAACACTAATAAGTGAAAATGAAGAATACTAGTGAAACCCGTCTCTGTTTGCTTCTCAGCAACATACAACAAGCACACAAAAGTGGCAGTGAAGACTATGAAGCCTGGCAGTATGTCTGTGGAAGCTTTCCTCATGGAGGCCAACTTGATGAAATCCCTCCAGCACGACAAACTGGTCCGTCTCAACGCTGTGGTCACCAAAGAAGAGCCCATATACATCATTACAGAGTTCATGGAGAAAGGTGTGTGTGACTTTCGCCACTTCAGTGTGAATTCCATATTGCATAGCCTTATACATCTTTATTATTTATCTGTTTGTGTGTGTGTGTTTTTCAGGCAGTTTACTGGACTTTATTAAAAGCGATGAAGGGAATCGTGTCCAGTTGCCCAAGCTGATTGACTTCTCAGCTCAGGTGAGACACTTTAAAGGTCTCATTTGCTCAGTCAATGTGCTTTCCTCCCCCATATAGTGTCACATGTTCCCTTGTCGTGGAGAACAGGTTTGTCCTATAGATTTTAATATTCAAATTTGATAACCGACAGACAGTAATATTTGTGTACAGGGGTGTGCGAGTGAGAGAGGGTGGACCGTCATTAACATGACAATCTATTCCTTTTTCTCTTTGTCACTGATAATCCAAGATAATATCTGTTTGTTCTCTCTATTGTGCAAGTGATTCTTTAAAACAGTCAAATATATATCAGAATCGGGTAATAAGAAAGTCATTCTAAAAGATTTATAAGAAATAATGGGGTTGAGGAAGCATGACATAAGAATAGTCATTGATGTTTCATTCAAGCAAGTGTAAAGTTTGCAAAAAAAGGGTGCGACGCTAGGTTGGAAAGAGGAAGAGAATTGCAAGCACTTAACTAGACTGATGTGAATCTGAAGTGACCGATAAGAGGACACACACACACACACACACACACACAAATACTGTTTTTCATGTTTTATGGGGACTTTTCACAGACATAGTTTTTACACTTTACAAACTGTATTATTCTATCTCCTAAACCTAAACACAGAAAACTTTCTGCATTTTGACATTTTCAAAAATCTTCATCCTGAATAATTAATAATTAACAAGCTGTTTTCCCCATTGGGACCTAAAATATCCCACAAGGTCAAATATTTCTGGTATTACTATTCTTGTGGTGACATTTGGTCCACACAACATGGGTTTACCAGAACCAAACACTCACACACGTGTGCGCACACACACACACCACACACACACACACACACACTCATAGTTTATCGTACACTCTTAGAAAAAAGGTACAAAAGCTGTCACTGGGGCTGTACCTTTTCAAAAGGTAAACTTTTGTCCATTTTAGCTCCTAATATGTACATTTTAGGTACTAATATGCACAATATGTACATTTTAGGTGCTAATATGTACATTTTAGGTTATATGTTTTCAGGTGCCAATATGTACAATATTATATTTTAGGTGCTAATAATATGTATATTTTAGGTGTTAATATGTACATGTTAGGTGCTCATATGTACAATATGTACATTTTAAGTGTTAATATGTACATTTTAGGTGCTAATATGTACATTGTAGGTGCTAATATGTACATTTTAGGTGCTGATATGTACATGTTAGGTGCTCATATGTACAATATGTAAATTTTAGGTGCTAATATGTACATTTTAGGTGTTAATTTGTACATGTTCGGTGCTAAGTACATTTTAGTTGCTAATATGTACAATATGTATATTTTAGGTGTTAATATGTACATGTTAGGTGCTCATATGTACAATATGTACATTTTAAGTGTTAATATGTACATTTTAGGTGCTAATATGTACATTTTAGGTGTAAATATGTACATTTTAAGTGTTAATATGTACATTGTAGGTGCTAATATGTACATTTTAGGTGCTGATATGTACATGTTAGGTGCTCATATGTACAATATGTAAATTTTAGGTGCTAATATGTACATTTTAGGTGTTAATTTGTACATGTTCGATGCTAAGTACATTTTAGTTGCTAATATGTACAATATGTACATTTTAGGTGTTAATATGTACATGTTAGGTGCTCATATGTACAATATGTACATTTTAGGTGTTAATATGTACATGTTAGGTGCTCATATGTACAATATGTACATTTTAGGTGCTAATATGTACATGTTAAGTGTTAATATGTACATTGTAGGTGCTAATATGTACATTTTAGGTGCTAATATGTACATGTTAGGTGCTCATATGTACAATATGTAAATTTTAGGTGCTAATATGTACATTTTAGGTGTTAATATGTACATGTTAGGTGCTAATATGTACATTTTAGTTGCTAATATGTACAATATGTACATTTTAGGTGTTAATATGTACATGTTAGGTGCTCATATGTACAATATGTACATTTTAGGTGCTAATATGTACATTTTGGTGTTAATATGTACGTTTTAAGTGTTAATATGTACATTTTAGGTGCTAATATGTACATTTTAGGTGTTAATATGTACATTGTAGGTGCTAATATGTACATTTTAGGTGCTAATATGTACATGTTAGGTCCTCATATGTACAATATGTACATTTTAGGTGCTAATATGTACATTTTAGGTGTTAATATGTACATTTTAGGTGCTAATATGTACATTTTAAGTGTTAATATGTACATTTTAGGTGCTAATATGTACATTTTAAGTGTTAATATGTACACTGTAGGTGCTAATATGTACATTTTAGGTGCTAATATGTACATTTTAGGTCCTCATATGTACAATATGTACATTTAGGTGCTAATATGTACATTTTAGGTGTTAATATGTACATGTTAGGTGCTAAGTACATTTTAGGTGCTAATATGTACATTTTAGGTGCTAATATGTACATTTTAGGTGTTAATATGTACATTTTAGGTGCTAATATGTACATTTTAAGTGTTAATATGTACATTTTAGATGCTAATATGTACATTTTAAGTGTTTATATTGTAGATGCTAATATGTACCACTAAGGTACCAATATGCACCCTTTAGGTACAAAAGTATACCTTTTAAAAAGGTGTGGTTAAAAAAACTGTGACCGCTTTTGTACCTTTTTTTCTGAGAGTGTACCACCTGTTGCTGACCAACCTATGTTCTCTTGCTCTCTGTGACACAAACTCAGTACATACACATTAAAAGTAGCTAAAACCTGGATCTTTTCCCTGACTTTAGATAGCAGAAGGCATGGCTTACATTGAGCAGAGAAACTACATTCACAGAGACCTTCGTGCTGCCAACATCCTGGTCAACAAGAGTTTAGTGTGTAAAATCGCTGATTTTGGACTGGCCCGTATCATAGAGGACAACGAATACACTGCGAGAGAAGGTTAGTCTGATCTGGTTCTCTGGCAGCCAACAGTGATGGATTTAATATAAGTTGGTAACTTTTATAATATAGGTTATTGCCAGCGAAAGTTGTGTTAATATTTTGTTGTTTTTTACCTAAGGTGCTAAGTTCCCTATAAAGTGGACCGCTCCAGAGGCCATAAACTATGGTTCCTTCACCATTAAATCAGATGTGTGGTCCTTTGGCATTCTGCTCACTGAAATCAACAGCTATGGTCGCACACCGTACCCAGGTTAGTGGTCACCTCAGTGCACCGTGAATATGCTAAAAGCTTCATTCTCCAGAAATAGTGCCATTTGTGCCTGCTTTTTGTGTCTCTATTATTACTATTTACACAGTTAACTGTATCCTGAACTATTATTTGATTGATTTTACACTGATAAACTCAACTCAACTCTATTTGAGTTAACTCAACTCAAATAATTTGGGGAAACCCAGTATCTTAAATCATTTAGGTTTTTAAAATATACTGTACTTTCCACAAAAGTCATATTCGCATTTTTGACATTAAATTAAACTACTCAAAATTGTGACTTAACTTACAAAATCACTAAAACATAACTTAGTAAAGAAAACATTAATTAGACATCATATCAGCTTACACACACCTCTTGCATTTAATTCTAGCAACTAAATCGGTTTAAATTTTGCTTAATGTAATCAGTTGAGTTCATATAACTGTTTATTGACCTTTATTTGATCACTTTACAATACCATCTGCACAATTATTTTTTATGTTTTTTTGAAAGAAGTCTCTTATCCTCAACATGGCTGCATTTTTTTGATACATCAAAAATACCGTAAAAAACAGTAATATTGTGTAATATTATTACAATGTAGAATAATAATTTTCTGAAATAATAGTTTTCTTTTTGAATAAATGTTAAAATGTAATTCATTCTTGTAATGGTAAAGCTGAATTTTCAGCATCATTACTCCAGTCGTCAGTGTCACATGATCCTTCAGAAATCATTCATTGCATTCAGGAAACATTTCTTATTATTATCAATGTTGAAAACCGTTGTGCTGCTGCTTAACCTTTTTTCGTGGAAACAGTGATGCATTTTATTTTGATGAATAGAAAGTTCAAACAAACAACATTTACTTTAATATATATATATATATATATATATATATATATATATTAACAATATACAAATCTATACTGTCAGCCATGCTAAATAAAAGTATTTATTTCTTTCAAAAATAAAATATTCTGACCACAAACATTTGAACATACGGTAGTGTATTTAATGAATTTCACTTTCAGTGTATTTTAAATCTTTGTTTTTTAATGGAATATTATCCAATCTGCATGTCCCCTGTCATCATCACTACATTTGAAATATATAGAATAAGAAAAGTTCAGTCCAACGTTTCTGTAATACAGTGACATTTCAAACTAATTCTAAAAGTTTGATTTTACTGTCATTATATTTGAGGAAGTAACCTATTAATGACCACCTGTTTCAAACAGAAGTACACTTAAAGGGTTAGTTCACCCAAAAAATGAAAATGATGTCATTAATGTCTCACCCTCATGTTGTCCCAAGCCCGTAAAACCTCCGTTCATCTTCAGAACACAGTTTAAGGTATTTTAGACTTAGTCCGAGAGTTTTTCCTCCATTGAAAATGTGTGCACGGTATACTGTCCTTGTCCAGAAAGGAAATAAAGAGTAAAGACATCATCAAAGTAGTCCATGTGACATCAGTGGGTTAGTTAGAATGTTTTAAAGCATCAAAAATAAATTTTGGTCCAAAAATAACAAAAACTACGACTTTATTCAGCATTGTATTCTATTCCGGTTCTGTTGTGTATCCGCGTTCAGTGACGCTGCTGACGTGTATCTGGTGTGTCCGAGCTTTGTTTACAGTCTGAGGGAGACGCACGCTGTAAACAAAACAATCTTCACAAACTTGTCTGAGGATTTCGACACAGAGGAAGACTTGCATTTTTTTGCCCAGCCATATTTATTTGAAGCGGAATACACGGACACACTAGATACACATCAGCAGCGTCTTACGTCATCAGCGTCACTGAACGCGTATTGACGAGAACCGGAAGAGAATACAATGCTGAATAAAGTCATAGTTTCTGTTATTTTTGGACCAAAATTGTATGTTTGATGCTTCAAAACATTGTAACCCACTGATGTCACATGGACTACTTTGATGATGTCTTCATTTCCTTTCTGGATACTGTACACACATTTTCAATGGAGGGACAGAAAGCTCTCGGACTAAATCTAAAATATTTTAAACTGTGTTCCGAAGGTCTTACGGGTTTGGGACAACATGAGGATGAGTCATTAATGACATCATTTTAATTTTTGGATGAACTAACCCTTTAAGTCTTTCTCATATTTCAATTGCCAATATGGATACCCTTACTTTGGCATTGTCAAACTTAATAGTCAAACTTTTTTTAATTAAAGATAATTTATTTTCTGCACAAGACTAATAATATGGTGTGGTGCGATAATATTAGTTAGCTATGGTCTTGAAGTGAGAAAGTCTAATTCCTTAAAATTCCATAATTAATCATTTTAAAAAGATTATTTACTTGAAAAAAACCCTGAAATTTTGCAGTTTCAGAAGAATGACCCAAAACGAACTTTCTGGTAACAGCAGATGCTAGAAACTTAGCAAACTCCTTTTTCTACCTGTTTACGGTGTTCAGGTATGACAAATCCAGAGGTGATCCGTGCTCTGGAGAGAGGATACCGTATGCAGCGTCTGGACTCCTGCCCTCAGGAGCTCTACGACATCATGCTGGAGTGCTGGAAGAACAAGCCGGAGGACAGGCCCACCTTTGAGTACCTGCAGAGTGTACTGGAGGACTTTTACACGGCCACTGAGAGCCAGTATCAGCAACAGCCTTGAGACACACACACACACACACACACACACTTTGTCATGACATCTTGCATAAATCCCTCATATCAGGAGCTTTCAAAGAAATCTACACACATATATATCATATTCCTCCCAACCCGCTGACTTTATACATATGTGAAATGTTATTGTCTGTTATTTAAATGACATGTAAATTAATATAATTTCAAAATCTCATAGCAGATTTATTCCTATCATGCAGAGCCCTTTGCCTTACTCTGTGTGTTGCACAACAAAAGCTATATGAAGTTATTATTTTAATATTAAACCATTTTTCTGATTTATTTGTAAAAACCTTATGTCTGATGTATTTTAAAACTATTTGTTTATGCGTATTGCCATTGAGAATATACATTAAGAGCATTACAAAAATTTGTAGTTTTGATTGTTTATGAGAAGATTAATTCTAAAACTTCAACCTACATTAGGTTTCAAATAAGGATTATTAAATGTATAGAAATATATTTGTTCAACAAAAGGAAATTGAATCGATTTTAAATCATTGCTCCAAACATTTTAGAAAAACATCTATGCTTAAGGTAGTTATGAATATCTCTTTAGTCCTGATTTAAAAAGTACAGTTTGAACGTGTATTAAAGGTTTTTGTGTATTGAGATTGTATGCATTTGTAAATTATGCGTGGTTTTTTAGATTTTTAGGTTGCTTTGGCACTTTTGCAAGCTTGAGGCTATTCAATTTAATGTTTGATATGCGTCCTTGCTTTCACGTCATTGGTTTTGTTAATATTTGTTGGAACTTTTGTGCAATAATAGAATAGGAAATGTGACATTCTTTTATTTCTTTCGGTTTTCCCGCAAGCAGATTGAGGCACCTCATTTGGCTTCATTAACATTAATCTCATTTGTGTAAAAATAAAAATGATGCTGAATATATGCAGATGATTTTCAATGTACTTTCCCATGATGTAAACTAAAGCCTTCTGCACAGAGTTCCCTATAAAAAGCACAATGATCCTGTCTTTATTTGTTGTATGTTGATACAATTAGTCCACAAAACAAATAAATGTATTTCATTTTAAATCTGGCATAGAGGGAAAATCTCATTTACTCTCAGCTCTTCAAAACCGTTCAATTATTTTATTGTTGCATTTATTAACTTTTACAAGACCATGGAAAATTACATTAAGACATAACTATTAATTTAAGAGTTTTCCTCACATCAGCACATTTAGTTAAGTGAGCGTATTTATTAGTAAATAGCCTATGTTGCTGACTCACAAAAACGTATACATTTTGCATAGGCATAGGCCTATTGACTGGGGGAAAACTTTCAAAGATGCATTAATAATTACAAAAGTTAGAATTTATTTGACAGGAAATTGGTGTGTCTATGACACATTACCATTGCTTGATTATTGTTACTAATGATAAAGAATTAAAGACCATTAGAGAAAGCAAATGTGACCCAGACAGCAGAACAGTGTCGGCCCAGATACGGAACTGATAACAAAATAAGGAAATTAAATCATGTGTAAAAATGCTTCGTAATAGGTAATAACATTTGAAAAACCAGAAACTTTTGCAAATGTTGCCTCCCTGTTAAGTCAATTTCCTTGTAAGCTTTGAGAGTGATTGACAGCAGAATGATGACGCATTGACATCCTTCCTGTGACGTCCGCAATGACACGTGTATTCAAGATGGCGGCGGCGATGGTGAGTACCAATGCTAAAGTCTGTTCTGTTGCTTTAATGTATACAAATGTTAATTCTACACGGATAGAGATGACTTGCTTTAAACCACGTTGTTTCGTATTGCTTCTTGTGAGTGTGCCTTATGATATGATTTACAATTTTCGCGCAGTGGATGCCGATTGAGAAGTAGCCGGCTAGCCTAAACATTTAGCAGGCAGCTAATTATCGAGTGTTTGCGAAGAGTGAGAGTTGATATCACCATCCAGTCTAACACCTAAGGCACATGAAGCAGACATATCTCTTTACTCGAACATACGCGACTGTGTTTCATGGTAAACAGCTTCACATGACGGAGTCTGCCAGTCAGGCTAATGCGTTTGCGCTGCTTTAGCTTTCACTGCCTATCGCAATCAAAGCAAATGTTATGATGATGGTGGTGATGATGAGAACGTGATTAGTTGTTATCTAAAGATTCTCCAGAATGTTTTAATGTTTTGCTCTTGCCGGATGACACTGTTTGAGATTGTGTTCTTTGACACTTGTGGACAGTTAACTGGAGTTTCGGCTTGTATCTATGTAATGTATCTATTAATGTAATATTGTAAAAAAAAATGGGCAGCCATCGTAAAATAACCCCGCCATTGTATTCAGGACGCAAAACAATATGGTACATTATACCGCTTATTACACGACAACTTACAAATGAATGAATACATGATGGTCACGTCATTAATTTAGAGCCTAAATTGTACTCTTTTGTGATAAGAAGATGTGTGAGTGTGTCTATTTGCTCGTAAGTCATAATGTGAACGACACTTTTTGACCTGGTAATGTTTAATCCGAGTGTCATAACTAGACATTTCAGTGATAACTGCGGACTACTCTCTGGTGACGCAAGCAGGACTTGTCCAATCATTACAGTCTGCTTAAACCCTGCCCCTTTCTTACGATCACATCTGCAGTGACCACATCTCAAAATCTGATAATCCCACCGTCCTGTCCCCACACACAAAAGGGTCTCATTCATGAAACACGAGCAGAACGAATTTTTGTGTAAATCGTGTGTAAAGTGGTTCTGGCGTAAATTTTCGGATTCATTAAAATGTTCGTATTTTCCAAATGTTAGTTGGTACGCAAGAAATCTACACCTGCTCCCAGCCACGCGTAAATGGTGCGCTTAAAATCTGAACGTTTTACTCATTAATAAGGCTGCATTTTAATTCACCTTAGAATCGGGTAGGCTACATATTTAAACAGCATTTTGAAAAAATATTTTATATAGTAGCCTATATTATATAGTATAGTATTTTATATATATAAAAAACTTGTTTTTTTTTTACTTCTATTATGAGAGCCAGTAGGCTAATTTATGGAAGCTTGTTACCGCCACTGAAAAAAAAAAAAAAAGAATAAATGCGACTTTTTATCACACAATTGCGTGTTATAATTGCGAGATATAAAGTCAGAATTGCGAGTTATCAGGCTAATTCTAAGGGGGGGAGATCCTAACTTTCCCCTAACCCCTCAGAATAGTTTAAATCTCACAATTCTTACTTTATAGCCTATCATGAATTTCTGACTTTATATCACGCAATTGCGACTATGCTCACGCAATTCTTGAATTTATATCTTGCAATTCTGAGTAATAAAGTCAGAATTGCAAAATGTAAACTCGCAATTGTGAGAAAAAAAGTCAAAATTGTGAGATAAAAAGTCGCAATTACCTTTTTTATTTTTCATTCTATGGCGGAAACAAGCTTTCATAAGTAATAGCAGATCTGGTGATCGATGGTGGTCCTTCTCCAGTTTGAATACGATTTTTTAACTCATTTGTTTTTTGCTGTCAAGCTTAATGTTGAACCATTTTCTTCTCACTTCTGGGACTGTTCGATTAACAGATGAAACTCCATTAACTGCATCTGTAATATGCTGCCAAGCTTTCTTTTTAGGACCTGACAGGCCACTATATATGCTTGAAAATAAAAGTGGCGTTTTGAATGAACTTGATAATAAAACTTCAATTCCTGCATCTGAGAAATCTTTCTTTTTCATTCGCATTCATGTTATTATATGCCTATATATAGTTGTCAGTCGAATATAATGGGCGGGATTTATGGTAATTGAGAATGAACGTGCACGCGCATCCCATTTATGACTGGTTGGAATTCACTAACACACACATTTCACTATCACATCTGACGTTTACGAAGTATTTGTGAATCAGGAGAAGAGTTTTCGGGAAGATCTCTTTCCACGCAAATCACTCTCATATTTACGAATGTTTCATGAATGAGACCCAATGTTTTTACTTTTTGAAAATGTTTCACTGAGAAGCACATAACAATATGGAAGAAAACACCTGTTTTTACTTCTGTTTCACTGCAACTTGTAGGATATGCATTTAATATGGCAAACTCCACTATGCGTCCACTCCTCATAGCTCACTTTATCTGTTGAAACAATGCTCAGCCAATTACATTTTAGGACTTTAAATGTTTAATAGATAATAACAACTTCAAATTGCTTATTTGGATAAATGTGGGACTGTTTGTATTAATATTGTTTAGAGGTTGTTTCAGATTCACCTTGTTTAACTGTTAAGGTGGTTCATTCATGGATCATTCATTATCTGATTGAACAACAGAGCTCAGCAATATGGATTTTCTTTTTCAGCACTGCTCTGACTGACCCTAGTTACGGTTCCATGTGGATGCATATTTTTATGTAAACAAGTTGACTGTCAGTGTTCTGTTTTTCCACTGCAACAAGGTTAAAGATAGGTAACTGAAGATATTTGACTTTGTGTGTCTTTTTTTGTGTTTGTAGGAGATGTGGACACTGTTACTGGTGTCCACGCTGCCTTTAGTAACACCCTTTTATGTACCAGGGGTTGCGCCCATGAATTTCCACCAAAACAGTCCTGTTGAAATAAAGGTGAGGCCTCTTTTTCTATTTGAGTTGCAAAAAAAGGTGGTTACTTTTTTACTCCGACATTATTGTTCCTGTTCATTGCTGTTTTTACTCTTATGCCCCTAGACATTTCTGGTTTTAGAGCCATTTACTCTTGTATTGACCACTTGTTTTCCTCAGACATGTCTGCCTAGCTCTTATCAATGTAGATCCATGTATCTGTGTTTGACACAATCATTATCCTTCATTCCACAGATTCCTTCTCCTAAAGGTTTCTAGATTTGTTGTTTCTAACACATACCCTATTTTTAATTACCAGGCTGTGAAATTGACAAGCTCCAGAACCCAGCTGCCCTATGAGTACTATTCACTTCCTTTCTGTAAGCCTGATAACATCGTCTACAAGGCAGAGAACCTCGGTAAGTTGATGTTTCACTGCAGTGACACGTCTGTACGTTTTTCAAGTATAGCTAGGTGATGCATGCCTTGCAGTTAGAAGGTTGACTTATTAGGTACTGTGTGGCATGCTTCTCATTTTGATGATGATGATGATGATATGTGACCAGGTGAGGTGTTGCGAGGGGACTCGTATTGTAAACACGCTCTACACGGTTCTTCATGAACCTGGACAAGAAATGTGAGGTGTTGTGTAAAAAGCCAGATGATCCTATCAAACTCACCAAGGAGGAGAGCAAGCTGCTAGCCGAGCGCATCCAAGAAGAGTACTATATCCACCTGTGAGTCTCTCTCTTGCAATGCATCAGTTCAGTTTACACCACTTTTTTCTGCTCGTGTTTCATGAAAGAGGCCCAATACAAAGTGCTAAATTTTATTTATTATATATATATATATATATATATATATATATATATATATATATATATTCTTTTATTTATTTATTTATTTTTTTCATTTCAAAAGCAAAATTTCAAATGCACGGCACAATTCTGTCTCAGTGCAATAATTTTTTTTTAAACCAGTGTGATTTGCATGAACAATGTAATTGACAAAAAAAATATTATAGACACTACCATTCAAATATTGTTTTTTTTTATTTTTTAAAGAAGTTAATACTTTTATTTGGCATTAAATTAATTGAAAATTACAGTAAATACTTTAACATTGTATTCATTGAAGAATCATGAAAAAAAAAAAATCAGATTAAAAAGAGATTAATCAGAACAACTGTTTTCTCTCTCTCTCTACATATATATATATATATATATATATATATATATATAAGAAATGTATAATATATATATATATATATATATATATATATATATATATATATATATATATATAAGAAATGTTTCTTGAGCAGCAAATCAACATATTAACATATTTTAATGATTTCTGAAGGATCGTGTGACACTAAAAGGCTGGATATCACAGGAATAAATGACATTTTGCACTAGGTTAAAATAGAAAATGACTTTTATATTGTAATAATATTTCTCAATATTTCCCTTTTGATCAAATAAATGTAGCCTTGGTGAGGATAAGATACTTCTTTCAAAAGCATTAAAAAAAACCTTATATACACCAAACTTTTAAAAAAGAAATATTTTTTATGCTGTTTATTCTAATGTATGTATATTTCACCTATCCTGTAAAGTTAAAGCTGTCAATAGTAGTTTGATTAACAGGTCATGCATATGAACAGCATTGCAGATAACCTCCCTGTGGCCACACGGCTGGAGCTTTATCCCAACAAAGAGGAGGGAACGGAAGAAGAACAGAAGAAGGACACATTGAAGGATATTCAGTTCGAGCACGGGTACAGGCTCTAGGCTTTTCTGAAAATAACAAGGTAAACCTGGAGGGCATCCTTTCCCACTAGTTCAATGTTATCCCAGTATAAATATGTTGTCACTGACTGCAGTAAGAAATGAGTTCTGTTACCTCAACCACTTATCATATTTTGTTTATTGACATTGATTTCAATAACAGAAAAATGTGTCTATCAACTTAATATAGATACAAATGGCTGTGGGTTTCTTAAAAAAAAAAAACAATCGTATTGTTTTTGGTGATGTCATTATTTGTTCTTTTTCATGATTGGTTGACACATGCTGTTTGGTTCCCTTCTATAGTTCTATTTGCACAACCATCTGTCATTCATCCTGTACTACCACAAAGAAAAGGTGGAGGAGGATGTGGAACACAATTACAGAGTTGTACGTTTCGAGGTGATGCCGAAGAGCGTCAAATTAGAAGGTAAGTCACAATTAGTAATTCAGTGAAATTTAAAATTGCACAAATCAAAAAATTTGGATAGATGGGCCCAACAACAGAAAAAAAGGTTTTCGTTATCACTTTACAATAAGGTTTCCTTTGTTAAGTAAGGGTTAATGCCCGACGAGGTGTCCATTGTCAGGTTTTAAAGGCGTGAACCGTCCGACGCGCAGCGGAGGTCCATTAAAACCTGACAATGGACACCTCGAAGGGCATTAACCTGCTTAATCCATGGTCACTTGCCAAATAAAACATTTTTAAAACATTAGTTTATATTTTAATTAGGCTAAATCTAGTTTTTTTTTTTTTTTTTTTTTATAATAACTTGCCTGATGATTTATTTAGCAACTTGAGATATAGTCCGTTCAGCTTGTAGAACCCTTCAGGTTCAAAAATGCATTTTTTTTTTTCATGAAACACAAAGGTAATGTTGGGCAGTTATTTTTTTTTATTACACCTAAAACACTATGTGTTACACTAGTCTACACTAACCACCGCTGTAGGTCGACTCTCCGATGCTGGACTGGAGATCCGTCAAATAATGTCGGTCACAGGCCATCGATGCGAGAGCAGTCTGCAGGCTTACTGGGCTCCGTCGGTCCGTGAGAGACTGAAGATGAAATAACGAAGTCGCTCATTGTTGTATTAGTAGGCTATGTAATATCTAACTTTCTAAAGCTTTTGTTCATATTACGATGGAGTACTCAAGTAGACTCTGGGTGCATGCTGAATTCGTTTTCTCATGAGGATTTATTAACTCAAAATTACACAGGCAAAGTGCTCACTCTTATCTCGCGGGATGTATACTGAACTCTGAACTCTCCAGAGCTATATCATATTACTGACATGTGACATGGCCAATAAGAACACAGGATATTATGTCTATGGCATATGATTGGTTCTTAGCAGAATACTTTGACTGCCTGTTGCTATGGTTACTCACAGCTGTTGTAGGCAGCGCATTTATTTATTAATTTCGAATGGTAAACAGGCAGTTTCACCAATACTACTTTACTAGGTGCCTCTATCACTTTTTAACGGACACCCTGCAGCCAATCAGAATCGAGTATTCACCCAGACCATGGTATAACATAAATTAACATAAACTAACAATGAACATTACTTACACAGCATTTATTGATCTTAGTTAATGTTCATTTCAACATTTACTAATACATTGTTAAATATAAAATGTTGTATTTACTAACAAGTACAAACAATGAACAGTTGTATTTTTTATTAACTAATGTTTACAAAGATGAATAATTACTGTAACAAATATATAGCTCATTGTATGTTAACAAATAACTATTATTATAATTCAGGTATGATTACACAGTTCTTCACTGAAGTTGTCACTACATATATATATATATATATACACAGTATATATATATATATTGTAGTGACGATATACAGGGTTGTGGACTTGAAGTCGCATGACTCGGACTTAACTTGGACTCGAGTCCCAAATTTGATGACTTGCAACTCGACTTGACATATTTAAAGATGACTTGGACTCGACTTAGACAACAATGACTCGCGACTCTGACTTCGAACTTGAGACCTGTGACTTGGAAAGACTTGACCTATCTTCTAAAACCACAGATCAGAGTTGTAATAATCACTGACTTGTATAGCGCTGTATCATTGACGCATGATCTGATTAACGCTGCTTTTGCACATTTGACACTGAGCCAGAGAGCGCGTGATCGAAGTGCAGTTCAGCAGTGTGTGTCAGTTGTAATTTATTATCACACGTTCAGACAGTTTTCAACCAAATAATGTTTTTGATTTGAGAAAAAAACACTGATGTTTAAGTAAGCAGAAATAATAACCTTTCAAATGTAATTTTAAGACGTTATATTTCCCCACAATAAATGCACATTTTAGCCTATAGGTAACTATAAAGTCTTCTCCTTGTTCACCAGCCACTCACTTTCATGTCTTTCGGGAGAAATGGATGAATTTACGTTACGTTTTGTAAATGACAGACACGTAGCCCCAAAAAGTGTCACGTGATGCTTGATACGTCACCATGGAAATAGGAATGTTCTAGTACAATTACTGTTGTGTTAACAAAATAATTTAACCAGGGACTCAATATTTTAAACTTAATGTGTAGCAAATCATCATTAATTTTCCCAATGACCAGTTACCTTTATTATTATTTTTTTTAAATCTGCATTGCCACTCTTTACATTCAACCAAGACAACCAACCAATCAACATCCACTAAGTTTGAATAAATATGATAATATTATACATTTATATCATATTTTAAAAGCCTTTCTAATATAATTTAGTATACATTTCATTTACTATAGGCTAGTAATTAACACTGAGACAGTAATTTGTTCAAAAAGCACTAATGACTTGTTTAAGACTTGAAACTTAAACTCGAGGACTTGCAACTTGACTTGGACTTGTCTGTCTTGACTCGGGACTTGACTTGGGACTTGAATGCTAAGACTCGAGACTTACTTGTGACTTGCAAAATAATGAACTGGTCTCACCTCTGACGATATATAAAATAATTATAGACAGTGCACTCACATATTATGTAAGCACAAACTTTTATTTTGGATGTGATTAATCGTAATGAAATCGTTTGACAGCCCTAATAGATAGATAGATAGATAAACTACAGTATATATAAATACACACATGTTTACTTTCTTTATTTGTTTCTATTTTTACACTACCATTGAAAAGTTTGGGATCAGAACTTTTATTCAGCAAGTACACAAATAAATTGGATCAAAAGTGAAAGAAACATAATTTGTAATTTCTATATCAAATAAACGCTGTTCGTTTGAATGTTCTAAATCCTGAAAAAATGTATTTAAGTGTTCTTTATAATATTAAGCAGCACGACTGTTTGCAACATTGATAATAACAAGAAATGTCTTGAGCAGCAAATCAGCATATTAGAATGATTTCTGAAGGATCATGTGACACTGAAGTAATAATGCTGAAAATTCAGAGGAATCGCAGGAATAAATGACATTTTAGAATATATTAAAATAGAAAAGGGCTATTTTAAATTGTAATAATATTTCTCAATGTTACTGTTTTTCCTGTATTTTTGAACTAATAAGTGCAGCATTGGTGGGCAGAAGAAACTTTTGAACTTTTATTAATTTTTATTCAACATTGGTACCATTACACATGATGTTTTCTTTGTTTACTACCATTAAATGAATTCTTCTCTCACATGTTCTAGACATAAAAGCAGATGAGCGAGGTACGTGCACATTACCTGAAACGGTTGCCCCCGTCCCACAGGAGATCGACCCGTCCAAAGAGAACAGTATTCTCTTCACTTACTCTGTGCGCTGGGAGGTGAGACGCGTCGCCGACTTCAAGACATCTGCCTGTGGTTTACATGTTTTTGTTTGGCTTCATAAGTAGCTGCTCTCTTCTTCATTGTAGGAGAGTGAAGTGAAATGGGCGTCTCGCTGGGACACATACCTCACCATGAGCGACGTGCAGATCCACTGGTTCTCCATCGTCAACTCTGTAGTCGTGGTGTTCTTCCTGTCAGGTGTGACTGATTTCATCTTCATCCGGTTTATTTCGAAGCACTTTTCGATTGCAATGGCATCTAAGTAAGTGTTTTCCTGCAGGCATCCTGAGTATGATTATCATCAGGACCCTGAGGAAGGACATTGCCAATTACAACAGAGAAGATGACATTGTAAGATGTTGCTTTCTGATTGGTTGCTTGCCCTCTGATATTCATCTATTGTATAATGTTACCTCAGTGCTTCCTTTCTCTCTCTCTTCTTTTTGCTGTTACTAGGAGGACACAATGGAGGAATCTGGTTGGAAGAACGTCCATGGTGATGTGTTCCGCCCACCTCAGTATCCCATGATACTTAGCTCCCTGTTGGGATCTGGCATCCAGCTCTTCTGCATGATTCTCATTGTTATCTGTGAGTATTATGCTTTTTATGTTTTGGTTTAGCTAATTGCTAATGACTAGACCAAATGGAATCTGCATCCACTCAATGAACTGCTGCTTAGTGATGCGCGGGTCGACTCATAACCCGTGGGCCCCGCGGTAACCCGCGGCTCGGGTTGGGGCGGGTAAAGAAATTGTCACTTTATTTGCGGGGCGGGTTGGGGCGGGTCATTAATTATTATTATTTTTTTTATCCATGTTGCTTGCAATTTCCAGCCTATATTAAATATTTGGGAATATCTATTTTCATATTTTATAAGGTTATTTGATAAGGTTACAATACGATTGCCGTAGCAACGTAACTTGCGTGAGGATCCCAAACCTTTGGTGTCACGTGACGCGTCACGGAAGCGGCGTGCCAAGCAGCTCCCGCCGCCAGCCTCGACAACAACAACAACGGAGAAATATAAGTGAAGATGGAAGACGAGGTGCGGGAGAAATTGAGGTCGGGAATATACATGATTATAAGAAAAAAGGTCAGGCTGCTAAATCTAACGTTTGGGAGCGGTTCTCATAAGTACAGTAGTTGCAGGCTAGCAGGAGACAACAGTAGTCTCGGCTACCTGAAGTGCAACTCGTGTGAAAAATATACAAACAGTAGCGCCACAAAATGTCCACTTCCAGCATGTCAAGACATATTTGTGGGGGGTCTAAGAAATAAAAAAAATGGTTTAGCCTATTAGATGAATACAAATGCTGCTTTGTAAATGTTGAAAATCTTTATTAATATGACCTGATTTATGGTTCATATTCATAATCGTCTGTTGTTGCCAGTTTACAAGGTAATGTTTCCAAGCACTTTCAGGCTGAAATAAAGGCTCTTTTCATTTACATTACAATGCCTAGTAGCTACTTTGTCTATTTAACGGTCGCGGGTGTGGGCGGGCCGTAGAAAATAGAGACAGTTGTGCGGTGCGGGCTGGGGGCGGGCCAAATAATTTCATAAAAGCGGGACCCGCGGGTTGGAAAAAATGCCGACCCGCGCATCACTACTGCTGCTGCTAGGTCGACTTGGAAATACCAGTCACTTTTTTTTTTCTTACACATTTAATGTCTTGCTTTATATTTGTACATTTTTTATATTTTTTTAATTACTTTTATGTTAATGTTGCATTTTATTGGGGTTAGACTTAATTAGGGTAAGATTATTTGTATATCCGGTAGAGGTGGGAATCTTTGGTCACCTCACGATCCGAATTCTGGGAGTCACGATCCGATTTCCAGAAAGATTCTTTACCCCCCCTTATTAATTCATTAGTTTATATAATTAAGTAGGCCTACGTTTTAAAAATAATTACAAATTTTCTACAAAATAATTAAAACAGTTGTATGTTAAGAATTTTAAAGTAATTTAACTTCAAAACATACAAGCAAGTAGCAAATAATAAAGAGGAGCATAGAAACATATAACAAACAACAAACAAAAAGTGCTTTCAGTAGCCTATAGATTATCTGAACGTTTTCCATTCAAGAACTGTGAGTGAATTTTCTTCATCTTTAGCTTACTGTAGTTTTTTTTTTTACTATGACAGACTGCTGCGGGAAATCTATTAAGCTGAATTCACGCACGCATCTCTTTTGAAATATAAGACGTAATGTGGTTTGTCCTGTCCGTTTAATCCCTTAAGACATATCTGGCTGTGTTTACATTAATTTTGCACAAGTAGATTAAACCACGGAGACGCACAGCTGCATGCGCAAGCAGTCTGCTACAAACAAAGCACGCGTGAGGATTTGAAATTGAAAGCAGTCTTTCATTATAGGTTCATATTTTAAATATATAAGTCCACTGCATTCCAAACCACATAAATGATGACTTCGTAGTAGCCTCGCGAGACCATCCTGATCTCGCGAGCTTTCAAGGTTTCACTCGCAGATCAGTCTGGATACTTTCCGTTAAAGAAAATTTGGGAGCAGTTCACCAAACGAACGTCCAATCAGCGTTGGCTTTGAGGCGGGTTGAGGTGTGACGCAATCAAGCGGAAGCAACGCGATCTAGAAACATTTTCAGACACCGGTAGTCCTAATTCTTTTAGCCGTTGGCTAATGCTTTTTTCTCTTGCATCCTTCTTGTGAAATATGGACCGGGCAGCTGAAATGGTGCCTTTTATTCGCAAATTGTAGTTACATAAACGGCAAATATCCTTTACCGACATGTTGCTTTGCTGAGCTAACGAGCCTTTACCTGCAGCAGCAAGTTAGTACGTCATGTGCTTCGTTGATCTGATTGGTTGATTTGACCCGTCTATCACCAACATAGGCCAATCAGCTAACCAGTATTTTCGCCCCTTACCAAAACTACTTCAACGGAAGAGTTTCCAGATGGATATGCGGAGCAAATCCATCTGGCGGAGTCAGGTTAACTTCGTAGGGCATTCGTAAGGAAAATATACCAACGGACGAGACAGCACACTTCAAGTGTAACATCAAAGAAAGTGCGCGTCTCTCACACAGCGCGTGCAATGAAGCCTGTGAATGTCCTCGTAATTCGCTTCAATCTTTCCGAACTTTATGAACGATTATTTTACGGAAGGTTCGAATGGTGTGTGTAGGCCTATGTGAGGAATTGAAAGCAAGCAGAATACGTGTTTCTAAAGCAAACTCGGCGTCATCGCACATCTGGTTAAAAACTAAACTCAGAATCGATTCTGAAATTCTCATTTTGACTTTCTCGTAGACTAATAATAATCACCATTGAGAAGCACCAGTCACCTCCATTTTCATGTAAAAGGCATTAATATGTCAAGTGCGAGAGCCACGGAGATCACAAGGTGCATTCGTGGCAACTTGAAAACATCTTTTTCTCTAAATGTGTACATGGATTAAAAAAATGTATGGTTATGGCATATTTTTCTATATGTGTTTTTTTTAACTCTTGGTAGTTAATGATACAAATTATAACAAAATTAAAATCTTAATGTATTTCTTTTTTACTTAAAATGAAAAATAAATGTGTAGCCTTTCTTTCTGAGAAATAATAAAAGGTATACTTTTTAATTTATAACTTAAATTGTACTTCGTGAAATTGTGAAAAAATTGTATCATGAAACCAGTTTGGTGAATTGTATTGCATCATGAGTTGATTGAATCGTTACATCCCTACTAAGTACATTGCAAAGTTTCTGGATTGACAACCATGTTTAACTGCGTGATTGAATCGGAAACTGTGATTGATTGTGAAAGCCAACGGACAAACACCATTTTTTTTAAACTACTTCAGTACTTTTAGTATGGAAATGTGTTCAGAGAACCACAAAATGTTACTGATGTTGGTACCAACTACTGAAATTTTGGTAGTCACAATCCTGGGCCACACAACTCCAGAAAACTGCAGGTTCCCACAGAATTCTAATGCTTTTGATAAAGTGCTATCATGGATCCCTTTCTTGTTGAATATTCATTCATTAAACATTTGTTTCATGACTTCTAATTACAATGAAACTGTGCGTGTGTGTTGTAGTTGTGGCTATGCTGGGGATGTTGTCTCCATCCAGCCGAGGAGCTCTCATGACAACAGCCTGCTTCCTCTTCATGTTCATGGGGTAAATGCACAACAAAAACGACTTTTTCTAATTTTCAAACTAATTTCATGTGCGGCTCTAAACTGTCTGCGTCATGTCTTGTCCTGTAGTTTGTTTGGAGGATACTTCGCAGGAAGACTCTACCGCACTCTTAAAGGCCACAGATGGAAGAAAGGGGCTTTCTGTGTGAGTACAAACTCTTGAAACATTTGTTGCATCAAAATAATTGAGCTTGGAGATTACACCTGCTGGAAGAATAAGAAATTAAAGACATTGTGTATGTGTGTCCTAGACGGCAACTCTGTACCCAGCTGCCGTCTTTAGCATCTGTTTTGTGTTGAACTGTTTCATCTGGGGAGAGCACTCTTCTGGCGCTGTAAGTATCTTCATTCTACTAAGCTGATTTGCTGCGCAAGAAACATTTCTTATTATCAATGTTGAAAACAGTTGTGCTGCTCAATATTTTTGTTAAGTCCACAATACAGGATCCTTTAATCAGAAGAATTGTTCAAAAGAACAGCATTTATTTAGAATAGAAATCTAGAAATCAAGAAGATATTTTAAAGATTGCTGGTAACCAAATATTTGACGTTATCCATTGAGTTCCATTGTATTTTTTCTTCTACTATGGACGTCGATGGCTGCCTTCAACAATTTCCTTAGAACGTTCTTTTAAACTGACTCGTTTTCACACATTTCAGGTGCCTTTCACTACAATGCTGGCTCTGTTGTGTATGTGGTTTGGTATTTCTATGCCTCTCGTGTACTTGGGCTACTATTTCGGTTTCCGCAAACAACCGTATGACAATCCAGTTCGTACCAATCAGATCCCCGTCAGGTCCCTGAGCAGCGCTGGTACATGAACAAGTTTGTCGGGTAAGTGGCGCTCTTTGTATCGTCTTTGTTAGTATGTGAATAGTTGATTAGCAGTGCATGCTAATGGGATTGTATTGCTCTCTCCCTTTAGCATCCTGATGGCTGGAATCCTGCCGTTCGGCGCCATGTTTATCGAGCTTTTCTTCATCTTTAGTGTATGTTGAATCAAACCTACACCGTTTAAAAGTGCATCCAGTACGACATATTAAATGTACTCATGTATTGATGTTTTTCAGCAAGTCTGAATATCAGCTCATTGTGGTGTGTTATGCTCTCTTATAGGCTATCTGGGAAAACCAGTTTTATTACCTGTTTGGCTTCCTCTTCCTTGTCTTCATAATTCTTGTTGTTTCCTGCTCTCAAATCAGCATCGTGATGGTGTACTTCCAGCTTTGTGCAGAGGTGGGTGTATATGATTCTAGAACAAAATGGAACAGAGCCATTTAGTATAGAGCCAGACCGATTTATCGGCAGGCCGATATTAGGCATTTTCCAAACTATCGGTATCGGCAGTTATAATGGCCGATAAATGAATATTTCAAAAATAAAATAAAAATGATCCAGCCAGAGTCAGGCAGAGAGAACCAGTTATCCACAAGTGAGATCATCGGTGAAGTGTGTCACGAGACATGCATTGCTTGAACATTTGAGCATCTCCATCAGTTCTCTTAACTCAAATAAGCATGACAATTTGTGACTATCAGCCGAGAGTGAAGCCGAGAGTGAAGCGGAATTAGCTAGTAATAATTACGTTACGTTGTTACAGTGTTGTTGACTGACTGTCCTTTTGACAATGTAACTGAAGTTTTTCTTTAAGAGTGCGTGACAGTTATAGCAATGAGATGTGTCATCTCTCCGTGGCCTGTTATGTTGAAAATGAAAATGTATATTTTACAATTTGCAGTATGACGTTATCCATTGCTAAATTATGGCTCATCGTAGACTAGCTAACCACAAAGCTAGCTAATGCCACTATCATCAGTCTGTTCTGTTGTGACAATAAAAGAAACAAGTTTATTTTTAAAATGCATTATCATGTTATTTTAGTTAAAACTCACTAACTAATGTTAGGGAAATCTGTTAATGTTTTATTGTGCGTTTCTGAAAAATAAAATAAAAAATATCAGCCGATATATCGGAATATCGGATTTTAAAACCAACAAATATTTGTATCGGTATCGGCCTTCAAAATCCTTTATCGGTCAGGCTTCTAATTTAGTACTTCTAGCTGTAAATGTATGCCTATTGTTATGTAGTTATACATTAAACTAAACACCACTGGTGTAATACAGTTCAGATGTGATTCTTACATTACCATAAATCCACTCGAAGAACTTCCCTAGAGAACGTTTTGCCCACCTTGTGTGTCAAAGGGCTGCTCTGTGCCATTTATTTGGTGTTCCTGTTGTATCGATTGCGGTCTATAATCTTTGACACACTGTCCACACAAATACACTCACCCCTACAGAAGATAAACAGGCAAATATTAAGAGTTATGATAACAAAAGCAAAGGTCACTTCATTTGAATGGCCACCATGCATGCTAAATCATCTCTTTAAAAAAGGCCAATGGTGTCCACACTTAGTCCAGTAGAACTTGAGTAGAGCTCACTCACTGTCGGTAGAATTGAATAATAAACACCTGTCAATCATTGTGGCTCCTCCCCCTACAGGACTATCGATGGTGGTGGAGGACGTTTCTCGTGTCTGGAGGTTCTGCCTTCTATGTCCTAGTCTATGCTGTTTTCTATTTTGTCAATAAGGTAACTATCTTTACTTCAGTGTGTTACAGTAGACCCCTTTTATTTACTGCAGTGTCTTTCCTGTCTAGCACCTTAACGGGATACTCCACTCATTTTGGAAATAGGCTCATTTTACAACTCCCCAGAGTTAAACAGTTGAGTTTTACCATTTTCGAATCCATTCAGCCGGTTTTCTGATATTTAAAAGAATATCAGTAACCAGACAGTTTCTGGTCCCATTGACTTCTATAGTAGGAAATAATATATACTATGGAAGTCAATGGAACCAGAAACTGTCTGGTTACTGATATTCTTCTAAATATCAGAAAATCGAACTGAATGGATTTCGAAAATGGTAATACCCAAGTGTTTAACTCTGGGGAGTTGTAAAATGAGCCTATATCCAAAAAGTATCTTTAAGCATTTTTAATGGCAGAGGAATCTACAACATCATTTTAGGCTATGTTTACACGGAAACGATTCTGAAGAGAGAACGCAAAAGTGGCGTTGCGTCATCAAAATTTTTATTCTGCGTTTAGACGAGCATTTTGTGTGGGAAATTCGCGTGCAAATGGTGACTCAAAAGTCTGAGAAATTCACTTGTAGTATGCACTCCACGCGCCTGTGTACAACCTTCACTGTCAAGCAAACTTTTGCGTTTTACCCTTTACACGGGAACGCGACGGTGGAGCGTTTTTAAGATTTCCTCTCTGGAGGGTGGTTTCACTTTTTTGCGTTTTTAAGCCTCAAAAACGCTGTCGCCGTGTAAACGAAAATATTTTTACGTTTTCATCCGCGAGCGTTCTCGTGTAAACAGGGCCTTAAGCTTAAAGTGGTATTAACTGTAGTAAGTTTCAGTCCCACTGTACACAGTAATTAGACTGAGTCTGCTCTGTTTTCCTATCACACAATCGCGCGCACACACACAATTGGGATTTTATGGAAGTCGATGTCTATGAATAATGTAATTGAGTAATAAATTAATTAATTGGGGGCTTATTTACATTTTATGTGATCTGAAAAGGACTAAAATACATTTTAACATTGGAAAAATTGTATTTAGATTTTTTTTCACAACCAGTAGTGTTGAGGGGTGGGGCTACCTTTTTATCCAACCAATGGAAGATGGACAGATTTTTTGGGGCAACCTGTTTGAAAAAAGTTGTTTAATTTAGTTGAAAATTTGTCTGCTGTAGTAATGGAGCACAAATGCAATTTGAGAACTATTTATATTAAAATAGTTTGGAGTGCAAAGCTAAAAACGAGAGGGATACAGTGGCTGCCTCTGATTTGCATACTTCCCTACTTACATTAGGTGAAAAAAAGTATGTGACAAAAGAAGTTATTCACAGTACTCATAAATAAGTAAGTAGGCAAAAAGTACCTGGATGGTCTACTTATTCCAGGGAGATTCTGAAGCCTGCATATGATGGACTCTTCACTATCCCATGAGGCCATGGGAGAGGATTTGTGAATGGCAGTGAAGCAATGTAACTGACACTGGTTGGTCCCATGATAATAACAGCATGGTGAATGTTGTACATCCGGATTACATTCATTCAACACATACTCATACCATATAGAACATACTTTTTTTGCAGTCGTGAAGTGATTACTTACTGAAAATTAGTACCCACTCGAGAGTATGTGGTTTCGGACGCAGTCAGTGTCAATTAAAATAGTTTGATATTTATTAGTTAAATTAAGTCGAAGATTGAGTTTCCAATTGCACACTTATCTGTTTTGTTGTACTCGGCATTTACATGGTTGTCTCTTTCTTCCTCCTTCAGCTGGACATTGTGGAGTTCATTCCCTCTCTGCTGTATTTTGGTTACACAGCCCTGATGGTTTTGTCTTTCTGGCTGCTAACGGGAACGATTGGTTTCTATGCCGCATACGTGTTCATAAGGAAAATTTACGCCGCTGTCAAAATCGACTGAAATGTCTTTCAGTTGTTGTTTTTTTTCTGTTTTTTTTTTTTTTTCTGTTTTGTGAAGCAAGCACTGACGTGTGTGATTTGCTGGCGTGAGGCGCAGCAGTGCCCCCCTATGGATTGGAGGAATGAACAGCGATGTTTTGTACACCGTTTTCAAAACCTTTCTGTCCTGCTCTCTGCCTCCACAAAGATGTAGAGAAACAACATGAACAGTTCCATTTTTAATGTCTGTATATCCTTTTGCACACACAACTTGGGCCAAAGTGTGTCGATTGACTTTCTCTTTGTTTTGGTGGGGATGTTGGATTTTTGGGCTGGGTCTTTTATTTTGAAGACTTTGAGCGTTAATTGCATATTATATCATTTTACAAATTAACTTTGTGTCCTTTTAATATAACGTTTAATTTCAACTTGTTCCCATGTCTTTGAGTTCTTGAATGCTTGTTGTCTTGAGGTGTGTGTGTGTATGTGTGTGAATGTGTGGTCATTGTGTTGGCATGGATTGGAATTATGGGATGTAAAGACATGATGATGCAGGGACATTAAAAAAAAGAAGTAGATTTCCTTGTTTCCTTGTGCTTGCTGGTCATTAGACCTAAAATACTCTTATAACGATGCAGTATCACTTTATTTCTGTTCATTTGTTCCTTGCCATTGGAAAAAAATAGGTCTGCTTTTTATGGTCACGCATTAATTGGATATTTCATTTTAACAGCTCCATTTCAAAATCTACAATTTATAAGGATATTCCCACTTCACAACATAGAATAATACATTTTTTTGACATGGCATTTTTCTTTTAAACCTCTTTTTCCTCATGCCTTGATGGTGGCGTTTCACCTATGGACTATTGCTGTAGCCACAAACGGATGTATCTTGGTGGACTTACCCCAAAATGCAAGGGTATCAACACAGATGTGTGCAATGCCCAGCAGGTAGCAGTATATTTTCTTGCATCCATGGTGCTTTTTTTAGATTTATTTTTAAATGGTTATATCATTTTTAGGTCCCCCAAATTCTGACCTAAAGTGAAGCAGCTTCAAGATTCAGTAGTGTAAGACATCATAGCAAAGTCTTTATATCGTCTTCAAACATCATTATCATATATGACTGTAAAAAATAATCCTGTAAAATTACGATAAACTACTGGCAGCGGTGGTTGCCAGCATCATAACGTAAAAATACGGTGTTACTGTTTTTGAAATTAACAGCTAAATTCAGTATTGTCAGCTACAGTATAAACTTTAATTTAACAGCTATATGCTCTAACACAAAAACAGTAACACACTGTATTTTTGCGGTATATGCTGGCAACCACAGCTGCAAGTAGTTTACTGTATTTTTACAGGATTATTTTTTACAGTGTACGCTTTGGTCAGTTTTTGGTTTTGTGACTTTATGAATAAATACAAGGACTACAGAATATATTTTCTACAGAAGTACTTTATTCTTCCTGTTGCGTGGGGTCGATGGGTCTGTTTATGTTAATGGTGTAAATACGGTGCTTTGTATTGTTGCATTTTAGTTTTTTTTTTGTTGTGGAGCCCCATTATGTTTTTTTTTTAGGCAGAAGCATGTTCATTTTTCTTTCCCTTTCTCTAAGAATGTCCATTTATAATGTAGAAAACAATAAAAGTGCCAATATGTTGACATTTGAAATGCCTTCCAGGTTTTGTTGAGAACATTGTTACATAGGATCGCTTTCTCGAAATTAGTTTTTTCTCTGAAGAATTTCTAGGAAGTCCGAGTCCTATCTGTTCATGGAATGCAAGAAAAGACTGTAAAACCTCAAATTCCTCCAGATTTAAGTCCTTTTTTACATGAGAAATTATGTATTGTTGTTGGGAATTTTGGGCCTAAAACAACTCTTTAAGAAATATAAAAGTATAGGCTTGAGATATGCGTTATAATTAAGCCTGGCTATAGCTCAGATTTTTATTACTTGGAATTGTGGCGTTCTTGTCTTTTCATTTGTGCGCTGTGGTGTGGTTTCCTGTTCTGGCTGTATGGTATGCGAATGGCAGTTTTCAGCCATAACCAGCCCGTTTCTTCTCACACCCTTTCCCACCGCCGCAGACAGGAACTCAAACGCTTAAAAAAGGACATCGGAAATATGAAACCGTGGGTTTGTCTTTTAATCATTTTAACATAACACATTACAAGTCAAATGGTACAATGTACTGTACAATAAGTAAATAGGTTTGTTGTAATGTCATCTCTTTGGATCAACCAATATACAAATCTGTCAACTTTACAATGCAGCAACTGACTGCAGGTGAGCTGTGTAACAAAAAAAAAACTCTTGCATTTCTTTTGTACAATTCGTCCTGTCAATCATCATCTCCATGTTATATAAAATAGTGTAAGGATGAATATTCCATTTTTTTTAGTTTTCACCTTTTTTTTTCTTCCAGAAGTCGTGGTAATAAGCAAGTACTAAAAATAAAACGACTATATTGCTAAACAAGTTACATAAAAAGCTTGGAATGCAAGACTTACATTAAGCTAAAATACATCAAACTACAAGTGGATTTTGTCCTCTGCGGACGTACCCATTTTCTCACTAAAAGCCAGAAGAGCGTTGTATTGAATCATTTTTTTTCCTTTTCTTCAAAGTCAGTTGTTTTGTTTTGCCCTAGCTTGGTTACCTCATAATTTCCCTTAATATTTTTGTTATAGGAACCGACTAGTATTTTGGGAGTAAAGGACAAGTGCATTGCTACAAAAGAGAAAAATCTGACTAATTCTGTTGCAGAATATTGCTGGTATTTTGAAGAAAGAAAAAAAAAACACTACAATTGGATGCTGAGCTCCACCTATCCAGGCAGTTATTATATAAAACTTCATTTAAACCAAAAGTGCTTTTTTGGGGGAGGTGCAGAGAGCTGGAGGAAATTTCCCACCAGTCAAACCTGCCAGTTTGTTATTATTAATGTTGATTGAAAACACCTCAGTCATAGATGGAGCTGGAAAAGGTTTTTCGTTGGTTTGTGGCGGTGATGATTTTGCCAGGCACTGAGAATTATTTCTAAGCATGTTACTCTAACAAAATCTATTTTAACATTACATGACTTCCTCAAATGTATGACAAGAGGACATGGGGAAAATGGCCGACACAGTTAATATTAGTGACAATCTACCTAAAATACTGTTACTCTTGGAGAAAGGAGAAAAAACAACAATTACATAAAGATGAATAAACTCTACACATCAAACTAATGGCACATACAAGATCAAATACAAAATTAAAAACATACAAACATACAAGGCTGAAAAATACTCTTTTTAAAGGTTTAAAAGTGCTAGAATTCAGATCAGCTCACAGAAAACCCGGGGAGGACAAACTCAAAAATTGCCAAAAGCCATATTTCATTCTGTTAAACATATCTACCTTTTTATATTAATATTTCATTTCTTAAAAATAAATTACCTTTTTATTTAAATAAATGCTTTGACAGCTTAAATGGATAGTTCACTTTGAAATTAATTTTTGATATGTTTTAGCTTAACTCAAGGGCATCCAAGATTTAGATGTCTTTGTTTCCACAGTATTTTCAATTTTGATATTTTAGGTCAACCCGTTCTCGTCTGTCAGTCATGGATATTTATGGAGTTCACTTGTAGGTCCACCTCAAAGAGCATGCACAGAGAAGTTCATATTTAACATGATTTAATGACTCGTAAATGCAAGTACACATCGATGGCCTAAGACACGGAATGAGCGGTTTGTGTGAGAAAACGAACAGTGTTTATATCATTTTTTTACCTCTTGTAATCACAGACACGTCTGAAGGCACGCACGGGCGCTTCGGTTCTGCGCATGCGCTGGAAGTGATCGCTTGCGCGTGGACGTCACTCATTGTTTACACAGAGATTTTTTGGAAGTTTTACCATTCACTGTGAAAATCTAAATATCGAAATCGTATTCCATTGCGATTGCCTGTATATCTAAATATCTTCACAGTGAAAAGTAAAACTTCCGAAATCTCGACGTAAACAATAAGTGACGTTCACGCGAAGAGAGAGAGTGTGTTCACTTCCGGCGCATGCGCAGACCGAAGCGCCCGTGCCTTCAGGTCACTTGAACGTGATTGTGATTACAAGAGGTAAAAACGGATATAAGATACTGCTTCGTTTTCTCACACAAATCACTCATTTCGTGTCTTAGACCATCATGTGTACTTACATTTACAAATCATTAAATCATGTTTAATTTGAACTTCTCTGTGCGTGCTTTTTCAGGTGGACCCAGGGTGAACCCCAGAAACCTCCATTATGACTGACAGACAAGAAGGGTTTGACCTAAAAATATCAAAATTGAAAATACTGTGGACAACACAAAGACAACTACATCTTGGATGCCCTTGAGGTAAGCTCAAATATATCAAAAATGTATTTCAAAGTGAACTGTCTTTAAGCTTCGAATTACAATTTTTTTATAAATGTGTCTGTACACATTCATAATGTTCAATTCGATCCATTTTAAAGGAAGTTACATTTATAGATTTTAAAATTGTGTCCAAAAGTCCATTAATGCCTATAAATGGAGCAGAGCGTAGGGACAGCTTAATATTTTTGGCTTTGTTATGAAACAATTATTTTAAGAAATCATTCTTACAGTATAAAAACGTACTTGATTACTCTTTAATGTCAGTTGTGCAAAAACAAGTTTCTTCTCCCGGGTTTTTGGTATGAAAAACAAATAAATGAGGTGATGCGTTGTGCTGTTTTGAGGTCCTGTTTCAACAAACAGAAAATAATATAATGACAAAACGACTAGGCAATATCCCAATCAAATGTCCCATGCTTTGAATGTCAAAGACCAGGCTGGTGACTTCTTTGCGTCTCTTTTCAGACCCTTTTCATAAAATGTTCATTCGAATCAAAGCAGCTGAAAAAAACGGAGAAAACGGACAAACAGTTCTCGTGTACTACTGTGCATGTTTTCGGCTAAACGATCATTTGCAGTTTTAAATGTTTCCAGAGCAGCATAATATTGTTTTGTCTTAGTTTTGCTTTTTACCTTTCTACTGTCTTTCCTGCTTGTGAGATATTCACATTCACTACACGCACAGATGTGGACACAGAATAGATTTACCCAAAGGGATGAGGTGAATAGAGAGAGAGAGAGAAATACATCTGTTTGTATCAGGCACTGCTTTCACTGCTGGTATGTTGATCATCTGTTTCTTTACACACATGGCCATTGGTAATGAATTATTATTTGGTAAGAACTTGTGCAGTCCACTTGCTGGGAAATGGCAACTTAGAAGAGATTATATGACAAAACCCCAAATGAACCTACAGCAACTGGAATTGTGGTTTCAGACATTCCAGTGTGATGGTGCAAATTATTACGGAGGTTAAAAACTACAACCAAACACACCAATAGACAGCATCAGTCGGGTCTGATCGAATACTGAGAATGAAAAACGCAAACTGAAACCTGGATCACATTATGGGCCTCTAGTACATGCTCTAAAGATTAAAGACTAGTCCATTCTACTGGATTATGCCACTATTAGTCTATCATATGCAGGTAAAATCCCACCTCCTTTGACTCACATGGAAAAACAAGGAACAGGAAAAGCTATAGGGAAACGCTAATACTTCATCCATTTTGTTCAATATGATGCAAGATACATAATTATGTAAACCTGCTAGACATTTTTTTAAATCCATCAGCAATTTTTAATACAACTATCTAAATTACAAAATATACTGAAAAAGAAGCAATTATAATATATTTTTTTCAGATGTGGTACTTCGTACACTGCAAAAAAATATTCTTGTTTTTGTTTTGTCTTTTTTCCATTCACATATACCAGGGTTATCATAATGTATGTCTCTGCTAAAATAAAAACCTGCCTAAAATACTTTCATTTTTAAAATATATATATATGATCGGGAGGTCAGGATCTAGAAGTGAGATACTGTTGCGCCACGGAGACTTAAAATTAGTGCTGGAAGGAGGAAAACCATTTTGAGATTCAAATGGCTGTTGAGCATTGATGGTCGTTTGAACTTTGTGTCTGTATGTGTCGAATGTGTCTCTTTTTCAGGAAGCGTGGAGGTTGAGTGGGGAAGGGGAGGGGATTTCAGTGGGTCACGTTGGTGACCCAAAGAGGTCAAGTGCCTTCTGCTGTAAACAAAGTGCTTCTTTTGAGAAAAATTGTAAACCTGTCAGAATTTAACTTACAAATTATTTTGCTTTAGTTCTGTCACATTGTACCAAGTGAACAAATTGCGCAGTTTTTACTCTCTTTGCCTTTCTATTTTCAGTCCCTATGTTCTTTCACATAAAAACTACTTACTGACCATTCCAATATTTGTATTAACACACATTAAAACAAGCTGGAAGAGCACATTTTTTAAATGATATTTTCATCTAATTACTTTAATCTTTTTTTTAAAACTGCTTTCAAATTTAGATGTGATGATAATTACTTGTTTGAGTCTTGTTCAATCTTAAAAAAAAATAGTTTGGAATAACCAACTTCACTCCTTCGTTCCTTCACTAATTCTTCCACTCCTGGCAAAGAAGACGGTTTAAGTTTAAGGGCGAGCAACTATTACCTGACTTTTAGTCAGGTCTCACATTTGGAAAAGAAAACAAAATTTATATTTCACTTCAAACTAGTCTTTCAGAGTCTCAAAGACAGATTAACTTTTCTACATTAATCTTTTTTCTACTAATATTATTACTTTATAAAGTATGCAGTACCATGCCTTAAGGCCTACTGATGCTGCTGTCTAACTACGAAATTGTAGGACAGGGGATGGTGGGGGAGGTTCAATAGGGTATTTAAAAATCATAGCTAAAATCCAGACAGCCTAAATAAAAGCTCCATGATATTTCATATGCTTGTTTTCCTCCAGGCTCATTAAAAAGCTGTTGTGCGCTTTTGTTAAGGCTTCTATGTGTTCAAGTGTTCTATTTCCATACCCCAATGGGGAGCACTAATGCTCCTCTGCCCTGAGCCCCTGTGACTGGCCTAGGCTGGTGTGGGGACCTCATTGAAAGGCCTGGTGAAAGCGAGGCAGAGTGGTCGTACTGAGGCTAGAGCTGAACACTGGTGGGAGTGGGTGCAGAGGCCCAAGACCGAGCCCCCACCGGAGCCTGGTTGCTCCTGAGGTTGAGGTTGCAAAGAGGTAAGAGGCACTGCACCTGTGGCTGAGGCAGCGTGTGGTTCGACAGCATGCGAAGATGCTGACGACGAGGAGGAAGAAGAAGAAACTGTGGAGGTGGTGGAGTAACCCATTACCAGTCCTCCTGAACTCATGGGGGTGCTATAGGGTGGCAGATTTAGTGGAATAAAGCCCAGCAGATGAGAAAAGTCCATGTTAGCAGCACACAAAGACTCAGCAATGACAGCGGGGCTCTTGGACATGAGGGGTCCCGCAAAGGTCATCCGACATATCCCACCGGAGGTTCCAAACCCTCCTTATTGGGCGAAGCTGAGGGTGGCGGAGGAACTGGGAGTCCACTCTGAAGATCCATCAGGAAACTCTCCATCTCCACCTTCAGGGGCTTCTCCAGCAAGTATGAGGTAGATCCGAGCTGGTACTTGGGCGGTGGCTGAGGGTGCTGCTGTTGCTGGTTCTGCAGGGAAGGCTGCTGCTGATGTGAAGATGGGGAGTGGTGGTGATGGTGAGGGTGGTGATGGTGATGATGATGTGGGTGATGGTGGTGCAGTGATGACGGAGGTTCCATGTGGCAGCCCATTCCCATGGCAGTGGATAAAGTCCCTGGAACCAATGAGTGATGGTGGCCCACACCTGGATTGGACATGGCCTGGAGATGATGAGGGTTGTACATGCCCATGGGAAAGGGGTGGCACCGTGGAAAGGCTTTGCCATCATCGAGTCCTGGTAGGTCCCATGCTACACATCATAGGGCTTATTTCTTCTTTCACAGCACAAGGTGGAGAACCAGACCCAAGTAAACCCAACATATCCGGAGGTTCCGTCTTGATCTTCAGCAGCTCCTGCGAGTGACTCTTCTTGACGTGTCGCGTCAGATGGTCCTTCCGCCCAAAACGCTGGGCACAGTACTGGCACAGGAAGTCTTTGCGTCCCGTGTGTACAACCATGTGTCGGCGAACATCTTTCGTGTGTAAAATCGGCGATCACAGTGGTCACAGGGGTGTTTTTCTCCTTGGCACCACCCGAAGACTTGCCCGAGTGGCTCTTGAGGTGCTCCAAGAGTGCAGGTGTGCTCTCGGTAGCTTTGCAAGCACACCTTACAGGTAAGATCACCAGCTGTAGCTGAGTGCATAGCCATGTGACGCTTGTAGCCCAGCTTTGTGTTATAGTGTTTGCCACACTCCTCGCACTTAAAGGCCTCTTTGTTGGGATCGTGAGTCTGCAGGTGATTTTTCAGGTGATCTTTACGGTGAAACATCTTTTCACAAAATGAGCACTGGTGAGTCTTCTGTGGGGAGTGTGTGGCCATATGCCTACAAAAAAGAAGATTAAAACAGACTTTAGCTAAAGACTGATGAACAAAGGCAAACTGGAAAGTTCTGTTCAACTAACTCAGATGTTGTATTTAACATGTTCAAGAGTTCATATTGGACTGCAGTGGACCCTAAGTAGGAGTGTAGGCCCTGGAGTGCCTTGAGGCCCACTTTCCAGACTAGTTTAGCTCCAAACTCATCCAACAAACCTGTCTGGAAGTTCTAGTAATCCTAAAGACCATGGCTTGTTCAGGTGTGTTTAATTATGGTTGGAGCTAAACTCCAATCCTGCTCATGGATTGCAGAGTTTAGCTGCGGTTATCAGGGAAGGAGATTAAAAGCAGGTTTTTTTAATGGATGTCAATGGAGGAGAGGCTTCAATACGCTGAATAAACTGCTTTTGTGGGAAAACGGATCATCATTTAATGATTTGACAGAGGATTGGCTAATCTTGTTTGCCATTAAACATTTGTTTTGGATTGATCAATTTTTAGAGTTTACACAGAAAAATGTGATTGGTTATCAAGGCACACTTGATCCAAGTTGGCCATTACACTTTCTCCAATGGTAGAGCCACAGACTCAAGAATCTATCTCTCACTAATAAGAGAAGGCCCTGAAGGTTCTTTTAAGGCTAAAAAATTAAAAATACCTTAGCAACGGTATACTGCTTTCTGACACTAGTCATGAAGCAGGGAGTGGTATTTAGATGAGTATGTAAATATGTACTGCGCACTATCCTCTTAATATCACAACAAACAACTAAAAAGACCGCGATTGAGAGATGTTTTCACTTATGTCTGACCTCAACCTCAGAAAATTATATAATCGTCACGGACCATTGGCTGTTTTAAGGTGCTTAACAGTCGGCACAAAGTCTTCCAGAACCTTGATGCTGGCGAGCTATTTCAAACCATTGAAACAAATTGTTTTAGAAAGAATTAGTACAAAATGACGCCACATCTGTCCGTTCTACGATTACGCTCTGAAGTGTATCGGGTATACCTTTACATGCAAGTAACACCTACCTAAAGAGCTTATATTTGGAGCTGAAAGCCTTAGAGCAATGGGGCTGGGAACAGTGGAAAGGTTTCTCTCCTGCGTGACAGACACGCGTGAAGCCGGAGCTTATCCTGTGAGCTGAAGAGGGCACCGCACACCAAACACTCGTTCCCACTGCCTCTCCCTTCCCTCTCCCTCTCTCTCTCGCTCTCGGTCTCTCTTTCCGTCCTCCCTGCAGCGGGACCTCCAAACACTTTGGTGGCGCCTCGTCGATCTTCGTCCTCCAGCGTCAGTGTGGCAATGTGGTTCGGGCATCGGCGGCAGCTGCTGCCATGGCAGCCCTAGGGTGCCGTTGCCATTGAAACTCGGCCGTGGTTGCCCTGCCTTCCAGGCTCTGGTTCGATATTGCGGTGGTATTTTCAGGGATGCAGGCTCTTAAATTGTCTGCTACCTGTACAATATATGACCAAAAAACAAAAATAAATAAACAAACATGACAAGGTGAAGCAGAAGCTTTTAGTTTTGTTTTAAGCATATCAATTTATGATTTTTCTTACATGCAAGGAGACAGCTTACCCTTTTTATGTGCCGAAAACTTGTCTCCCAAAAGAATTGTAAGTGCTTTTTCAGTCTTTTTTTGTTTACCTTCACACCCTCATCCAGTCCCACCTGCCATGACTGGGGACAAGTAGGTGACAATAGTGCTCATCATCTTCACCCTATCATAAAATAAGACATACAAAATATGTAATCGATTAGTGTTTGTTTTCAAATATTTGACTTTTAAAATTATTTTGAAGGGTAATACTTTACAACACGATGTATGTTAACGTTTGTTAACATCTGTTAAATGTAAACAACATTTTAACAGAATTTATTAAACTTGGTTAATGTTTATTTCTAATATGTTTAATCTTTAATTTAAAGTAGTATTTTTTACCATTTCATTTATTATGAGCTGACAAACAAACTCAAATAATGGTCAAGATTGATAAATACTTAAGACTACTGTTAAATGTATACAACCTTATTTTCAAGTGTTCCCTTAAAAGGACTGATTATTTGAAACACTGGCACTAATATAATTTCTAAACTGAACAACAAATCATTATTTATGGGTTCCTTACATCAACATGAAAGTGAAATGTACAACAGCCTGTGGGCATACTGTAACTGTTCTAAACATCTTTACTTGTTTCACTATGCTAGCTAGAGGGCAGTAATGTACAGAACTGGGTAGTAACAAAATTGGCAATTCTTGCCTTGCTATACCACAATAACTTTTGAGTAAGTATTGTGTATCTTTGCATGTTCTGTCATGCATGTGTACTCCAGTGTAAGGCTCCTGTAATCCTAAAGCACACACATCTACCTCTAGGGATGGCAAATAAATGAAATCACATGATGTGACTATTTTAATTATCATTTATAACTCTAATCTCTGTCTACGCTATCTCTGCTTTATTGACATGATCTATTGCACTGTAAAAAAGTATTGTTGGTTGTAAGTAACCAATGGTTGCCTAAAATTAAGTTCATTGAAATTAAACATTTTGAGTTAATACAATGAAGGAGATTAGTTTAATCAACAGAAACTCTGAATATTATGTTATTTGAACCAGATGAATTATCTAAATCGCATGAATTATCTAAGTTGATCTGACATAAGAAAAATGTTGTGATAAATCATGAAAGTATTTTTACAGTTTACAGTGTACAATTAAGTATACTAGTGCAATGCCCCTGCAAAATCAGTTTTTGTGTGTTTTTAGTAATTGTTGGTTTGGTATGTTTGAGTTCCTTAATAGCTAGGCTACACAGGAGCCTGAACTCCTGAAAAAGATAATGTTAAGCGCACCAGAATAAAATATAATATTCCAAATTAAAACAGCGTAGCTGACTTACAGATTCATTTAAAAGAATCAATACTTTTTCAAAAATGAATCACTACTTTTTGTGTGATTGATTGACAGACAGACAGAAGGACAGACATTCCTGTAATTTAAAGTTAGATTAAGTACTTTTGGCAATTTGACGTTCAGTGGTGTGACTTCAAGTTGTATATAAAAACGTGTTCAATTCTTTTATAATTATTATGCATGGTATTTTCATGACCATTATACCCAAGAGACTAGTACTTTTAAAAATAAATGTCACAACATACACCACAACTAATTGCAAAAAATATTATTAAAACAGTGTAAGAGCAATGTTGACCAGTAACTTTCCATTAAAGGTAAGCCTAAAAATGAACCTAAAATGTTAAAACAAAACAAAGACCATGTAGAAATTACAGACAGGAAATAAATTAGATGTATTAGAGCAAATACTAAATGTCAAGATGATCTTGTGATCCATAGCTAGACTTTTTTAGGGTGGTTTCACACTAGGACTTTTGTTGCGCACCCAGGTTCAAATGACGTCAAGAGTTCGGTTCATTTGACACTTTCTATTCAAAACCAATTATAGTAATGAATTGCAAGGACTGGAACATATGCGTTAACAACCAAGATCATTCACCATCAACTCTCTTATTACATCAGGGAAATCCCCAAACTCTGCTATGAGACTCTCTGAACTTGGTTAATAAAACTGAGAATCGGTTAGTTTACATACGATCTGTATGCTCAAAATCATGTGACATCAACATATGATGTTTTTTTAGGCATGAGAACTCTCATCAATGAAATACGATCACATTGATCAATGCAGACACATTGGTGTACCTAAAGTCAAACTCATGCAGCAGGAAAACCACGGTAGAACCACCACTTCTACTGGCATATCAATCATTCATTCATGTACCTCCTTCGCTTTAGTAGTGTCGCACTACTCATTTTTTATTAACTGTTACACTATTACATCTCTAGTTATAAATCTCTAGACAATTACCCTCTTGGTTAGAGTTCAAAATCCACCTATCTCCTGCTGACCACACATTTACTAATGCAGTCACATGACCCTAACATTTACAAACACAGGTTATACAGCAGACTTCATAACCAATCAACTACTGACTTTCTTTTTTATATATAAAGAGTTCCATTTGAAATTTTCTTCTAAAATGACCATTTTTATCAAGCTTGTATATTTAAGTTCAGTAATTTCACTTAAATGACAATTAATAGGTAATCTTCATTGCCATTTAAGTGAAATTACTTAACTTATATATACAAGCTTGATAAAAATTATCATTTTAGAAGAAAATTTCAAATGGCACTTAGAGGCTTTTGCATCTGACCTCTTCATATACTTTTAATAGCCAATTAATATTTGATACCTTTCAAAATAAGAAAAAATCTTGATAAGAAATGTTTCTTGAGCTTCAAATCAGCATATTAGAATGATTTCTGAAGGATCATGTGACACTGAAGACTGGAGTAATAATGCTGAAAATTCAGCTTTGCATCACAGGAATACAATACGCTTTAAAATACTAAAACAATTGTTTTGAATTGTACTTTTTTCCACAACATTATAGTTTTGAATTTAAATAAATGCACTATTGGAGAACATCCGAGACTTCTTTCGAAAACATTTAAAAAAAATCTTTAAACTTTGTAACGGTATAGTGTATATGAATGCATGACTGCCCTTTAAAGTCAACAAGAAAGTACTACACTCTCCTTATCATGATTGGTCCATCAATGTAAGTCATTCCATGTATAAAGTCCCAGCAGATAAAATCAAGTCTTTTTCCCCTCATTGAATATCTTGTTTTATTTCGAAATGTCATTATAGAAGTAAAGAGCTCCAGATGACAATTGATGTTGACTTTAAAGGAGTGCGTTTCTCCATATGTGTGTGTATAAGAGGAAGTGACAGCTGTGTGGCGCTGCAGCAGTCGTCACTCAGCGGGACGGGTGCAGGGGGTGACGTTGCTCCATTCACTTGCTCCAGGGAGCCCAGCGCCATTGTGATGCTCCAGCTTCAAACATTCCACATGCACACATATATCCCATCCGTCACACAGCACATCTACTGCATACAAACATACAGGCATTCTGACACCACAGCCAACCCATTCCCGACAACAGGATTCAAACATTACCCATTGAAGTGACCAATATTTGTACTTCCTCCTAACTGTAAATTTGCAACAATTTCATCTCAGTCAGTATCCTGGTACAGTCTCTGGTCTGACACATGGGTCAGTGGGGGTGGGCAGGTTTATATATGACCATCCTTCTGTAGGCCACACAAACACACGCTCACTGAATGCTGCCACAGAGGGGGGAAACTGGCCATCCATATTGGCTGCGTGAGTGTGTCTAAGGTTTTGTTTTGAGATTAAAGGGTTTTCGCATTCCTCTGGCCCCGGGTCAGAGGTCACCGTGTACACCATGCTGACTCCTGCGTGCAGGTTTAACCCCTTCTGCCCAAAGACAGAGAGTGAGAGAACAGCTAATTCAAGGTCACAGGCAGAGTGCCAGACTGATCAATTACGGTGAAATTTACTAGATCAAGGGTATACACCGCCCCTTCATGTTTGTTTATTAAATATTTTAGGTGCTTTAGGTATTTTAAATGTGCAGTAGGCGATTTCTGAGAAAAGGTCAGGCGAATATCACTAGAAAAAGAAGGCAGGAGTTTCAGGACCCTTAATATTAGCTTTCCAGCACTGCGAGACAGAAGTGGGAAGACCTGAAAAGGGGTTGCTTTGTTTCAACTCCGTATGTGAAGTAAAAAATATCAACGGTTTCTCAGAAACCAACAGCCGCACCTTTAAAATCCCTCTGTGGTGAAAATCAAGCTTTTAAAGGGGTCATAAACTGGCTTTTTAAGTTTTATTATATTGTTGTCTGAGGTCAACTTACGACATTCGCTTGGTTTTTCCATTCAAAAACATCAAAATTAATAAGTAATAGGCTATTTTGTACCCTAGTTTTGAGCCTTGCTGAAAAACGCTCGATTTTCATGGGTGTCTCGCACTGAAGACTTGGAAGTAAATGCCCACTGCTGTGAGTGGATAACAGTTTTGCATATTATAATGAGTTTACGACTCACCCGTTGATGCACTGGGGAAAATTGTTTTGAAAATGTCCAATGTTGTAAAATGGCAACCGGAATGATTCGCCCATATATGTTCAACCCAGAACCCGCGTGTTACACCATTCCTGTCAGATCCAATATAGATGGCACAGCACCGTTCTTTAATCTAAATCAGTCTGCAAATCCAGTCTCGACTTGTGTCTTGTTTACAAAACAATCCTCAGTAAAATGAAGCGAACAGACAGACAATGTTTACCCTCATCAGCTGGAACTAGTGTTGCACGAATGCACCGATACTCATTGTTGCATGACCTCAGTTCATCACCCCTTTAATGTTGTTAATATGTGGTGTTTTTAATATGCTTTAAGTTAAAACCATGTGCAAATTCATGCCAACACCATTGCTGAGTATTTTCTCCTTAAAACTGCAGTGAACCAAAGACAGTCCCAAAAACGTGGTTTGAAATCGCTGTTGTTTCTGATGTCACAAACTACCTTGTAACCAATCATGTCAATGAGTGGATCTCTGAGCTGGTGTGAGTGGAGGCGGGGATAATTTGTATATTCATAGGAACGCATATACTTGAGGCAATGGTGTAGTTACATTTAAGTTATATATTTTAAGGTATGAAGAATTTTTTTCAAGAAAAAAAAAGTTTAAATATGAAGAGTTCAGATGCAAAAGCCTCTAAATGCCATTTGAATTTTTCTTCTAAAATGACAATTTTTATCAAGCTTGTATATTTAAGTTCAGTAATTTCACTTAAATGGCAATGAAGATTACCTATTAATTGTCATTTAAGTGAAATTACTGAACTTAAATATACAAGCTTGATAAAAATGGTCATTTTAGAAGAAAATTTCAAATGGCATTTAGAGGCTTTTGCATCTGAACTCTTCATATGTAATTTTGATGATGAAATGAGTTTTAAGGGATAATTTATTGACTACAGGGAGACTGCGACTAATTTTACCATGTTTAACTTGATTTATGAGAATTTCACAGATTTGTTTAGAAAAAATTAGCAGTAGTATTAGTAGAGTAGTATAGATTCTCAATGCCAAGTCACCATATGAGGCTATCTTAATGGCAAAAACAGCCATTTCACCTTTTCTGGTGAAATCTCACTAAACAAGTATTTAGGTGAGCTGTCTACTTGCTTTAAAAGTACTTGCTTTAAACAGTCTAATAAATATGTTTCATGGAAAGATGAGTCTTGCAGAACATTCAGAGAGTTGGCCAATCTTGTATGAACTATATCTAGTGAACACCACTTGATCAAATCTTGCTTTAAAGGAGATTAAAAGTCTGTTAGGGATTTCTTTAAATGGAATTCATGCAATTTGTTGTTTTTATATAAATATCCTCTTTGCCACTTGTTTAATAAAATGATTGACAGTAGGTCTAAGTTGACAGTAGGAATTTGACATTCTTCTAATTCCAGAATAATAGCCTTCTTTGCAGCTCATTCATTTCCTGATAACCCAAGATGACCCAGAACCCAGCAAAAGATGATACTAAAAAAATATGATTATTTAAGTGGTCCTCTTTATTTAACATGCACTCCACCAAAATACGATCAGTTTTTAAAGTGTTCATTGCTTGAAGACATGATTTAGAGTCTGTGAAAATTACAATTCTTTTGTTGTGAGTTTCCAGTATATTCCAAAGCTAAATGCTAAACGCTAAAACTGAAAATTGAGCATGTTTTGGAATGCGAATTCCATAATGTTGTTGTCCAGTCACCATTGCTGCAGAATTATTATTTATTTATTTATTTATTTATTTATTTATTTTTCTATGTTTATTAAGAAGCAATTTCCCTTTTACAGATATGCTGTCTAAATATCGTTGTCTATACATTTGGGTGAATTAATCCTCCCTCTGACGAGTCAAATCCATGTTGATAAGTTTCTTTCCAAAAATTATATATATGAGTTATAATGTGACAAATTACAGTGTACAGAGTACTGTGATAAAGTTGGTAGCCTATTTCAAATACCTAAACTTTAGTGCAAAATATTACTTGATCTTTTATAACAAGTATCTATATTAATGATTAGAATCTGACCACATGCAGCAGTATTTTCTCATTGCTATATTCACATTACTGAGATGTTTAAATGAAGAAAGTTGTCAGTTTTTTTTTCTAGAACAGTTTATATTTATTTTGTTCACCTAACAGATTTTAAGTCTTCTGTAAGTATGATAGCCGGTGCAATATTACAAATATTTTATTTATATTCACATATAGACATCAGCAATACTCTTTAATAATGGTAAACCGTCAAAATATTAAGAGTGCATAAATAAAACCTTAAAAATCTAATTTCCATGGAAAATGTTTAAACGATTAACAGAGTGAATTAACTGAATAGCCTTTTCTTGATCATCTATGAAGCTACTCACAAAGATGATTTCATCTGAGTAACTTTTAAAAATGCAAAAAAAGCAAAAAAATCTACCCAATCAGAAAGCCCATCAAAAGGTCAGTGAGTGCACTTCTGGTGAACTTCCACCAGGTGGGAGGGACTAACAAACAAGAAAGATGATTTGATTTGATCTGCAAACATGAGCAAACTTCACCTGTCCTGACCTCGAAATCAAAGTGCAAACCTATTTATTCACTTACATCACAAAATATTTTATTTGTTATGGAAACCATATCATTTTCACTTGTGAATCACTTTACGTCTTATTTTAGACTTTACCACTCCAACAAAATGAGAAAATAATAGGTAAATAAACCCAAATTAAAGTGAAAGTGGGACTTTATTTATTTATTAAACAGCAGACGCAGACAGGGCTGTGTGAACCCAAGGCCGTGTCTCACGCCTCTGAGGGTTTTATTAACGCAGAGGCACACGACTCTCAACGTGTTCCGGAAAAAAAGAAGTTCAGTTACCAAAAATAGCCCTTGAGTTCACCATACTGAGCTAAAGTGACAACAGCCGCGCTCGGGAGAGGGAGACGAGTGAGATTACGAGAGTGTGGTAGTTAAGCAAAGCAACAGATGGCACAGAGAGCGAGTGAGAGAAAAGAATTTCAGAGAGGAAGGAAAGAGGAAGAAGAGAAAGAGAGAGAGAGAGGGACTAAGGGACAGGAGGGAGGAGCTCTAGGTCAGTGATAGTCACACAGACTCCAGAGGGGAGGATGGCTAGTCATGCTTTACTGACCACATTGACAAGGGATGACAGGCAGAGGAAGGGGGAGCAACTGCAACAGGAGATGCCAGATATGAGACCTGCGGGGGACAGAAAGTGCGTGTGTGTGTGTGTGTTATCTTGATGTTCAGGGGCTTAAACACAAACAAAGACAACTTTTAACCTGAGAGCTGGTTGAAAAAAACAAAACACAATGTGCACTTTGTCCTAGTCATTATGGAATTGTAGTTACAAATCAACACCAGCCTATTTTTCAAGTGCACTTTTTTAACACTTGTAGCTGTTCGACATTCTGGTCATGCTCCTTTTATCCCCACCCCACCACACGCACGGGTCCTGTGGCGTTCTCTGTGACGGACAGGTTTCACTTCCTCTAACGGTGCCTGTTTGGACTGTACAGAGATCTTCAGTGGGGTCGTGAAGAGCGGAAAGCTGCCTCTCTTCCACCCTTCTGACACGGAGGTAAAGCCCTGCCAAACCCTCAACAGCTACACTGGCCCTGGCTAACAGCACGGGATGTGGCCACAGATCTGCACCGTCTCCGCCCCCCTCCACATTAAACACATCCACCAGCCTGTGCACAAACACAGGGAAACGCAGCTAAACTTAGCCCCGCTGCGGTTGACCGTTACAGCAGGCCAGCTCGGCTCATCTGCCTTGTGTTTGTCTCATTATAACTGATTTGATTGGTGCATTTCATTCTTCACTAATCGCAAAGGGAAGTGGTAAAGTGTACTGTGAAATTCTTGTGAATGACCAGAAAATATAAAAAGTGGTCCATACAACATGTGCGCCAAGTATTTGCAGTTTTACGATAGTTTCATGTGAGGAAATTCAAGTCCTTAAAATCACTGATAATCAAAGCTCTCGATATGCATTTACAATATGCGTATTCATTTTCTAGGCTAAATATCCCTTTAAAGCATCTATTTAACTATTCGTTTTCTTCAGTGTGGGTCTCTGACGTGAGTTCACAAAGGCACCATGATGCAGGCACGAGAACTGAGATGACGCAGATGGGTCACGGTTAAAAATGTTTCTAAAGTGTGCATTTCCTGGATGTCCGAATCGTGAGAAACCAACAAGAAAACGTTAAAGTGCCTTACCAATGCCACAAAATGAATGGCTTACCTTTCACACTTTTCCATCGTGAGCGTCATATTCTCAGTTCTCACGCATATGTCATGGCGCTCTGGCTGAATTCTGGTGATATACATATATATATATATATGTATATATATATACCTTGACTTTCCGTTTATTTATGAGACGAGCTTCAGTTCACGCGCCAGCGACTCCGTGTTGTGAAGCCTATCCATTGTCTACGATATTTAGTTCTTATATATTAAATCCTGGTAAATGGTTAATGAAATATTTATTAAAATTAAGACACAATTAATAGAAAACGAAATTCACTTTAAAGCTACACTGTGTGATTTTTACCCCATCTAGAAAAGGTATATGACCATCCAGTGAATATTAGTTTCTGTTCCTCTCAATTCCGATTTCGTTTTAACTCCTACGGTGGCCAATGTAGTCCAAGATTAACATGGCTTCCAGTTCGACCTACGTCCATGAGTGTTGACTCAAACATAAAATGTGAAAGGCAAAGCTTGAATTAATGGGTATGTTCCCTCTTTGGCTAATGTACTTTCAAGATGGAGGGGCAACATGGCGACCGACATTAGAACCTCTTACCCGTTTGTATTTTCAATGGCATATTATACACTCACGAGAATACTTTATTACTCGAACGAAGTAAATATACATTAATGAGCACATATATTTTTGAAAGAACTAAGTGTTTTTAGCTAAGAATAATCTAAAAGAGTTACACAGTGTAGCTTTAAAGAAAGGCTTTGTGCTTTCTGTTTGAGGCTCTGAGAGAGTTTTAGTGTCGGTAACGTCCATATATAACACTGTTTTTTTTCCTCATAAATGCGAACACGGAAAATAAAATAAAATGAAGATTTTATGTTCTGGGTAGAGTCAACCCTTCTTCATCCAGTTGGTAGGATAAATTTTGGTTTGTGCAGTGTAATTCACATAGGCCTATTTATAAAAATATAGCATTATCTGGGAAGTTTTGACTACAAATGTCACGTCCATAAGGCTGAAATTGCCCAATTTTTAATAATTTAGTTTTGTGGTGTAGGTCTATGTATTTTATAATGTTAACTTCAACAAAATACTAATAGTAATTTTAAAGATGTGGTAGCATTGGGATCTGGATGGGTAGAATAAGTTGGAGGGGTGTGTCGTGATTCTGTCTTCTTACACCGCGACACAGGTTTGTGGATCTGAGTGTCGCGATTTCGGTTTTATATCACGTATCATTAGCCTTAAATGTATTCTCCTTGAGATAAATATACTCACACAGCTTAGATTAAAAACTTCCTGTGAGTTCAACACTTTGAGTTCAACGTTTCAGCAGATAACCGGGAAATGCTCAGAGGTGACGAGGGGAGCTGAGAAAAGCATTGTTAATTTCTAGCAAATTTAGTAAAGCTTTGTCAACTTTAATAGTGATTTAAATACCTTTACTCAATTATCTGGACTACGAAACTTTTGGGAGATTATTTTTGAATGTCTGTTCTTAGAAATAAGCAACATTTTTTTTTTTTGTAAATTGTAAATTGTTACAATGTTATTTCATTGTTTTGCACATAATCGGCCCATATCTTAAAAATGGAACGTTGCGACTTCGACTCATTTCGCCAGAGCGGGTCACATATTATATTATTTTAGATTATGTGTTTTATAAACTACCATTTATAATAAATAAGTCTCTAAAGCTCACCAAGGTTAGGCAGTTATTTGATCCAAATGGAATAAAAACAGTAATACCGTAATACATTTTTGTATGAGAGTTATGTCTTTACTGTTACTTTTTAATCAATTTAATGCATCCTGCTCAATTAAAGTATGACTTTCTCAAAAAAAATCTTGCTCACATCAAACTTTTGAATGGTAGTTTATGCTGCTTGCAAGTAAAAAAGGCACAAAAATAACAATAGTTTCATTTGCACATGACTAACTAGCAAACACCAAAGATGCCATATCTATGATGCCAACAAAAACACATGGCAAGATATTTGCTTCTGCTCACTTTTCTCCATTCTTGTGCTGTTCCTGTGGTTAAAGTGGGCACATATGCAGCTTTAAGAATAATAAACAGTTCTGTTGAGGTAGGCATGCCTATAAACAATTCATCACACCATCCAAGAACTGAAAATCTTCTAAAAATCAATATTTAAAGGGGCAGTTCACCCATAACTGAAAATTCCTTCTGTATGTGTATAGTGAAACAGAAACCTGTATGTTGGTCCAAACCAACTATAGTATGGAACAACAACAACAACAAAAATACTATGGAAGTCAATGGGGCCCATCAACTGTTGGGTTACCCATATTCTTCAAAATATCTTATTTTGTGTTCAGCAACTCATACAGTTTTGGAACAACTTGAAAATTCAATGTTTAGGTGAACTATCCCTTTAATATGGCCTCGAGTGCATTATTGCTTTCAAAATATAAACAAATTAACAATCAAATGTTGTTTTATGAAAGGAAAATCCATTAAATGGTCATCCTTCTGCTAAAACAATGGTCCAACACTAGTGGGTAATGACTCAAAAAATGGGTTAAACAAGGTTGATAATGGCCTCATGGGTGCTGAGCAGGGATATACGCAGTAGGTATAAGCAGGGTTTAGATTCATATAGCTTGTGTACTTTAGCATGCCTGGAACTATCCATTTTGTAACTCAGAACAAACAACACATTCAAAAATGTCCATGTCAATCTGCAGAGTCAGCTAGAAACACTTCCGTTCCACTGATTTTATAACCCCTGACCCCTCAGTGCACAAACGCCACAGAGTAAACTGCGCTATATCTGCATCTCCTTTCTTTCATTCATCCTTTCTTTCACGATGAAAAAAGCTCTCAATATACTTGTTGCACGAAGACATCTGGCCAACACACGGACCCCACTTAACGACACTCGAGAAAAGGAGGGAAACGAAAATTAACAGGCTTGACAAACAAAGGCCAATTAAAGCGCGGGGTCCCTCCCTATCTAATTTGCGGCTGAACAATGACAGAGCAAACATGTCGATGTTTCTTTTAAGGGGTGTTTTGCTTTCTGAGTCTGATTCTGGCTATCAGAAGCTACATGCGCTGTACAACAGGAAAAGGCATGTGTGTAGTTAAATGCATCAGTGCCAGATGCCTTTCTGATTTCCTCAGGGATTTCCCTTGTGAATGCTGAAAACACAACTTCAAGCTGGGATGATATACTGAGGATTTTTGGGTTCCACATGTAAAAGCAGGTTGTAGATGTGATCTGATGGACAGAGAGGCGGAGCATGGTGAAGATCAGCGCTGGGTAGATTACTTACAAATTGTAGTCAGCAGACAGATTGCAAGTTACGTGATAAAGTAGTTAAAAATCACACATTTTACACTCAAAAATGAACAAGGAAGGTTGTGCACTTTACATAATATTTAGTTTACTTATAATAATTGTGTTTTTTGACTTTTTTGACAAAATCCTAACGTTTTATCTAAACAAACCATTTATTAAGTAAAAAAATTCTTACATCCAGAGGGTGGCAGTATAGTGTGAGCCAACTGCCATTTTGCCCAAACTTAATTTGATTGTGTTCAATCTGCTTAAAAGTATGTACAACTTAAGTTTACTTAAGCCCCTTTTCCACCAAAGCATTTTGAGAGCTGGTTCGGTACCGGTTCGGAGCGCGAACCAGTTCTTTGTGTTTCGAACAGCCGGGGAACTGGTTCCAAAGCGGCACCAACTCTTTGCTGGACTAGAACCGTTCTTTTCCCACGTCATGCTTACGTCGGGGGCTGGGGCGGGTTTAGTCTAAACATCTTTCTGACCATAGATCGCAAAGCCAGGAGAAACATTTGCAGAAACACGATGGAGTCCGCCTTTGTAGTTGTTATGCTTGAAGTTGACGTAAGCGTTTCTATTTTTTATTTTATTTTATTGACAACATTATAAGCAAAGAAGAAAACAGTCACAATATAGAACAAATAAATCGAAAGAAAAAAAGACACAAGACGGGTACATATCTTATCAGAAAAGATTACATATCAAAATGAAACGATTAAAAGACTTACATATTTCGATTGTTTTAAAGCCTTCTTGGTACAGGAGTTAGAGATAATCCCAAAGTAATGTTGTACTTGCAAGCATTTCTAGCTAAGGACGTATGGCGACGTACACATGGCGACGTAACAGACGTCGTTCCCTGGGCGCTCTAGTCAGTAGAAAAACAAACAGGTTCTGAACGGGTTCGCAAGTTGAACCAACTCGGAACCAACTTTGAACTAGCACCAGTTCCGTACCAGTTCTTTTTTGGTGGAAAAGGGGTATTAATACGTTTGTGTTGGATTGCATGATTGATTTGTGTCGCATTGACTGAAACTGGGCGGTGCTTTTAGTTCCCAGCATGCTTTGCATATAGTTGAATTAAGTTCATTTTAAGTTAAAATTAAGTGTTATTTTATGGGGGTTTTTTGGGGGAATTTAGAAAAGGGAAGACTTGATAGTGTGTAGTTGTGGTTAATGTTAAATTACATTAGAATTCTTAAACCATTTAAATTACACTGGGTTACCATTGTGGAGAAGAGTAGAGCATTTAGTTTGTCAGTCGACTGATTTAATTATTATAACACAACATGCAGTATTTGCAAAGATAATATTAAACGAAGTGAAATACTTAACTTTCAAAAACACTCAGCATTGTGATTATAGTATTGAGTGATGGGCAGTGGGTTTAATCAGCGACATTATTACCACATTTGCGTTTTCTTGTCACCTCCTCAACCTGCTTCCCTTAGTATTTTTACTTAAAAGGTGAAACGTATTACACTGTTCAGTTTCTCCCTCAACGATGATGGCAATTCTCAATGCAGCATGAATGGCGACATTTTTCACAATCATTTTTCACAAAAAAATTGCAGAAAAAATGCACTCACTAGCAGAACCCTCCTAATATGGCTTCACATTCCCTATAGTAATTTTACAATTATTCTATAAAATAATAATAAGAATAATATGAATTGTTGTTAATAATAATTCTGTTAATACTTTCACTGTAAAAAATTTTGTTGATTTAACTTTAAAAAATAAGTAACCTGGTTGTCTTAATTTTAAGTTCATTGAAATGGAAAAATTGAGTTAATCCAATGAAGGAAATTGATTTAATCATTAGAAACTCACAATATTATGTTATCTGAACTACATAAATTATCTAAGTTGATTTGACAAAAGAAAAAATGTTTTTATAGTGCATGTATAATAATTTATGATTATTGCAAATTACTCTTAGAATTTTTACAGTAAAAGTATTAGTAATAGTATGTTCATGTAATCAATAAAAATATAACTGCAGACTCATTATGAGTATTTTAAAATGTAATATTCCAAAAATGAAGTCGGCTACTTCACTATAAAAATTTTTTTGGTTTAACTTAAAAAAATGAAGTAAAATTTTAAATTTTAAGTTTCATTGAAATGGAAAAAGTGAGTTAATACAATAAAGGAGATTGATTTAATCATCAGAAACTCAAAATATTATGTTATCTGGACTGCATAAATTAAGTTGATTTGACAAAAAAAAAAAAAAAACGTGATTACAAATCATGAAAATATTTTTTACAGTATTGTAATTGTAATCCAGATAATAATCAAGTTACCCAGAACTGGTGGAGATAAGAGGTTAAAGATATTTCGGATTCTATATGTAGCTCTTCTAGTGTATATATGGGGTTTACATTGTGGGTTCATGTTGATGTGACCGTGAATGGAGTGTGTGTGATAGAGAGAGAGTTGAGGTGAGTCAGGGGAAACCCCTTCTGGCAGGGAGTCCTGCTGGTGACACAGAGCTACAGAACATCAGGCATCCTGCCAGACGGCAACATGCCAACTCTGTCTCTCCCTCGCTTCTCCCTCTCTCTCCCCATTCCCTACCGCATCCCTCAAACATGTCTCGCTGTTAGAGCGTTTAATGTCTCAGTTTTATTTCTCAATCACTCTTTTGTTCTTTCACTCTATTATTCATACAGTCATACTGTATAATGTTCTTACTCGTGTGCTTTCTAACTACTTCAAAACACTAACAGATGCAGCTGAGAACTGCTGTCTTGTTGCATTTTTATCTAAACTACATTTTCTTGCCATTTTTGTGACAAACTCTTGAGATGAGCTGGTCTCTAAGAAAAATTTGCACCAGTAACAAAAACGTGATATGTTTAGTGCCTTAATGTGAAAAAGTAACAAAAATATTTTATACTTTACTACTGAGTTATGTTATATATTTTTGCATATATATTTTTAAAATAAATCTATAAATTTATTCGGCAAGGATGCATTAAATTGATCAAACTTGATAGTAAAGACATTTAATATATAACAGAAGATTTCCATTCTAAATAATTGCTGTTATTTTGAACTTTTTAGTAATCAAGGAATCCTGAAAAAAGCAGATTGCGGTTTTAACAGAAGCGGCACAAAAATGTTTTTAAAACATCAAAAATAAAGAAATTATTTATTTTAATTATATTTCATAAACACAGATCTTCCTCTGAAAGTGGTGTCACTTCAATAACACCCGAAGCTCCATGAATTTGTGCACATGTGTGCGTACATAAGTATATAAATATACATGTGTTTGTTTACTGGTTTACTTTCGTTCTTTGTTTGCTTTTTATTTATTTTTACTCTACAGTTCAAAAGTTTTGGGTCAGTGCATTCATTAAATACAATTAATTCAGATTTCTATTTCAAATAATTGCTGTTCTTTTAAATGCTCTAAAATGCTCTAATAATAATAAAAATTAAAACAGTAATAATAAATGTTTCTTGAGCAGCAAATCAGCATATTAGAATGATTTCTGAAGGATCATGTGACACTGAAGACTGGAGTAATGATGCTGAAAATTCAGCTTTACCATCACAGGAATAAATTACAATTGAATTAAATAATACAATTTAAGTTTTTTTTCTGTATTGTTAATAAGATAAATGCAGCCTTGGTGAGCATAAGAGACTTTAAAAACTTCTAAAAACATTAAATAATCTTAACAACCACAAAACTTTGGAACTGTAATGAATATTCAAAGATACACAGAAACAATATTTCTTAATTTTTTGTCTTTATATTGTGAGACAGTTATACTGTTTAAGTCTAAAAACAACTGACTAGCTACAAGTATTTAAAATAACCTGATGTCTAAACTGTTGCACTACTTAAACCTTTAATCATAAACTTGTGCAAACTTTTAATCACCTCTAAAATGTACTTTTTTTACTTATATGAGTTAAAGCTGACAATAAAACATAATTACTCAGTCGCAGAAACATCTGAACTTCCATTTAAAAGCCTTTAATCAAATGGTGTTTCAAACAAGTGTAGATTTTATTTTAGATGACAAGAATCTGCACTCTCTTTTCTCCTTTCATTCTCCTTTTCTCTTTCAGACACGGTCAGCAACAAACAATCTCTAAGCTGAGCTTCAGTCAGCGCCGCTTAAAACAACAGGCATCTGCGCGACGGCCCTTTTGTTTACAGATATCTGCGACACTTTACAATAGAGCTCACTCTCTCTCAGCCTTTCCGCCAATCAACTCTAAAGTTAGCTCATTTTTCGTTTGCTGCAGGAGAGATCCCACCTCTCCCTCTTTCCCGTCTACAAGTAGAAGGATGTGCAAGGAGAGACAAGGAGGAGGGGAGAGCGAAACTTGTAAAAATAACATTCCTGCATAAACAGGCTCTGAAAACGGTCGCCATGCAGAACGCATTCCTCACATTTCTTTTGAAACGTGATCGAGATTCTGCACCTCACCTTCAGAGAAATGACATGCCACTGCAGGGTGGCAGACGTGTGTTTGTGAAATAGACAAAGATATATGCTCATTCAAAACCCGTTTGTATTGCGCTTAAGCAGTCTAAGCAAAATTACATGCAAAATAATGTCAAAATGCTCGTTTTGGAGAGCATTCACATAAACAGTCAGTTATGTTTTATGGTAAGTGAATTTAAACAGTTGAGAAAGAAAACGCATGACATGATGCGTCTATATGGCAAATTTCCCGCCTGGTATTAAAGGAGTAGTTCATTTTGAAAAAAAAACTTTTGCTGATAATTTACTCACCCCCATGTCATCCATGATGTCCATGTCATTCTTTCTTCAGTCGAAAAGAAATAAACGTTTTTGATGAAAACATTCCAGGATTTTCTCCATATAATGGACTTCATTGGGACCAAGGTTCAAGGTCCAAAAGACAGTTTCAGTGCAAACTGCAAACTGTTCAAAGGGCTTTTAATGATCCCAGACGATGAATAAGGGTCTTATCAAGCGAAACAATCACTCATTAAAAAAATAAATAACAAAGTTAACGTTTTATAAGCTCAAATGCGTTTACGTTTTATAAGCTCAATGAGTGATCGTTTTGAACCCTTATTCATCGTCTGGTATCGTTTAAAGGCCTTTAACAGTTTGCACTGAAACTGTTTTTTGGACCTTGAATCGTTTGGTTCCCATTGAAGTCCATTACATGGAGAAAAATCCTGGATTGTTTCATCAAAAACCTTAATTTATTTTTGACTGAAGAAAGACTAAAATGGATATCTTGGATGACATGGGGTGAGTGAATTATCAGCAAAAGTTTTTTTTTTTTTTGAAATACTGTGAACTACTCCTTTAATGTCAAAATTGTGGCAAGTGATAATGGTAAGTGGCTAGTAACTTTGGTAAACCAAATCGCCACAATGGCTAGTGGCTCATATTATAAACAATCCATGTCAAAATCACCTTCAATCCCTGATTATAATTATTATTAAAACATAAAATATAAAATATGTATTACAATTAATGCAATTAGTTCAGTCTACAACATATAATCAAAGAACTTTAAAGTCAACATGAAGAAGCAAATTTGTGATAGTCTTTTCTTCCATGACATACAAGTAAAACGGCCTCTTAATACAAGATAAAAATGAGGGGCGGAGCTTGATTTTGTCTATCTGGAATCGATTGGATGGTTAGATCTTAGATCTTAGTTGTGGTTTGCTATTGGTGGATATTAAATGAGTGACAGGCTGTCCCATCTTGCCCAATACAGATATCATCATCAGAGAAGATATGTTGCAAAAGGGAGTGGAAGTCCTTTTTATTAAAAAATATGAGGGCACATGACTTAAAAAATAGAAATAATGATGTGCATGGAAAAATTATTTTAATGCTGCAATATTCCATAAAAAAAGCACAAGTAATTTGTGATAAAATGTGATTAGTAGTGAAAAATTTAAATAAACAAATTGATAACATAATATTTTAATAAGTAAATAACAGCTTTGTAAATATTTTTTCTAATGCAAGTAATTAAGCTTTTTCAATTTTTAGCTGTTGTTTTTGCATTTTCTTTGGTTCAGAAGACTCTCCACAGTTCTATAAAATGATTTGCATGTTTGATTCAGGAATCACTCTGAGTGATTCGGTAAAGGATTCATCACACTGATTCCAATCAGTGAGTCTTATTGAATGATTCATTAAAAGAACCATCTCAAATGAGTTATTTGTTGACTTCTTATGCTGTATGTTCGTTTTTGGGTTAAAGCTAACTTAGTAGAAAAAAAAAACAATCCCCCAGTGGCCCATGCAGATTAAATACAGACTGCAGACTCACATTCACAACAGCGCTGCAATATTCCAAAATAAATGCAGGATGATAATTTCACCATAGTGAAAACCTATTTAAATCAGTGTAAACATATTTCCCTGCTTGTCTCCAAAACATTTTTTTCCTAAGATTTCTTTAAAAAAACACCAGTTAGCGTTCTGTGCACGTAAAGAACCAAGCTCTGTCTGTACCCCGAAGCATCAGTGCAGACATTCTCTGACTTATCAGAGAAGAACAAGCATGAATTGTGATGCAGTGAGGCAGGGCCCTTCCATAAGGAATCTCTAACACAGCGTCTCTGATGACAGATACAGATCAGCTATGCATTACAGCTCCCCTCCTCGCTCACACACACATAAAGAGCGTGTGTATTGATGTAGGCAACAAAGCTCTGGTGCACGAGTTCGCTGTACTGATGTGCAATGAAAATCCTGCATGAGGATAAAGAGAAGAAAAAAGGGCCGTCCAGAGAAAGAGAGCGATGTGTGTGTGTGTGTGTGTCGGGGTGGGGTGGTGGTGGAGGACTCCCCGTAGGCCGTGAGGTGAAAGACACCGAGGCAGAGCAGTTATTCATTAAGACGCTGCTCTCTCTTCCTCTATTCTCTCCTTCCCGGAGCTAAAAACACTTGTTCTCACTTCAATGGCTGTCTAACCCGGTGGTCTTCCAGCCCACTACCTACACCCACCAATCAACACCACAAATGCTGCGCTGCGGGCTGTGTGCGTATGCGTGTGTGCAGATCAATTTGTTTTTATGCACAAACCTTAAAAAAGAAGAATCGTTTGATGCCTAAAATATAATCAAAAAGTAGAAAATAATAATATAATAATAATAATTATTATTATTATTAAATAATATATTAACGAAATAAATGTAAAATATTACATTTAAATATATTATGATTTTTTTGTTTATATTTTAACAATAATAATGACAACAAAATAATAATAAATGAGTGGATAGTTGCATCTAACTTATCAGCTTAATGTTTTGGAGCTGTAAACTCCTGCTGAAACTCCTCCTGAAAAATATATCATAGTTTCCACAAAAAATATGAATTAATATTTATATAATATAAATATAGTATTTTCAACATTAAATAATTTTTTTTTTAAAAACTCAGCATATTTCAAATCTCGAAAATTAGGCTTTATCATCACATGGATAAATTACATTTTAAAAAATATTTAAAATAAAAAAAACAGTTATATTAAATTGCAATAATATTTACAATATTACCGTTTTTACTGTATGATAGATCAACACAGCCTTTCTTGAGCAGAAGAGACATTTAAAAATCGTCCTACCCCAACTTTTGAACTGTGATGTACATACACAGCAACACCCTGACAAACACAGAGGACATCCTAGCATCACAAAGACAAGTGTTGCAAAACTTTAGACAACTTTAAAACTTGATTCTGAAGACTTGACATTCAGTAAATCTTCGTGTGATTTCATTTTAACAACCTGTCACATTTTTTACATTGACAGCTCTTTCTGTGACCGAATATCTGCATAAAATAATCTCAGCCTTTTCCAAATCGCGTGTGGTTTCATTTTCGATTTATCTTGCCTCTGTATTCTGATGCCAGGCCAGTAGTTGGCAATGTCACTTTGTAATATGCACCTATAGACTGAACACGTAACATGCATGCACATGATACAAGTTTGCATTTCCAGGCTACCAAAACACAGTTGTCTTGTAAATGAACGGCCAAAAAACTGGTGTAATGTAAACAGACCCTTAGGCCGCGTGTCAAACCAAACCAAAGCGTTTTAATGGGAGCGCCTCCGTTTTTAAAACGGCAGCAGCATAATGAGGGCGCTTAGCGTCTATTTCATTACCAGTCACTGAGAGTTGAAGAATGTTCAACTTTGGGTAAAATGCAGTGCTCATCACTGTGACTTATGTACCCAGTCATCCAATCATAGTGACGGGAACAAATGACCAACGCCACCGACCAACTGTCACATTTTGCTTGTACAACGTTAACAGATGAAAAGCATAACAGAACAAAATTATTTAAGACAAGAGCCAGAGCAAGTTTACATTGTATCGACATTTTTAAATTTTTACAGTCATGTACGTTATTAGTCATGCGACTTCATTTTGTACCAGATGTCTATGTTTATACCAGTATGTGCCAGCTATGTTCTATCGCTTTCACCATGTTGCTAAAGATTGTTAAATTGTACAGTCTTCATACATTCCCCCACACAGATAAACACTTAAAATTATAAAATGTATTCGCACTTGCTGTCTTACGGCAAAACATGACGGCAATTGTGTTTTAGACCATACATGGATTGGCGAAAGAGCACAGCCTGGAAGCACCAGTAAATAAAGGGACATTTTGCTAATAAAATTATAGAGGAAAAGGTTCTATATAGAACCTTAAAGAGTTCTGTCAGGCGCTTTTGTTTTAATTCATTCTTTTAATTCAACTATATAAATTAAACAGCTCATAAACTTGGAAAAAAAAGGAATAACCCATTAAACATGACTATTATGAACACTAGGGTTCTATATAGAACCCCATTAAACAGTGCAGACCTTTATTATGTCCAACTCTCCTTATCATCTCAGAGATGATTTTAGCGGTTTCCAAGATTTCTGTGTGAACGACAAACTTTTGGAAAACATTTAAAAGTGTGAATCAAGAGCGTTTTCAAATGTATCCGCCTTAATGTAGCTCTACATCTCCTACAACAGTCGTAAAGTACAAGAGAGGTGCAGTCTGGATAGGTGTAGACTCTCAGATGTTCAAATCAAACAATCAGATAGTAAAAAACATATAGTTGCGCAACCTTGAGGAAAGTCCCTTGCCACAGTCAATGCTTCCATTTCATAGATCTAAAATCTAAGATAAAGCTAGGAAAGATAAATCTAGTGAAAACAACCCACATTAAATCTGCCTTTATGACAACACCAAATGTTTTAAATGAGTCTAGCACCTTCCATAATCTCCTGTAGAGCTAAACAGCTTGAATCTTTAAACATTTTAGTTTTCTCTGCCAATGCCATGTTTGTCTAGGAATATGGATTTGCTTGTTTTGAGGACTCTGTACACTGAAAGAATGTAACTGTCCTCTGAGACATGCCAAATTTTTGGACATTAATCAAATATCTCGACCATGTGGTTTTTGAGGAATGGAGAGGAGACAGGTCCTGAAAAGATTTCCACCCTTACAACCTGGCCATGACCCAGAAACATCAAGGACCTCACGTCCTTCCAAGGATTTGCAGGTTATGGCGGGAGGTTTATATAGGACTACTTCTATGTTTATTCATACCTGTTGCACATGGATGCAAGGCTGTTTGAACCTGGCATTGCACCAGGAACAGAAGATTCCATGTCCGTGGTCCGTCAACAACTTCATATACTTTACAAGGATCTTTACTGTTTTACTACTTCTAGCTTTAACAGGGTGAAATCCACTGCATCGACCAAACAACTTAAAGGGATATTACACACAAAAAATGTCTATTCTGTCATCATCAGTTTCTCGATACTGAAATATCCTAAACGAATTCAATACTCCTTTTCTGCAGTATTGATATACCAATACAAGCTGCGCATTATTCTTCTCTATGATCGGTGAATTGACAGTTTGACATGCACCCACCTCCTCTCACTCACTCATCTCATTCACACTGGTTGAATAGTGTTGGTGTTATATGGCTGAAGACCGGTACACACCGGGATGAATATCAGCACGCGTTATTCTTCAGCGTTTTTCAATGCGATTTTGTTCACACCCAAGCGATTTTCGCTGACGATGAGCCGAGTGAACATGCAAATTCATTCCCTGACATTAGATGGCACCAATTTACTCTGCAATACCACTTCATATCAGTTTTCTTTTATCAAGATGTTTGTATTCCCTATCGCGTTTGTCATATAGTTCTTTATGTTCTAGCACCAACGAGAACAGCAGATCTACATTCATCTTGCCTTGCATCTTCCTCATCTTATTTCTTCCTGGCTGTGTATACGGACGACGCTACTTGGCGTATATCTTCTTCGCCGTTGCATATCTGTGCTAGGCAAGACCGTTTTGTTTTGTGTTTGAGCTCCCCAAGTTGTGGTTTCACTGTAACTTCAGAAGCTCCTGAAACACGTGAGCAAAAGCGCCAATCTCATTGGTCAGTTAGTTTTTGACGCGATGCGTCAAACAAAAATTTTTTAAAAAAATTACGCTTTTATGCGTGCCGTTTTATGCGTCGGTGTGAACACTCACATTGGCGCCCTTTGTTTAGTCACGAAGCGTTAAACGTCTACGATAACGCGCGACATTTGTCCCGGTGTGAACAGGCCTTTAGATTATGTCTACTGATCTACAAGTGGCGCTCTCATTAAGTTGCCTCTCAAACTGCTTGAGAGTTCCAAACTGACTTCTTTTTCTTTGCTTATTGCGTTTTGGATACATTAATATAGATATAAAGATATACAGTGTGGGAACATAAATAGTTGAGAGAAAACGCATTTTGTGTTTTACAGTTTAATGGAACCGTACATAAGCTCTTAAAGTGACTTAAAGTAAAATGAACTATATGCGGCAAACAAAAAAATATACTTTTTTGTGTTCAATGAAACAAAAATAGAAGCCAACGGGCTTGGAACAACATCAATGCGAGTTAATAAACATTGAATTTTAATTATTTCTTTAATACTTAAGACAAGAACGGCTCAGAGTAAACCTGTAAGACAAGTGTTCTAAGACAAGTTTAAAGTGTTCCAGAAACTGGAGCTAAAAGTGGTTTATATAAAGGTCAGAGCGTTCCTCTTACAGTGCAGGGTGTTGAAAACCAATGGTAAACTCAGACTACTGTAATGGCTTATGAAGCTAAACAGGCACAAATGCCTGAAAGTGATGATGAGATTGACTTTTCAACTCAAAGTGGACAACAACTAAATGAGAGGAAGGATCTGCAATGCTAGTAATGCTAGTAGTAGGGGAAGTTCAGCAAGAACACGGTAAGGAAGTTGAGTCGAGAAATGTGCATGCTAAATCCTGAAACTTAAATTGGCACAAATGGACTGAATATTTGGATGGAAACAGTAGAAGAATATACTAGTGGAAAAAATGCAATGGGAAACTCTGGACTCAATCAAAAGCCTGAGAAACAAACTAAAAAATAAGTTTGAAGAGACAGACAACAGGAGAAAAAGTTCTGAAATGCATGAACTAATACAAGATAAAGAGACCAACTTAATTAACCCAACTTTAGGAACTACCCATGAGTTTATTAAGGATCTGAAATGATTTAACCCATTTCGCTACATTAATGAAGACCGGGGACAATTGCGCTACACACTTCAAAATCACAAATAAGCTGCTAATGTCACTTACGCAGCACATGCTCAGTGGAGTTATTCCTCTGCCTGAAAAAAGTGTAAACATTTAATTTTGTGAGAAATGTTCAAGTGACACCCCAATTCATTTCAACTGATAATAATGTAGGTCCCAATTCGTGTTGTGCCTAACAACGGCCCTGAATTTTCAGCACCATTACTCCAGTCTTCAATGTCGCATGATATTTCAGAAATCATTTAAATTCTGACATGCTTTTTTTTTGATGCCCAAGAAACCATTTTTAATATTATCATCAATGTTGTGGTGTTTCATATTTTTGTGGAAACCATGATACATTTTTCAGGATTATTTGATGAATAGAAAGTTCAAAACAGCAGCATGTATTTGTAAAATAGAGATAGTGTTAGTGTTTTTTCTTAGGCTGTGTGTCCACCAAAGCGTTTTTCCATGTGCCTGGCGTATGTTTTCAATTGTTTTCAATGGGAGCGCTGCGTTTTTTAACGCCATGAGCGTACCGAGGCGCTGAGTGTTTTTTTTTTCACGCTGAAGCGCCAAGCGCCCAGGGTTTTTACTGGATGCTGGGAGTTGAAAAATGTTCAACTTTGGATTAAACTAGGGATGCATGATATATCGGCCAGCATATCGGTACTCGGCCGATATATGTTCATTTTTAATGTTATCGTTATCGGCCTGGTAAGAAAATGTGGCCGATATATTAAAGCTGATAAATAATGTATTATTCCCTTCAGCTGAGACACTTGTTGAGCACTGTTTATGTTTTTGAATTTCTTGAAATATGATTGAAATCTCTTCAAAAAAAAAATAAAAATACAATCGTACAACACGTGCAGCGCAAATCGGTCATATCGGCTATACAACACTAAAATGAGAACATTATAATTTTGCGCTTGGGACATGGATTCAATTTTGAGACTTTTGTTTTTGTAATCAGGCTCTCAAAATTAGATAAAAATTTGGATTTAAGTTTATCGGCCGATATATCGGTTATCGGCTTTCGAATATAAAGAATTATCGGTATCGGACAAAATTTTCATATCAGTGCATCCCTAGATAAAACGCAGCGCTCATTACTGTCACTTTTTACCCAGCCGTCCAATCACAGTGGAGGAGGGGCGGGACTAATACCACCCGTCGATCAACTGTCACAACATTCAAACTGCTGCGGATATTCTGTATCATAGCAACGAAAACGTCTCAACGGAAAAAAACGCTTTGCTTTTAACTATTGTCCATTGTCTGTAAAGTGCTTTGAGAATCTGATTTTAAAGGCGCTTTAGAAAATAACGGTTATTATTATTATTATTATCATTATTATTATTGAAGTGCAAAAAGACCCCAGCAAGGCAGCTGACCGCAGTTATTGAAACATTGAATTGTTTATCTACATTTATTTTGGCAGTTCAATTTGAAAACAGCTGGGTCAGAAAAAACCTAGTGACATACAATTTCAAGAGACATTATAAGAACATGAAAAATTATGTAGAAACCCTTAAAAAGATGACAAAACTTTGGCCCAAGTGGACTTATGCTTGGAGGCACATGATGTGAATTCTATTCATCTCATTTGATATTTCATTCGTTTGCCTTTTTGATTTAATCTTACCACAAATACTCCTTAACACCACAAATACTCCTTAACCAAGCCTATGCTATAAATCAAGTATTTTATCTTATAGTCACAACAGAATGGCTGGGTGATTTACACAACTGTTCAATCAGTGTATTTCCACACCAAACAAAAATACACAATATAAATCTTACAACTGCAGATAAAGGTAAACAACACGTAACACTAATGCGGTATAAAGCGTTACCATCTAAGATCAGCTCATGACCCGCTAGTGAACTAGTCAACAGTCGCATCCCAAACGTTGTGCTCACTGATATGATTGAATCGAAAGACGAACAACATCTGCCTCTGATTGAAACAGGAGGGAGGGTTTTTCCACTTTCATCAGATACCATCCCACTACAGTTACACCCGAACAGCCAGTCTGGACCATTTATGGCGTACGCTGAAAGTGCACGGACATGGAATTTTCTCTCTCGCCAGCGTCCGGCAGCCGATGTGTGTGATAGAGAAAGACATGTGCTGTGAGTCAGCTGCTTGCTAAATGAGGGCATTCAACCACATGGTCACTGAGAAATATCCCTTCTGCTGCCCGATTGGCCGGTCTTCGGCAGGAGAGGGAGGGGCCGGCCGAGCGGGCAGGGAGGAGTCATGTGACCGAATCTAGCAGAGCGCTCGATAATGGGACCCCCACTCGCAGCAGGGAGAGAGAGAGCTAGCGAGAGAAGAAGAGAGAGAGAGAGAGAGAGAACGGCCTGGAACGAGAACCAAAAAAACCCCTCTACCACACACAGGCTGCGTATTGTTGCCTATTCACTGGACTCCATCTCGGGCCACTTTATCATTCAATTAGGACAGCTTTCACACCACACAGCAGAGAAAAGGGCCCTTCAATCAAACTGAAAACTTCACGCTGCCACTGGAGGGCACACAGAAAGAGACCCACAGTCCTCTCTCTACTTTCATTTCTCTCTCTCTCTCCTCCTGTTGTTGTTGTTCTGGACTTTGTGAAGAAAAGAGAGGGAGGGAGAGTGAAAGAGAAGAAGAAAGCAAGCAACAGAGGTCATTTGTTAACACCAGAGCTTCTCTCTCTCTTTCTCTCATTTCTTTCCCTTTGTTCTCTCTTTTCTCATCTTCTCTCTTATCCCTTTTGAGAGGAAATCCGCATCTACAGTTTTGCAATGTTGCCACTGGAGTGAGCTGTGGTTAGCCTGAGAATACATGGAAGAAATAGAGAGACCACATTTGTGACACTGGACCACAAAACCAATCACATAGGTCAATTTATTTAAATGGATTTATATATCATTTATTAGCTTATACATCATCTGAAAGCTGAATACATACGCTTTCCATTGATGTATGGTTTGTTTGGATAGGACAATATTTGGCCGAGATACGACTATTGGAAAATCTGGTATCTGAGGGTGCATAAATTTGAAACATTGAGAAAATCGTCTGTAAAGTTGTCCATTTATGTTTGCAATTGTGCTTCATTCACTCACAAAAATAAATCTTTTACGGTAGGAAATTTATAAAAAAAATTTTTACTTAATATCCTAATGATTTTTGGCATAAAAGAAAAATCAATAACTTTGACCCATGCAATGTATTGTTGGCTATTGCCACAAGACTTGTGACTGGCTTTGTGATCCAGCATCACATATTTTAAAATTGTCAGGGAAAATGTTGCCACAGGTACATTTGTGAGCCTGGGTTAAAAAAGATGTTTCTTAAGATGTTGATCTTATACTGTACGGCATCTGCTGCAGAAAAACTCTGCACTTTTAAAACTCAAAACTATTACACTGTAAAAAGTGAACAGTGTCTTAAAAAAGGTTAGGAAACCCATTGCCTTAAAATTAAGTAATAAACATCATGGGTAATCGAAAAAGGTAAACATTTTACTTGAAGGGATGTGACATGACACCTTCATAACCATGACATGACATAGTCTTGAATATGAAGTAAGGTTTGTGCATGTTTATGACAATGGTCATTAAAGCTAGGGTATATGATTTCAAAGATTGTTCATTATTGATGTCCTCGTTTAGATGCTGGTTATGGTCAGTGTTCAAACTATGCCGTTGTCCTTTGGGGGAGCCCAATTTTTTTGGGGGTGGGGGGGGGTGTTCGTGCACTTGCGCGTGCAGAGGATTTGAGCGCCTTTCAGACAGAACGCGCAATGCGCGGCACTATGAAACCCATTCATTTCAAGGACTTCCAAAGATACATAACAGCTACAAATGTCACGCAAGCACTATATACAGGATTCACTGTATTGAAACAAATTGATAAGTCAAACAGCAAACAGCCATCCACAAATAGTCTATAAATAGGCTGTGTTTGAGTTCACCTGAACAAGGTTTAAATTCTCGTCGGCTACAGAAGAATACCACAATTCCTTCGTTTAATTAGGCCTAAGACATCGAGAGTCAAGCAGACCTATAACAAACCCAGCCACAACACATAATTGGGAATAATGTGCTTACCTTAACACAGAATGGATTTCGAAGACTTGCGCAGATCTATGGCCTCCAACGTTTATATTTTTTTACGAATCTTTGAGTTAACATGCATTAAACATGATTGGAATTTGCACTGCAGCGCCACCATACCTTGATGCTCATGACAAGAATAGCATGTATAGTTATCTTTATTGAAGTGAATTAGGTTTAAAACGCCATCATGCACAAATTAAAAATATTTTTGATATTTTACAAATAATACTGAAATTGCACATCAAAATAAAACTTTTGTGAATATATTTTGAGACCCCCCCCCCCCCCCAAAATTTCACGGAATCCGTTTTTAGGGGAGCCCATGCCATATTAAGGGGAGCCGAGCTTCCCCTAGCTGCCCCCGTGGTCGCACCCTGGTTATGGTTATATAGGACAATCCTAACAATATGAATAGAAAAAAGAATGAAAAAAATCCATTCACTCTATTAGGCTGTACAGCCGCAGAGAAGTTGACCAATGTAAGCCGTCCGGCCGGACAGCTTACATTGGTCAACTGTCTATGCAATCACCAGCTCCACTTGAAACTCCGCCTGGCGCTTGCGTCTCTGACCCAACCCCCTCCGTGCGCGAGCAAACAGCTGACAGACAGTCTATGGGAGCTAGCTAGTAGAGTCACTCAGATCAGTAATGGATAAAGCAATGGATAAAAAATATAAACGACAGCAGCGAGCAGCCCCCTGCTTGCCCCTACTAAAAAGTGGCTAATTCGTACTAATTCGTACAACCTCAGCTCATACGAATTCGTACAATTTGTCTAAACCCACGTGACGGTTAAAGTTTAGGGGCGGGGTTAGGGGTAGGTGATTCGTACGAATTCATACGAATTGGCCAACTCGTAAAATATGTACGATTTTAGCAAAATCGTACTAATTTGTACGAGTGAGGTCGTATGAATTGTTACAATTAGCCACCTCGTAAAATTCGTACGAATTCCCGTGAGATCGGGTTGGCCTCTGCGAATTCTGTACAGTTCGATTGCGAATATGACATCAAGATGTACTGTGTGCTCCAATGACATATTGACGATAAACCTTAGCAATACTAGTAGTACTATACTAATGGTGGTGGGGAGTTAGAACATGTCATGTGTTGCTAATTTTGCATTGACGTGAACTCAAACGTGACATACGTCAGGGATCAGGTAGCACAGAGGGGGGGGGTGTGTGTGGATGGGCGGAATGAGTTTTTCGTGAACTTCACTACCGTGCTCGACCAATTTTAACATTCGTCATACCATAGCTTATAAGTGGCTTCATGACAGCTCAATGTCAAAACCAACCACCTGATAGTTTGCGTGTACATGCTATAAGCCATCTATAAGCATATGTGAGCTATTCGTGTATGCGTGATGTATTAATCGTGCTATGTCATGAGTGATGCCGTGGTTGATAGCACGCCAGAAATGAAGTCAAGTTGGCGTGTCATAGACACACCATTCATGAGATCAATCTGCTCAATAATGACATTTTTGAACAAAGACATAACACATAACAAAGACATCTCAAACAATGTCATATTTGCATTAAAATGTCATAATTGAGCGAATGACACTTAATGACAGTTGTCACAAACATGCATAACACTTCCTTCATATTCATAACATATGTCATGTCATGATTATGAAGTTGTCATGTACCTTGAAGAATTAAGTTGACAATTCCACATAACTTGAAGTTTTTCGCATGTAGTTTACTTAACCATTTTAAGGCAATGGGTTTCCTCAATTTCTTTCCAAGTTGTCAACTGTTCACTTTTTACAGTGTATTATTATTATAATTTATTATATATATATAAAATTTAATTATTCTTTTATTTTATTTTTACTTCAGCCATACTCGTCGTTGAGCTGTGAATAAAACCAAACAACTTAGCACCTGAAAAAACATTTTGTACAGTTTATATTTTTTCTTATTTACTGACACCTTATTTCTCCCTATCAATACAGTTTGTGTAGAAATACTGTATTTACTAAGCTTGTAATTTTTTTAATTTTTTCAAATAAAAAAATCATCTTAATAAAGTACTAGAAATTACATTGAGAGTTAGAGAGAGAGAGAGCAGAGAGAGAGAGAGAAGTGAAGCATGCATCAATAAATTGACTTAATTTATTTGTTAATTACGTCTGTTTAAGTGTAACAGAGATAGCGAGAGTAGTTGCGGAGAATTAGTAAATGCATTACCATAAAATAGTCACATCATGATACACGACTCCCTTCATTTCATTATTTGAAACCTTTCCTCCTCCACTCATATATTTTCTGGGTGAACACCGACACCAAGAGCTTCTAGCGATTCTTCTCTGAGTTGCAGCTGAACACGTAACAATAGATTCGGCAGACCACACACCTGACTGCACACAAAGAGATGGCGACCACCTCGCTCTCATGTGCTGCCAGGAAACATTTCTCTGTCAAACTCACATTATGTCATGTGAAATTAATCTACAACTTTAAATATCTCCCGTGTAAGCACAGTGAGGTCTCTGATTTGATCTCTCACAAACTCTGTCCCATGTCAGACTAAAGAAAGCCACATTATACCAGCATGAAAACTTTGAGTAAAAACACTAATGCGCAAATACACACACATTAATGAAGAGCTGTGGGCAAAGTTCCAGAGCCATAAAGCCAGTTTATAGAGCTTTACTAAGTGAATGAGGGAGAAAGAAAGGAGAAAATATTTGCCAAAAGTTTTCCTTATAGACCACAAATGACAGACTGCAGATGCATTCATAAAGCCCTAGAATAAATAAAAAGAGTCTATATATGTGTGCAAGTATGATACTAATAAAAAAAACATATGGTCTTTTACAAATACTAATTTGCTGAAAATTCTAATTCAATTAGGCGAGAAAAGGGATTTTTGGCATCAGTCTGATTTAACAACAACAAACTTAGATTAGATGACAGTTGATGTGTTCATAATGTTAAAACTAAGCAATGAAACTAATAATTACACACTAATACACAAAAAAAACTGACCTTTACTTTTAAATAACCACCCATGTTAAACAGAATATAAAATATAATAAATATAAATCATTTTAAATATAATAATTAGTGGTTCAATGGATCACAAAACTCGGTTTGGATCATTTTACATTTGAGTCAGTTGCCAAATGTACATTTTCTTTCCATTTATTAATTAAAGCATACTTTATGTACTTTATGTACAAAACCAGTCAACTACTAGCCCAACTTATAAAGTTCAAACATTATTAAAGACAAGTGAATACAATAGATACAACAACTATATACAATAGAACAAAGTTACAAATAAGGCAAGGTCTCACAGTAGTATTCAGGTACAGAGTCCAGCCATAGAGTTCACCGTATAAAGTAAAAGTCACCGGGATTTTGCCAAGAATCCTGGATAAACACATTTAGTTATTTCTGAAACCGCATTCCTTTTGGGAAATTTAGTCCTGACCCTATCCATACCCCCTCAAACTAATGCCTCGTTTCCACTGAGCGGTACGCGGTTCGGTTCGGCACGCATTTATTTGCGTTTCCACTGTCAAAAGTTGTGAATGGTACCAAAAAGCGAACCGTACCGTACCACTATTTTGGGTACCCTTTCGTTGGGGTACCTAGCACAGTGAAAGGGTACTAAAAGGTGGAGCTAGACTCACTGCAGAACGGTGATTGGTGGACAGAGTATCGTCACTCGCGCGTGCTAAGGGCATTAGAAGCATAAAGTTGAAATATTATTCTACTGTTATTGTGTCACGAAATGTAGTTTTAAGAGTTTTTCAGGCGAGAAAGTAGTTTTTTAAAGCTCAAATCTGTGGTTTATTTATAGATTTATGATAATTTGACTGAGATCCATTTCAAGCGATCACCGGACGCTCGCGCTCGTGTCCCCGCCTGGAACAGCCTTACCTCGGCTAGTCGCTCTGATGTTTGCCGCTGACTCGGACGTCTCTGTTGTGGTTAAACATGAGATATAGTTCGTCTTGTATAAACCTAACCGGCGATCTTTGGTCTCGTGAATCTATAATTCGTTCCCTGGCCAATAGCTTTGGCAGAAGGCTACATGAAGTTTCATATCTTTGAGCGCTGAATTTGTATATTTGACTGACTGAATTGTTTCTTTATGTTATTTAAGCTTTACTGTATATCTGTTTGTACCTTTTACTTATACTTTTATAATGGCTATTATTGATAAAACTGAAATGCAACAAAAAGAGATAATTTTGTCATTTTTTAAATTCTATTACAAGATAATGTGTTGTTTATTGCAACATTTGTACCAATACGATATGCAATACATTACATATTGCCTGGAATATGTTTAATATTTTTACATTTAAACGAAAAGAGGCAGGGTTGTGTTTTATATTTAGTTTTGTTATAAATATAACGTTACATACATGCAGTGAATATAATCAATAGGCTATGCGTTGCCTGAACCACATTTGTGTGCTTTATAATGTTTAAAATGTATTGAAATGAAATCGAAAAGAAGCAGAGTGGTGTTTTATAACATATTTCGTTTTATTATTGCCTAAAATGTACATACAGAGATAACCGGAGTCGCAGAGCCAAAGCGAGCTGAGTGGCGCGTTCAAGAACGTGCTGTTCCATTAGCAGGGATCATTCTCCTGAGTCGGACTTTGCGATGGCTACTTGGTATTGAGAAACGCCTAATGCCAGCGCTTGTTTCTAGTGACAAACATGCTGAGAAGCAAGAACAAGATCTGCTGTGCTGTCTGTCATCCATTGTTGTTTACTATGTCGCTTTCTTCGCGCGAAAATTACGTCGATCGCTTCTTTCCAGCAAACACCACGCCTATCAAGTAGGGTACTGTTGGCGGTGGAAACGCAAGCCTGATCATGGTGTACCCGACCGTACCGTACCCCTCAGTGGAAACGAGGCATTAGTTATCCCTAAAATCAGAGGGATATGATGTAGAAGCACCTATCCCTGGTTGTAAACTTGACATAAACTGCAAACTTGTCCCTTAAATCTGATGGTTGACTGCAATGTTGTTCCAAGATCAGCATTAGTGAAATCACCTTAACCATAAATTATATAGAGACTACTCTGTGTTAAAGTGGTATTTTAGGCTGCTGTCACTTTAACTTCTCTTTTACCTCTTTTTGTGCCAGAATGATTTAAAATGGCTTTAATGTGTAAATTGGCAAGACAAAACATGAAAATGATAAACTTTCACTCTATGATGGTTAAACTTTGCAAATAATCTGCAAATGACATGCGTGTGGGGCCTGGTTTTGATCTATTTAACCCCTAATAATAGTATTAAACCTATCCTATTTAGTAAACTATGTATACAGTTTGTAGCTTAATAGTTTTCTCAAGACATAAAGGCACAAGCTTTTAAGCTTTATCCTTTCATAAACTTTCTCATATACAGAATGTGTAAATAATTCATTTTATTTTTGCTTTTCTGACTAATGTAGGGCCCTATAATTTCTGCGATCACGGAATAAATAGCACACTTTTTACAACTAAAATAACAGTAAAGGGTAAAAAAAAATAGAATTCCCAAAAATTAAAACGGAAAAAACGGAATTTGCAAAAATTAAAACGGAAAAAACAGAATTTGGAAAAAAAATTAAATGGAATTTGGGGAAAAATAAAACGGATTTTATAGGGCCCTACTAATGCATAGTAAAGGTGATAAAAGTCAGTCCACACCACGACTGATAACTAAAAAGATAACGATATTAGCGTCCATGCCAGCGGACTATATAGCATTGCTTTTTTTAACCATGCGCTGCCGCTTTAAATGCTTGCTAAAGCGGAATGGATTCTGATTGGCTGTCAATGTTTTATCATTCATCAACTGGAAAAGGTTGTTCAGCAAGTGATTTCCAACGATATCGCATCTCTGTGCCGTTTTATATTGTGGAGTGAACTTTGCTTCACTTTTATATTTAGAATGATTTTTAGAACTACATCTTTATCCTTATTGTTGGTGTGAACAGGTCTTTAAAAACACTGCAAGTTATGGTGTCACACACCAGCTTCTTATAAAGAACCTTTCTGTAAATGTTTGTTTGACAGCCATTAAAATTTCATTTTAAAACACGTCTGTGTTATTAACAAGCAATCATATGAACTTTTAGTTTTTTCCCTTCTTCACTAGCAGGATCTGAACGGAAGAATCTAACATTTCACTGAATGACCAGCATACATCTTAAACAGACCAATCTGTATATCAACAAACAAATAAACACATCCAAGCTTTCACTGCTTTAGTTATTTGCATGATGCAACTCAAAGGACTACATGAATCATAAACGTTTTTTTCTCAAGCCCTCTTCAGTGACTCTCTCCCTCATCATTTCTTTCCTCTCTGGGACTGAGTCATCTAATCACACTCAAGGTCTTCTGGATTCTCAGAATATGACTGAGAGCAATGTGGTAGCCATTTGAGCTACACAAAGTTTTCAACATTTATCTAATTTCATGTCCTTTCTATATGACTGTTTTTGATGATTTGTTTTCTCACACACTTGTTGGTTTACCTTTTTTTTAAGTAACTAACTTAAAATTTTAAGTTCATAACGAAAAAAAACTTGAGTTAATACAACGGAGAAACTCAAAATATGATGTTATCTGAACCACTTATATAATCTACATTGATATGACAAAAGAAAAAAATGTGTTCGATAAATCATGAAAATATATATTTTTTTTACACTGCAGAGTGTTATAAGTATTTAAAAAGTTTTACTATAACTGTATACCCTCACTTTATGGTACAGATATCATCTTTTTAATGTCAAAGAATTATTGCATTCTAACAGTTCACAGAGAAGTAAACAGCAATTGCTGAAGACTACAAATAATGATTTGCTTTATATGCTATTATGGAATATGCTATTTTATACTCACGGATCATAACATCATGTTCATTTTTATTAATGATTTGAGATGTTATTACAAAGTGTATGCGTTCCAAGTAGATGGTCAATCATGTCAATTGCTGTGCATTATCAAATTGGCAGAGTGAACAGCCAATCACAGCCTCTTCTCAAGTGTTTTATATCTGTAATTCACTTCTCCCTTTCTCACAATCTCAATGAGAACACATCAAGATCAAGGGCGGCAAAAGAGACGTTCCTTCCTCTGAACCTTCCTGGTAAATGAGTGCTTATTTGATCTCATAACAAAACCCTATTTTATTTCTATTACTGTCAAATTACCCATCCAAATGACAGATTTTTTTGATCCAAGTCTGATCAAACTCTGTGCAGGTCATTCGAAAGGTGCATCAGGGGCGAAAAATTACTGTAGTAATACCTAAATTATCACATTTTGTTCAAGTCTAAAATAGTATTTAACACTACAGAAGCTAAATGCATTAGGTTACACCAACAAAAACAAGTTTTAAGATTAAAACGGTCAAAAATGCATGCTTAAATAGAGGATTCCCAGAGAGCTTCCAACATAATTTAAACATTGAATGGCAGTATCACTAATTTTAAAAACCTACAGAACCCATTATAACATCTTTCCTAACAGTGTGTTTCAGTGAGGGAATTGTTTTAGAAGACGTTAAGAATTTACTGCACAGTTCATTTCCTTAAGAAAGACAATAAATTCACAACAAAGATAGCAGAGAGACAGTAAACGAGTGAGAAAGAAGCTCGGAGGGGAAGAAGACCCATCTTTGGGGTGGAAAAATGGACGAGGGGATCTGAAGGAAGAGAAGGAGGGGTTGCAGCATAAGTGGTGTTCAGTGATGGATAGACTCGGGCCTTGAAAAGCCACACCTGGCTGACTGCTTTCAAAAGCACAGCTTTGCTCATGTACAGCGGCGCTATGTGTTTCAAACATCTAGCGTCTTCTTACTATCTAAAGGCGCCGCATACTGCAAGTGCAGTCAGAATGCGTGCCAGCCAAGGGAAAAACACTCTTTTCTTGTGCGTGTGCAACTTGGTTGTGGCGTGTGGCGTGTGTACTTTGTGTTTGGACTTGTTTTGCAAATCTGTCAAGAACATTAGTGTGTATTTACACATGTACTGTTTATGTGTGAGTTTCTGTTCACTTGATCGAAGCTTTCTCCTATAAATGAGCTTGGATTTGCCATGGCTGAAATTGATTGTATACCTCTTCTGAACTACATTCTCTACTCACAACATTTTAACAATTATTTGTTAGAATTATAGATTTTTTTTAATCTTCTTCATTTAAAGCTTAGTGATGATGGAACTGAAAATAAATACTCTAGAAACATGTTTAAGTAGTGTGCTCACAAGTAAAATACATCAAATAAGTCGTTTTTACTAAGAAATTCATAATAATTAGATTTATGAATTTCCACACACTAAAAAAAAATATTTGTTGGCTGAACAAACATTACTTATAAAAGTAATTAGATTAAACACAAAAAATAAGTATTCATAACTTTTCCAATATTCAAAGTTCACGCAACATTCTTTATTTAAAAATATTAGCATCACATTACATATATTTTTAAGAATGTTGCATAAACTCAAATATTTAAGTACATATAACAAATACATATTTTATTGTTAATTTTAACTAAAATGATTTCGAATTGGGATTATGGTGCAAAAATGGTGCATATATATATTTTAAGTAAATCCAACACATCATTTTTAGAGTGCACACACTGTAAAAAAATATTGTTGGTTTAACTTAAAGTAAGTAACCTGGTTGCCTTAATTTTAAATTTATTAAACTGGAAAAAGTGAGTTAATACAATGGAGATTGATTTAATCATCAGAAACTCAAAATTATATGTTATCTGAACTTATCTGAAATTATTTAAGTTGATTTGACAAAAGAAAAAATGTTGTGATTACTACACTGTAAATTTTTTTGGTTGTTTTAACTTAAAGTAAGTAACCTGGGTTGCCTTTAAATTTTAAGTTGAATGAACTGGAAAAAAGTTAATACAATGAAGGAGATTAATTTAATCATCAGAAACTCAAAATAATAAGTTATCTCAACTAAATAAAATTATTATAAAGTTGATTTGACAAAAGAAAATATGTTGTGATTACACATCTTGAAAATATTTTTTACAGTGTAGTAAAAACAAAACTATGTAACTATACATTCAGGAGCTATGGGATTTGACAGTTAAAATGTTTTTAAAAATCTAAGCATATGTTTTTGCTTAGAATTTTCTTTTTATTAGTTTAGTTCACATTTTTTTAAGTTAACTGTAAAGTCCAAACAGATCCAAATCAGTTTCTTGAAATGTTTCAATGTATAATCAACATATTTAACTTTATAAGACCAAAATGTAAGACACAACGTTAGTCAATGTTTGTCACATTATTATAATTATCATCAATATTTTTCTTTGGTTCTTTGATGACATATTCATTATTGAGTTAAAGGAGTAGAGTAGTTCACTATTCAAAAAAACTTTTGCTGAAACTTTTGAGCAAAACATTTTACTCACCTCCATGTCAGCCAAGACTTAGTTCCAAGTTCTTGGTCTTAGTTCCAGACCAAGTCTTTCTTTCTTCAGTTCGAAAAGAAATTAAGGTTTTTGATAAACATTCCAGGATTTTTCTCCATATAATGGACTTCAGCGGGAACCAAACGGTTCAAGGTCCAAAGACCGTTTTAATGCAAACTGTTCAAAGGGCTTTAAACGATTTCAGACGATGAATAAGGGTCTTATCAAGTGAAACGATCGCTCATTAAAAAAAATTAAAGTTTAAGTTTTATAAGTGCAAATGCTCGCCTTGCTCTGTTCTGTGATGCACGTTTGTGAATCTCCTGTTCGAACTCGTTCATCAAAATGTACAAATCTTTTCCGAGTTAATTCGTTTGTTTCGTTCATTGAATGAACCAAATGACTTGGAAAAAGATTCGTTGATTTTGATGAATGAGTTCAAACAGGAGAGTCACAAACTTGCGTCACAGAACAGAGCAAGGCGACCATTTGAGCTTATAAAACTTAAACTTTGTTATTTATTTATTAAATGAGTGATCGTTTCGCTGATAAGACCCTTATTCATCGATCTGAAATCATTTAAAGCCCTTTAAACAGTTTGCACTGAAAGTAGCTTTTGGACCTTGAACCGTTTGGTTACCAGTAAAGTGTATTATTTGGACAAAAAATCCTGGAATGTTTTTATCAAAAACCTTAATTTCTTTTGACTGAAGAAAGAAAGACATGGACATCTTGGATGATATGGCTGTGAGTAAATTAACAGCAAAGGTTTTATTTAAAAGTGCACTACTCCTTTAATCATATCTGCTAAGTTTAAAAATATTGTATGTGAAAAAAAGAGTATTTAAATGGTTTCTTTTTGTGATTGCAATAAATTGCAACTTTTAACACTTACAAAAAGGTTTTCACAAACAGTAAAAGCTAAATTAAGAAAATAATCTGTTCATAGTACCACATTATTTTACAGTTTCTTTGTTACACATTATGTTATGTGTACTTACTTATTACTAATTTATTACATGGAACTAACTAACCCTAAATCTAATCCTAACCCTATAGTAAGCACATGTAGTTAATTATTATTATTTATTATTAAATAACTACACTGTAACATGGACACCTTAAAATAAAGTGCAACCCAGTTCAAAATCTACATGCATTCAATAATATATGTAATACACATTTAACGTGCAATACTGTTGTTCTGACATGAATCATCTTCTGATAAGAGTCAAATCTGGTGTGAGACGCACGCTGGAGTTATAATGCCCTCGTGAACTTGTCCTGATTTTATCTCTCTCTATCTCTCCTCCCTTTTTTATGGGGCGACTGAGTGACCAGGTCAGCTACTGTTCATTCTGCCCACACAAACACTCCCCAGTGCCCATTTCAGACCTGGATTGAGCCAAACAGACATTTTATGCTCACGACTGCAAATACAATCAAACTCATCGGCTGATCCAAAAGCCCGTATTATTGTCACGCAACATTTAAATCATAATGCAAAATTAATAGCCATCACAGTAACTCGGCACCAATTTCAGGCACAGCATCGTCCCTGTTCACTCCTCACTGCTATAAGTGGAGGATATAAGGACTCAGATGAGGGCTGATCCCCATTCTACACTGGGTATTAAGTAGCGTTTGTGCTCTCCAAAGCCTGTCCTACCTATTAACCCCTCTGATGTGCTTTCTCATGATAATCAGCCTGTTACCCACCGAGGAGCAAGGAATTGTGGGATGTTTTCAGAGGAGGACCCCCCCCCTTGATGCACATGCTCTCTCTCTCTAACTCACACACTGAATCAAGCAACGCTTTTTCAAAGAACCCATGAGCAGCAATATGAAAAATCTAAAAACATCATCACCAAAACATCTACATCCCTCAAAGCAGATCAAAAAAGAGTTATCTTAAAACACAGCACATGTCGAGGAAAACGTTTGAAATAAATAACTCGAATTGAAGGATGTGCTCAACTTGGAACATGAACCAGAAATATTTGCAAGACATATTCAAGTCATATACATATTTCATTATTAACACGCAAAACACTTTGGACGTGAAAATAAACAAGCTTTAATCGGTCAAACCATTGTAAAGATCATCAGAAGCAAAATATCCTCCTAACCAGAGGCAATGCTGAAAAACTAAACGTTCTCACACATCATATGCGTTTCAACATGCAATGTCAATAACAAAAGCACTGTCTCGTGACGATCTCACTTCCATTTCCTTATTATGAAGCTCGAGGCAGTGGAAGTAGAGCCATGATGAAGCACAACCAAACAAGAGCTCGTCACAACCGGTTCTATATCAATCACTGTTACAAAGACATTTACAAGCTTAAGTCAAATGTTTCGTTTAGATTCAGCATTTCAACGCACACAGCAACACAAACAAGTGCAAGAGATAGAACAAACCAAAGCCAAATTGAAACTTTTACTCAATAATGCATCTTTGAGAAAGAGATATCACACAGCTACAGGTGTTTGAGCATGTGGATATAGTGCTGCAGGTACATCGACTGGTGAATTAAAGATTGGTCGCAGTTATGCTCATACAAAAGCATACAAAGGCAAAGAATGGGCAACACTTTAGTTTAGGGGTCAATTCTCACTACTAACTAGAAGCTTGTTAGCATGCATATTAGGACATTGGCTGTTTATTAGTACTTATAAATCACATATTAATGGCTTATTAATGGATACTCCTTATCCTAATGTCTAAACTTAACAACTACCTTACTAACTATTAATAAGCAGTTATTGGGAGTTTATTGGGGCAAAAGTCCGAGTTACTAGTTAAGTAATTGTGAGAAGTGGACCCTTATCTAAAGTGTGACCAAGTGTGTAATTATTAAACTATTTCTGCAAATTTTCCCCACTTAATTTCACACGTTTTCAGTGTTTCAACTGCATTTTCGTTCAAAATGACCAAAAGATTTGCAGATTGTAACTTCGAAGCAGCAATTAAACTTTATAGTGGGTTAATTTTTTAAAGAAAGATGAGAAAGATGTCACAGCTACAGGTTTTATGTGCATAGTGTTGCAACGATCTTTACGGATGATTGATTAGTAGATTTTATAAACATATTTGCAACCAAAGGTCAAAACTTTAAATTTGATCTCTTGAAACCTTTCTGTAAACATGCGTTCAACATTCTAACAGCGTATTTGTATCCATTAATGAGCTTGTTAAAATAATAGTCATGAATTGCAGATTCCCTTCACTTATGACTATTAAATGGTTATAAAGGTATAATAAACTCTTCGCTTCAAGTGGCACGCTTTGATTTTAATTAAGAAATGAATGCAGAACATAAAATTATGTTTTCAATTTGGTGGGTTAAATTGTTTACAGTGTAAACAAAGTTCACTGGTGCCTCACAGTTGAACACAAACACACTGGGATTATTTCTGAGCAGAAAGATTCTTACAAAATGTGCCACACATATGACCACAAAGTAAATGAACATTAAAACGAGGTTCCCCACACCTCAAAGACACCGCTTGACACTCTTGTTTGTTAAGTACCTCTTCATTGGAGCACACAAACAAACATTATACAAAAGTCACAATCCGCCCAGGAACATCCGATATGTAGCAAACAAATGACGAGCAGCAGATAAGCCATAGCAGCATGGAGGTAGAGCAACAGTACAAGACAAACCACACACAAAATAGTTGTATATTTACAGCCCAGAAAGATTTTCTCATATCAAGGAGTGAACTATTAATAGACAGACGCGTTTGTATAAACGTAACTTAATGTTTGAAACTCAACAGGAACGGTGCTTCAGCTCGTGTGTGTGTGTCTACAGCACAGGCATAAATATTCAGAAATTACTTAAAATTCAACTATTCACTCTAAAGTCATACTGAACATCAACAGACACAGCCAAGCCGACGATCGATCAAACGCAAATGTATCGGTTTGTAATCAAATTCCATCCGCGCTGTATTTATCGATGAAGTTTGCGAAGCGCGAGCGAACGTGCAATTAAAAATTAAATACCCGGAGCCTCAACAATGTTTTACAAAAATATGCCAAAAATAAATGACGTCGGCTCGGGAGAAAATATCAAGGGTGTTATTACTACGAATCACTCTTGTATCATCTGCCATATCGATCAGCGGCCGAACGAGCGGTATTAATGATCGGGATCTCATTAAAAAACATGCACACATCAGACCGTGCAGCTACATTATGAGGACTTGCAGAAAAAAAACGAGCAGTTGCCACCAAAAACTTTCCAGCGCCGCATTAGTCAATTTCACAAGGAACCGCCGTCACATTCCAGCACCGACTAAGCGCAAACCTACCGTGGGAGCCCCACGCCACCGTTCCCGGTCTTTCTCCTCTTGATCTGTTGTTTTATTATTTTTTCCAATTTTTTTCTCTAATTTTTCTTTTTCGGGGCCTGAGTGTCTCGCGCTCCTCAGGCTGCAGCAGCAGAGTTATGGGGCGCGCGAGCATTGTGGGAGTGTGACGTCAGGCCACTTTCACAAACTTTTCACAGGGGCTGGTAAACTGTTGTGCGCGCGCGTGCGTGCGTGTGTGCGTGTTGTGTGGTTTTTTTTGGGTTTGTAGTTTACACACCGTTATAATTAATGGTGGATAGCGGCTGGACAGATGAGTCTCATCGCTCTATATCGAAAGTAAAAGGATTAAGACAACCGATAGCGTTTTTAAATTATTTAATGCAGGCATGTTTAATGCAAGGTGACTAAGTCAACAAGCTCTTTATTTTATACCTAGGACGCCGCGCTGTTTTGTAATGCAATACACACTTTTATCGTGACTCTTTTGATATAGGTAAATCTCTATTTAAGTAGTCTTCATAAGTAATTAAAAGCTGGATTAAACGATTCATTTAATGTGTTGACATAAGTATGGAGGAAGTATAATGAGTTGCATGAAGTTTATTTGATGCTTTTCTAAATTTTGATTGGATCAAATTCTTTAATTTCAGGCAACCAGGTTACTTGCTTTTTTAAGTTAAACCATCAATTATTTTGCAATGTATGTTTGCTGCATTTTTAGATAAAAAAAAAAACGTTGTTAAAGGTTACACCTTAAAAATTATTGTGACCGGTTAAATAAAGGAAACATTTCAGTGTATCATTTATACAAATATAAGAAACTTATTTTATTGGAGGTTTTTGTTCCTATGTAGGCTAATGTTTATGTTTTGGAAATAGAAAATAAAAATGAGCATTTGTGTCACTGTTTATTTAAACTATAATTTCAGTCTAATTAATAATTAAATATATATTTAAAAATAAAATACATTAGAAATCAACCACACTTGAACTATAAATGGTCATACAACCTTTATTAACCAATCATAAACAAACTTCTTCAAAACCTTTATCAAAGTCCTGTTGAGGTTTTCTGCCCTGACATTAAAAACTATGCATCTATTTTTATTTTCCAAATGTTTGTGTTGTAGTCACTGGAGAACCATTTAATAAGCAAAAACACAAAAAATAATAATTAATCCAACAAAAGCATTGAGAGGATGATTGTTATATGGGGAATGCATGTTAAATGATTCTGTATAATCTCAAACAGAAATCGAGATATCAGGCATAAACATGTTCATTCACAAGCAAACAAACTTTGGACTTGAAACGTCTGGAGTGTGCTGTTGATGTTTTCTCACTATAAATCTGGTCAAATTTAATTCTCAAATGATTATTGAACAAAATAACTTCTCATAGGCTAAGATAATTAATCAAGGCTATTAACTTCAAGTGACATTCTACACTGCTTGAGCGATTAAATATGAGTGGTTGGACGCCTGAAGAGAAAGTTTGATGAGGGCAGGTCCCACGTGTAGTTTCCGATGCTGCATTTCACCTTGTGTTTTGGGGGAAGAATCACTTCCAGGGCAAACCAGCCCGTTTCCTCACCACCCCAACCCCTCCGCCCAGCGGGTGTGTGTGTGTGTGTGTGTGTGTGTAGGGGGTGGGGGAGCAAGGGTCTTCAATAAGCCTCTCGACATGCTCAATGCAAAGGGGCGAAACCTTTCCGAGTTTTTATGTTTAAAAGAGAAAAAGAAAGAGAAGAAACCCCTCCAGGAGCGTTTCTATCACCTGAGTGAAATTAAATGTTTTCACGAAGGTCTCAGTACTTTTTTTGCTGAATGTGAATTAATGAGATTTGTTGTTAAACTGCTCAAAAAATGTACGCGGAAAATGTTTGGATACTGAATGATAATTTGGAGTGATAATATCAGGTAGTTTTGAAACGGAATTGTTGCGGGTTTGGTGAGTTCATGACATGGCAGTTGAAGATCAAGAGATGTTAAGCTTTAAGGATATAGGCTACATCGGAATCGCTTGTAAAATATTTATGCTGAGTTTCTTATTAGCCTTTTCCTTTTAATTCACACGTATCCTCGACTTCCTCGATATAAAATATCATTAAATAGCTGGGTTATTCTTTGATACTTGGATATCGGTATTGAAACATTGTTTTTCTAGCCTTTTCCCTGACAAAAGTATGTTAGGCTTTATATATAAATATATATATATAAACAGAAAACTTGGTACTTGAAAACGTTTCGTTAAAAGATTATCCTCGTCTAACAGTCGGTTGAGAAGAACTTGAAAAGCAACAGATCATGGACTTCACTTATAATTTGAACAATAAAAGTGGAAAAACTGACACTTAAAACTACTTCCGTTGATGTAACATTGACTAATCTGTTTAAATCATTTTAAATCATACATTTTAATTAAATAACACTAATTTATTTAGATGTTATACCACATAAATCACCTTTTTAGACTATATATAGACTTTTATACAGCATAATTGACAAACAATGCAACAGAATAACAAACGTGCTACAATTTGTACACCACATTAAATGTAGACTAATTAGATTAAGTCATATTTCAAAAGACGTTATGTGTGCAGTCATGGAAAAAAAGATCAAAAGGGAAAACCCAAATGACTGTCAATTATATGTGGTATGAGATGATTAAAGGTTAAGGACTGGGGTTTTTATACAATTAAAAAAGACACAGAAAGAACCCCAAATTACTCATTGATCAAATAGAAAGTGGATGAACTTCTTGCAAGTTGCACCTATTTTTATTTTCCTAAATTTTTAAAGATGCTGAAGATCAGATGCATCAGATTTTCTTTAAGTGAAGAACAATTAAAATAGCAAGAACAAATACATGTATTACAGCTATTACACAGGATTATATTACATATGGTTAACTGAATAAATGTTCTTAAACTTGCTTAATGTGAGGGACATTAAAATCATTTAAAATGTGTTGTGACCATTTTTTATTTAATGCTTTTTTTAAGAATTTTAAGGATGAACTGACTAAATTTTTAGTAATTGTGTATTGCTTTAAAACGGCTGGTGTTCATGCTAAAACAAAGTTTATTATTTTTTATTATTTTATAATAAATAAATATATATATATATATATATATATTTTTTTAATAAAGGTTCTTTATTGGCCTTCCATTAAGAACATTTGGCATCCATGGAACCTTTCCATGGCACAAAAGTTTCTTTAGAATTTTCAAATGTTCTTCAAACTAAACTAAATAAAATATGTTTTTTTTTAAGAACTGTTGACTGATAAGTTCTTTGAGGAACTTAAGTTCTTCTATGGCATTGCTGTCAAACCTCCCTTTTGGAACCTTTATTTTTAAAGTGTTGCCTCTACATTTTTCAAGACATTTTTAAAACGACATATTTTTCAAACACAGTTTATGTGATCCTGTACAGTTGTGTTCCTTTCTTCTTCTGCTTAGTAAATTCTATTGGTGAAATGCATCACTGTATGTGTCTATTTTTATGAAATGAGAAACATAAATGTAAATATAAAGTCATGATGCGTTACTCATTGAAAATTGATGATTAGTTTATATGGTTCTTCCACCAAAATATCCATATATCAGGCGACAGAAGGATGTGAAGAGAGGGTCAGGTAAACTTCACACGCCGTAAAGTCAAGGTGAGAGGCTGATGTTGTGAGCAGCTGTAGTTTATCAAAGCAAAAGACTTCAAATCTCTACATCAGTTCATGAAATATAATAGAAAGATAACTTTATTAACAGTAGGCTAGGAAAACCAAACAAACACGTTATTTACAGCATTAAAGAGATGTATCATGAACCTGTCATACATAAACATGCATTATTAAATTGAAACATTAAAGAAAGTCCTGATTGCTTTGTATAATTTAGGGAGACTGAGGAAAGAACATGCAAACACAATCACATTTTAGTGTATAAAGCTGCGATTGAAATGATAAAGACATTCCGATATCATGGAAAGATATGCAGTGCGAAATATCTCCTTACAGGTTATGAGATGATTCAGAAAGTAACACTTTACAATAAAGTTAGTTTGTTGACAGTTAATGTATTAACTAACATGAACAATGTGCAATTCATTTGTTACTACCTATTTATGAATCTTTCTTAATGTACTTAATAAAAATACAGCTGTTCATGTTAGTTCAGAGCATGAACTAATAAAGTATTAGTAAAGGTTGAAATAAACATTAACAAAGATTAATAAAAGCGGTATATGTGCAATTCATTATTAGTTCATGCTAACTTAACATGTTCAACTGATGTTAACAAATGAACCTTATTGTAAAGTGTTACCGAATTCAGAATGTTTATCCAAGGACATATTCATATTCACCAGTTAAGATTGAGAAATTAGTTTTATCATATTTTGCTGCATGGGGAAAAAAGTAACATTGCTAAGCTTTCTTTCACTGTAAAAAAATATTGTTGGTTTAACTTAAAAAAGTGAAGTAACCTGGTTGCCTTAATTTTAAGTTCATTGAAATGGAGAAAGTGAGTTGATACAATGAAGGAGATTGATTTAATCATCAGAAACTCGATAACTAAATACATTATTTAAGTTGATTTGACAAAAGAAACATGTGATTACTAATCATGAAAAGATTTTTTTTACAGTGTTGTAATACACTGTAAGTTTCCTAAAATGTGGTGTGATGAATGATTCAAAAGTGCCGCATATTTACAATGAAGTGACTATTGATATTTAGGTGAATTTAAAGCTTGCCTAAAACTAAAGTAGTTTGAAAACACTAAATAAATACGCTGAAATGTAGAACACGACTTGATTAAGTCCAGAAGGATGTCGTTTAGAAATCAAAGAGTTCATTTAATTTGGGAAGTTCTTTCTCTCTACACACACAAACAAGCCTACACAGCTTCTGTTAGACATCAGCATCTGCACACATTTTGGTCAGAATGTTTTGACATCTTTGTCTTTTAGTTCTTAACCCGAACCCGTTTAACCCGCCAGCTGAAGACTCATGAAATGCTTGTGTGTTTATTTATTTATGTTGTTTTTTTCTGGACTTTTGCGGCTGGGCTCGATTCAGGTTGATTACAGTGGAGTGGTGGTCTGTCATTTAGACGCTCCAGATCGATTTTAAAGTGCTCTGTGAAACGCCACACACCACACTGCCGGCCCAGTAAAACCTCTCCTCTCTCTCCACCTCAAAAGTGCTTGTAAAAAAAAACCCTATTATGAGGAACAAGGGGAGAGTGAGTTTCAAAGCAAAGTCAACCCTCCATTCCTGCAAGACCAGCTCCTAATTGCTCTCTGATTAACCATGGGACTCACAAAGCCAATATTTGGCTCTTTATACGAATGCCATGATGACAGGAAACAGAACGGGGGAAACACGCACATGCACACTAAAAAAAAGCCTGACAGAAGTGTTTGAAGGGCATTGGGAACATCTGTGGCTGTTTATGAGTAACTAGCCGGTAGTCAAACCTCTAACAGGTTTAGGTGTCATCCTAATTCCTCCCGTTTTCCTTCTGTTGATTCTTTCCTCTCAACGTACGCTTCGGTAAATTGGTTTTATGCAAAATCCAACACGTTTACCAGGTGAATCCTTCCACCTTCTACACAAGTTATACCAAAGCCCTGCAAAAAATACATGACAACAATGGCAATTAAGCAAGGGGTGATTTGTACACATCTGGAGTGGATTTCCTCACCAGAACGGTCCCTGGCGCACAAAATCAGCTCTTTTGCTGCCTTCTCCCCTCAATACTGTTGAATCGGGGACTGTTGCATGTTTTTTATGTTTGGTTAAAAGCAGATGGTTGGTTTATGTTAGCTCAGGAAGGCGATAAACAGCTTCGAAGCACTGTCAAACCACCGATCACGGAGAGCTCTGCGTTCAGAGACTGGGGTTGGGTGATGACAATATTCAACACATGTGACTAAAGGTGCATCTGAAATCACACGTCTGAGTCGGTATACTACGTGATGAGGAACAAACTTTGTGACCATTAAAAAAAGTTAGTTTTAGGCCTTATCTGTGTGGTGTGAGAACATGTGTCACGTGACTCATGACATCAGTGTCTCTGCGCTGCCAGTCACAACTTAATGGGATAGTTACGTATTACATTTTCACCGAATTTTTAAGGAGTACTATGAATTCGGACCTACTATTTTAACAGTTTTTCATCAGCAATGTTCAGATGTATAGGGAAAGCATGCGTTTAATGCTTTTCTAAGGAAAAGGAATGTGAAAAATACTGTGAATAGATTTTCTGGTAAATCTACAATATTTTCTTCATGTGGTATCTAAATGAACTGGTTTTATTGACGTAATAACAGTCTTTAATATGAACAAATGGTCGATTTCAAACTAATTTCTCAAAAACGAACCCAATTAACAGTATTTTTTTAAAATCAATTATGTTGCTTTTGATGCCTAAATGAGTTAGTTTTTTTCTTAATTTTTTTAAGAAAAAAATTAAGATAAAAAGTAATTATTTTACATAAAAAAGATTACATCACCTTACATTCTAAAAAAGAGCTGCCTTATATTTTTAAGTACAATCTACTTAGATTTTTAAGTCATTTCGACTTAAATTATGTTAAACTGACTTAAAATGAGTTTACCTTACAAAAAAAGTTAAACAACTTTTACACGTCTGAGTTGGTATACTACGTGATGAGGAACAAACTTTGTGACCATTAAAAAAAGTTTGTTTTAGGCCTATATGAATCTGTGTGGTGTGAGAACATATGTCACAGTCACGTGACTCATGACATCATAGTGTCTCTGCGCTGCCAGTTACAACTTCATGGGATAGTTACGTGTTTATCAGATGCACACATTTCACCGACTTTTTAAGGAGTACTATGAATTCGGACCTACTATTTTAACAGTTTTTCACCAGCAATGTTCAGATGTATAGGGAAAGCATGCGTTTAATGCTTTTCTAAGGAAAAGGAATGTGAAAAATACTGTGAAGAGATTTTCTGGTAAATCTACAATATGTTCTTCATGTGGTATCTAAATGAACTGGTTTTATTGACGTAATAACAGTCTTTAATATGAACAAATGGTCGGTTTCAAACTAATTTCTCAAAAACGAACCCAATTAACAGTATTTTTTTTAAATCAATTATGTTGCTTTTGATGCCTAAATGAGTTAGTTTTTTTCTTAATTTTTTAAAGAAAAAAATTAAGATAAAAAAGTAATTATTTTACATAAAAAAGATTACATCACCTTACATTCTAAAAAAGAGCTGCCTTATATTTTTAAGTACAATCTACTTAGATTTTTAAGTCATTTCGACTTAAATTATGTTAAACTGACTTAAAACGAGTTTACCTTACAAAAAAAGTTAAACAATTTTCACACGTCTGAGTCTGGTATACTACGTGATGAGGAACAAACTTTGTGACAATTAAAAAAAGTTTGTTTTAGGCCTATATGAATCTGTGTGGTGTGAGAACATATGTCACGTGACTCATGACATCATAGTGTCTCTGCGCTGCCAGTTACAACTTCATGGGATAGTTACGTGTTTATCAGATGCACACATTTCACCGACTTTTTAAGGAGTACTATGAATTCGGACCTACTATTTTAACAGTTTTTCACCAGCAATGTTCAGATGTATAGGGAAAGCATGCGTTTAATGCTTTTCTAAGGAAAAGGAATGTGAAAAATACTGTGAAGAGATTTTCTGGTAAATCTACAATATGTTCTTCATGTGGTATCTAAATGAACTGGTTTTATTGACGTAATAACAGTCTTTAATATGAACAAATGGTCGGTTTCAAACTAATTTCTCAAAAACGAACCCAATTAACAGTATTTTTTTAAAACAATTATGTTGCTTTTGATGCCTAAATGAGTTAGTTTTTTTTTTCTTTTTCTTAATTTTTTAAAGAAAAAAATTAAGATAAAAAAGTAATTATTTTACATAAAAAAGATTACATCACCTTACATTCTAAAAAACAGCTGCCTTATATTTTTAAGTACAATCTACTTAGATTTTTAAGTCATTTCGACTTAAATTATGTTAAACTGACTTAAAATGAGTTTACCTTACAAAAAAAGTTAAACAACTTTTACACGTCTGAGTTGGTATACTACATGATGAGGAACAAACTTTGTGACCATTAAAAAAAGTTTGTTTTAGGCCTATATGAATCTGTGTGGTGTGAGAACATATGTCACGTGACTCATGACATCATAGTGCCTCTGCGCTGCCAGTTACAACTTCATGGGATAGTTACGTGTTTATCAGATGCACACATTTCACCGAATTTTTAAGGAGTACTATGAATTCTGGACCTACTATTTTAACAGTTTTTCACCAGCAATGTTCAGATGTATAGGGAAAGCATGTGTTTAATGCTTTTCTAAGGAAAAGGAATGTGAAAAATACTGTGAAGAGATTTTCTGGTAAATCTACAATATGTTCTTCATGTGGTATCTAAATGAACTGGTTTTATTGACGTAATAACAGTCTTTAATATGAACAAATGGTCGGTTTCAAACTAATTTCTCAAAAACGAATCCAATTAACAGTATTTTTTTAAATCAATTATGTTGCTTTTGATGCCTAAATGAGTTAGTTTTTAACTTTTTTTATAAAAAAGTAATTATTTTACATAAAAAAGATTACATCACCTTACATTCTAAAAAACAGCTGCCTTATATTTTTAAGTACAATCTACTTCGATTTTGAAGTCATTTCGACTTAAATTATGTTAAACTGACTTAAAACGAGTTTATCTTACAAAAAAAGTTAAACAATTTTCTTAAATTATTGTGATGAGTTTAAAGCAATGCAAAAACATGTTGTCGTAACTTATTGATCATATAATTGTTTTGCAGTGCAGAAGTAACAACTACACCTTTTATTTTAAAGGGAAAGTTCACCTGTTAATGAAAATTATGACATCATATTTTTATATATTATTTATAGCCGGACTTTCATTTACTCACCTTCATGTTGTTCCATATGGACTTTCTTCTGTAGTCAGATATTTGATGAATGTTTTAACTGTTATTGGACCCTATTTATTGTATGGATAAAATATAGAAACTTCTTTTGCGTTGAGCAGAAGAAAAGAAAATAATTTTGGAAGTTTGGAATGACTTGAGGGCGAGTAAATTATAAATACATTTTCATTTTGGGCATGAAATAGAATAAAATAAAAGTAAAATAAAATAAAATAAAAAGTAAAATAAAATAAAAAGTAAAATAAAATAAAATAGAATTAAAAAAAAGTAAAATAAAATGAAATTAAATTAAATGAAAACGAATCAAACTGACGACATGAGGTTGCACCAAAAAAGTAATTTCCGGGTCAGGTGAGACATGACTTCATGTCGTCATTTTTTACATAACAACGAAATTAAGCAATCTTTTGCTGTTCCCTTGTTGTGTCAGCATTTGCTGTGGAAGTTTTGTATTTAATGGCTCTCAAATAAGGACCAGATAGCTAGAGGGAAGTGTGTGGGAAGGTAAGTTAGACTAAACCCTAAGGTAACAGCAAGAACCTGCAGTATCAGCAGTCTAGCAGTCACTGAAGTGACTCTGTTCAGCACTGATAAGAGACTCGGGTGGACCCAGCAGATGCACCCATAACCCGTCACACACTCTTAATAATCTTTAGAAACAGATAACTCGATGTTCGTAAGATGATCCTGATCCAGCATTTGATGTGCCATATGATTTATCCCTGCGGTTTCAAAGCCATAAAGTCGTCACTAACACGAGTGTGAAATTATGTACAGGAAGGGATGAGCGCTTGCATTCTCATAGAGGAAACATTTGTTCTCTCTGAGTTGCTGTTCCCCTCTCTCATCATAAGAGTTAAGCGCAGGCTTGCTCGAGCACACAATGAGAATGAGAAGCGATTGTTTTAACCTCTTTCTCGTGGCCTTTGAAGATGTGATTCGCTTCCTCACCTGAAAGAAGTTTCAGAACTCTGCACAGTTATGAGCGAGAGCAACCCAGGCCTGCTCTGCTTTGTTATCATCACAGTCATCTCTAACAATGAAAAACAGTGTCTGCTGTGTGCACATGTGAACATTTCAATGGAGGGGGGATGGGCCAGGTCATTAGAGCAGGAATAAAGGGAGGGCAGTAGACACAGGAAACAGAGAGACATGTTGACAGAGTGCAGGAGGAAATGTTGAGAGATTTGACAAGAGAATGGAGGTATATGCATAGGTATATACGGTCCTAACGGCTTGCCCACCAAACCCCTACTGGTCATTCAGTGATGGCCATCTACTGACCAGACCCTGTTCGGTTGGACATTATCATATTTCCTGCAGAAGTCGCTCCTGATATGCTAGCTTGACCATGTTGCATCAATGATAACCTGATTGGCAGTTATCACTCAGTGTAGTCATAGGTACCAGGTAGGGCCTACATTAAACAACACTGAACATTGTAAAAAAAAAATGTAGGTGCTTCATGTGGTAATATATAAACTAACTGATATAAAAAAATAGTCTTTAATATGAAAAATAATAACTGGTTTCAAACTTTTTTTTTTTCAAAAACTCTTTAATTGGTTGGCCAAACTGATAGCCCCTAAATGAAAATTATTGTTGGGCAGGTTGAGATGTTCAAACAATCAATAGACAGTTAGTGCCACAGGGTAACAGATTTCACATTTTTCAGGTAATTCAATCTAAATGGGTTACTTTTAGTTCTTTTTACATATTAAGATAAAAAAAGAAAGTATCTTAACATAAAAAGAGCGTATAAAGTTACTCCCGTTACTCACTTTCATGTATAGGCGTAAAGAGTACCTCAAACTTGATAAGTACAAATAAGTTACAGCGAAACTGACTCACCTATTCTACGACTTGAGTAAAAGTGTTAGATCTGATTTTAGCAGTACTTAAAAGCATAGTTCACCAACATTTTTTTATTCTGTCATAATTTACTCACCTTTATGTAGAGGTGTAAAGTACCTGAAAACTTGAAAAAGTACAGCTAGATAAGTTACAGCGAAACTGACTCACCTATTCTACGACTTGAGTAAAAGAGTATCTGATTTTAGCAGTACTTAAAAGGATAGTTTACCTAATTTTTTTTTATTCTGTCATTATTTACTCACCTTTATGTTGTCACCCAAACCTATCTGAGTTTCTTCTGTTGAACACAAAAAAGATATTTTGAAAAATGTTGGTAACCAGACATTTGATGGGCCTCATTGACTTCCATAGTCTGGTTACCAACATTACATGCCTGAGATTCACAACTATACCTGCTCATGCACTCAAATTTGTGTAAAGTATAGTCTTGTTGACAAGTTTGCGTGAACAAGGACAAAATGCACAAGTTCTAGTACCTTTAATGCCATGTAGATAGAGATAACACTTCTTTTGTAGCAGAAATAAACGGCTGTAGAAAGAATTATGTGCCCTGCAAAATGTAAGGAGTAACTGGATTACTCATTACAAAAACTGGAGTAGAGAGTGCATATGCTTATTAAAAAATGTAGTTAAATAGAGAGTAAAAGTTGCTCAAATCTTCAGTCAAACTACAAAGAAGCCAAAAAGATACTTTAGTACAGTAACTAACTAGGCTACATTTACTCTACACCATTTCGTTTCAAACCTGTTCCGTTTTCTTTGTCAATACAATATCAACTGACAGCATTTGATCCTTTTTATTGAACAAAAACACTGAGACATATTTCAAAACTCTAATGGGGGCTATATATTTCCAATTAGCATTGTGAGCTAGATGATCGAACATTGGTGACAATGGTCTCTTCATGATCAACTTGGGCTCACAATGCTTTTGGGAAATGCAGCCCTGGTCATTCAGCGATGGCCATCTACTGACCGGACTCAGTTCAGTTGGGCATTATCATATTTCCTGCACAAGTTGCTACTGGTATGCTTGACCATGTTGCATCAGTGATAACCTGATTGGCAATCATCACTGAATTTATAGGTACCAATTGCATCACTTGCATTACTGTTATATGACATGCACATTAGTGTGAGTGTCAGATTTACATTTTATTGATCTGATGGAAGTACCACATGTACATACCCACTCAAATTAATCAGTACATGCCAGGGCCATTTTTAGCCATGTGGAGTGCGTGTGTGAATTCCCGTGGAGGGGGATGGATTATGACCATGTTGCACACACATGTTGCTTTTAATGACGGGTTTTAATAAAAGAGCTTTGGATTAGGCATAAACTCTTTTTCATTTATGGAATATCACATTATGATCATTGAATATCACCAGCTGAGCTTCAATGAAAATATGCTAGTTGTGTTATCAGAGCAGATTGCTCAGAAAATAAAAGAGATATATGAAGTTTCAGTTTAGTACATTTCAAATATACAAATTTCAAATGTAATATCAAATAGCACACCACAGTTAAAATTATTATGAAGTACTTGTGCTTGTGCTTTAGGCAATATGTTGGTCAACATTTTAAAGCATGGCAAAAAAATAATAAATAATTATAATTTAGAATGTGCTTATATGTTAAATACATAGTATGTCCTGTCAAAAATAAACTAATCAACTGTTCATGCACATATCAAAATAATGAATCCTTATAACTTTGAAATTTATATGATTAAATCTCTTGGCCTACTTTAAAAATAATACTTTGTATGGAAAAATAATTTTCTTTTCAAGATGTTTCCGACTCTAACTTTGAACCTATTATATACAATGGCCCATATAACCTTTTGACCAGGATTTGTTTCCAGGTGACTAAAAATAGGTTTTTGACTTTCATTTATTGGGCCGTTCCCATTCACATATTGCCTTTCCAGACAAAGAATGTTTTTCACAATATAAAACAATTCACAGTTTTATTTGAATGATGAGGCAGGATGCTTTTCAGATCATTTTGAAGAAAAAGCTCTAGGCCGCAACATCCATTAGTCAAAAGTCTTGTGGACGCATATTTAGTATGTGTTTTGTGGCATTTTTTCAGAAACGTTTTAGTTTTTTTTCAATAACCACGCATAAACAAAATTCTCTCAAACACAAACATGTACATACATGTTGCTCACATATTATGGTATTCCTGTTTCTACTAAATATAGTGTAATTTCACCTGTGCCATTATGACCCAGTCTCATCCCAAGACGTCATATAACTGACGTCTTGGGACGTCTTTTGACCATACGTCAATATCCGCCTTTTCAGGGTCCCCTTAAACATCGGTTAGATGACGATCCTGGGACGTCATACAACGGACACTATACCTTTAACGTCAGTTAGGTGACGGGGTAAGTTTAGGTCAGGGGTAGAGTTAGGATGCGATGACGTCATCTAACCGACGTTTAAGGCGACCCTAAAAAGGCGGATATTGACGTATGGTCAAAAGACGTCCCAAGACGTCACTTATATGACATCTTGGGATGAGACTGCGCTGGCCATTAATATGTTTATAAGCAACTGAAAAAAGCACAAATGTCAGGGCATGTCAGAACATCTCAATGACCCCCAAAACACCTTAGACCCTCTGGGTTAAAGTGTTTTTTGACATTATTGAAAAAGTGAACTTTTCAAACTTTTCCCGCACTTTCGTCAGGAGTCTGCGTCCACTGTGAGGAACTGTCTATGTCGACCCTGCGGGCTCATCTAAACCTCTTTGGTGCCGAACCGAGACAAATTCTCTCGCAATTTCGCCCGAGGGACTGGTTTATGTCTCTCGATCTGAAAGACACTTATGTCCAGATTCAGATTATACCCCATCACAGGCCGTTCTTGAGATTCGTATTCGACGGCCAGGCTGTATGAGTAAACCGTCCTCCTGTTCGTTCTGTCCCTAGCACCCCGTATGTTCACGAAGTGCATGGACGCAGCTCTCACCCTCTTGAGAATTCAGGGTGTGTGAATTCTGAACTATTTGGACGATTGACTGATTTTAGCACAGTCAGAGATAGAAACTATGCTCCTGGAAAGCTTGGGTCTCACAGTGAACTGGACCAAGAACTCATTACTGCCCATCCAGTCAATTTCCTTTCTAGGAATATAACTGGACTCTGTGGCTATGAAGGCTCGCCTGTCGACAGAGTGTGCGCGCCGTGTTCGACACCTAGCCACATCTTTTACCAGAAGGTCAACACCGCCTCCCTGAAAACATTTCAGAGGATACTGGGCTGTATGGACTGGGCTTACTGTGTATGCTCCCGTTACACGCTGGTTGAACGCCTGCGTACCTCACCGTGGATGGACGCGCGGCTACAAGCAGGTCAGAGTGTCTCAGAGCTACATTTCAGCTCTGCAGCCGTGGTTAGCAGCCAAATGGTACCAGCAGGGGGTGACTATGGGAGTTATATTGCACTGAAAGGTCATCTCGACAGATGCCTCCAACTCAGGTCAAGGGCAAACCAGTCTTCGGCCTGTGGTCAGACCAAGAGAAACGCCTTCACATAAACTGTCTGGAGATACTGGCGGTCGAGAACGTGCTAGAAGAGCTTCCTCCCGTTCAAAACAGGACAACATGTCTGTTGTGTCCTACGTGAACCGCCAGGGCTAAATTACTGTCCAGCCAGCCTCACGCGATCTGACGGAATGCTTCCTTGTTTGGTCCCAGCACTTTCTACGCTCGCTGAGAGTGGCGCATGTGCCGGGGAATCTGAACGATGGCTTGGACAGACTGTCCAGGCACAATATTCCCCAGGGGAGTGGTCTCTACACCCAAACAGTCCAGTTGATATGGCGTTCTGTTCAGAGAGTGAAGTACAAGTGTACATTCAACAAAATTAGGTACAGTTCTTTTTCACAAGGATCTCCAAGTCCATTAACATTTCTAACATGTGCAAATTACAAAAATAGTCTTTAAAAGTGATATTCGATATGCTCCAGAATGAGAAGATGAACTGAAAGGCCAATGTCTTTTAAAATTGTGTATATGTTAAATTGTCCGTGAAGATGACATGTACGTTTATTTTACTTATTAGTGTTTTCACTTTAAAGTTAAATGTATTGAGATGCATAATAGTAGTAAAGGCTTCATGTTTTAGACTGCATGTGACATCCAATTCAGTGCAGTCAATGGCTTACATATGATTCACTTTTGAGTAAATAACAGATTCTTATGACATAGTAATTGGTTTCTTCTACAAAGCTAATAAAAGAGTTAATTGCTCATCTAAGCAACTTAACACTTTTCTGAGTTGGTCTAAGATTTGAAACAAACAAACAATCAAAATACAAACAATAAAATAAAAAAAAAAAACACATCGGACAAAGCGAAAAGAAAACAAGTATTGTTTTCTGGTTAAAACCAGAAATGTCATCATCACATTTGATGATCAATCATCACATTTGATGATTTGATGATTGGCATTTGTGTCATTAAAACATGTATTGATCCGATTGACTATTATATATAATATATATATATAATTATATATATAAGAGTCAGACAGATCAATACATGTTTTAATGACACAAATGCCAATATATATATATATATATATATATATATATATATATATATATATATATATATATATATATATATTATATATATATATATATATGTCCAATGTAAGCATTAAATGCAATGTAAGCATAACATACAATTAAATGTTATTTTCTTTATATATATATATATATATATATATATATATATATATATATAAAGAAAGAAAATTATTTTTTTCTTGTTTCTTTATATGTATATATATATATATATATATATATATATATATATATATATATATATATATATATATATAAAGAAAAAGAAAATAACATTTCATTTTATGTTATGCTTACATTGTATTTAAATATCGCTAAATCTGTAAATAGTGCCTTTAAAGTTTCTCCAAATGTATAATACCACAATTCTAATTAACTAAATGTGTCGAATGTGTCAAAAGTCGAAAAAGTCTCCGGTATGTGAAGAGTTAACCTTAGCTTCGCAGTGCATTGTGGGATAGCAAATGAACAGCGATGGCGGCGAGACCAAAGCACCTGAAACTTTTCATTGTAACTTATTTGCATGTAACATTCCTTTCTCAGAACTGCTTTATCGACGCTGCAGACATGACGTGGGATGAAAACGGATACATTCTGTACTGCCCGTGCATGGGTAATGAGACCATAATACATCCGAGACATTGAGAATCACACATACAGATATAAAGCGCCTGTATCTGTGTTGTGTTTGAAAAATAAACACATTTCTGTGGTGTGTTCCTCTTTAGGTCGGTTTGGAAACCAAGTGGATCATTTTCTTGGATCACTGGCTTTTGCTAAAATGCTTAACAGAACACTCGCGGTTCCGCCGTGGATTGTTTACCGTCATCACTCCCCCCTTTAAAAACGTAAACACAACACACGTCACTTCTTTGACTGCACATTTCTTCTGTCCCTGTACACTTTTGGGAAGTCTAGCTTTAGCTGATAGGGTTTTGGGACAGATTTGCTAGTTTATAGCTGCTGCATGTTGTTCATTATCTTTCAAACCAGTGTTATCGTTGTATAATTTATGAATGCTTATTTGTATAGTTTTTATATATTAATTTTTATTGTATTTAAATTTTATTTTATGCTAGTATTAATATTTTATGTTGTTTCATCTTTGTTTTAATTGATGAATATTCCAAAGTCTAAACTGATTTTGAGTTATTCCAAACTGTAGACCAACTAGCTACCAGCTGGTTTAGGAACATAGAGGATGATGAGCCTCGTAATGACCAGCTGTCACACTAATAGTGTAGTACATGTGGAAAAAAACAATTAATTGATAATGTATGGTATGCTCCTGTGTCTCTTAAACAGGTGCACGTCCCTTACAGTGAGTTTTTCCAGTTGGAGCCAGTGAAGCAGTACCACCGTGTGGTCAGTCTGGAGGACTTCATGGAGCACTTGGCTCCTGAGCACTGGCCCCGTGGTCAGAGATTTGCCTACTGCTTCGAGTCCGCATCTCACAGGAGCGAGGATAAAAAGAGCTGTCCGATGAAGGTAATATGGATGTTTATTCTTCAAGGTGCATGAAGTGCAATAGTTGACGATTGCAATGTAAAATACTGTAAGTTTATGCTCTGCTTTAGACTGCAGACATGTAACTGATGTGGAACTGTTGGATTTGTTGCTCTAGCTTTTACACTTCTTAATTTATATCTTTTTTGCTGGACTTTCACAATAAGAAAATATATAAAAGGGATGTTCACCCAAAAATTTAAATTCATTAATGACTTTACTATCATTATTATCATGTCGCTTCCAAACCCTTAAGACAATTTTTTAATCTTCGTAACACAACTGAAGATCTTTTTGATGAAATCTGAGAGCTTTCTGTCCTCCATTGACAGATACATAACTACCTCTTTGACGATTCCAAAAGTTCATAAAGAGATTGTAAAACTAATCCAAATGAATAGAGTGGTTTGATCCAAATTTTCTGAAGAGACCTGATCGCTTTATATTATAAACACATTGAATTTAGGCTTTTATTCACAAATAAACATTGATCAGCGAACATAAACAGAAGCTCAATCCAAACTTGCTTAAGGCACGAGAACGAACCACTTGTGTAAGCTCAACTGCTGCATAAAACATGAGGGTGAACCTCATTGGTTCTTGATGAAGCTCAAACTTGCTGCGTAATACATGAGGATGAACCACATTTGTTCTTGCACGTCAAGCGAACATTTACTTGAGCTTTCATTTACCACAACAGACGTGTGAGTTGATGAATGTTGACATGTGATTAACAGCCTAAATTCAATCTGTTCATCAGCGATCGTGTCTCTTTAGAGAATTTTGGACTAAACCGCTCAATTCATTTGTGATGCGATCTGGGAAAACCAGTCGAATGTCACGCTGGTAAAAAGATCTTGCTTGAAAGATCTTGCTCGCCTCTCAATCGTCCAATTTCAAAACGATGAATTTTGAGTTTGTAAGTTTTCGAATGATACCTAATCTATGATGATTACTAAAATACATGATATGAAAAAAGGCAATAAATAAAGAGTGCCAGTCATCCCGTTAACAGAACGTGACAGTTAATTAAACCGTTTTTTCTCAAAATTCCGTTTCTGAAAGTCATAGCGATCAGCTGACTTCAGATAACCATAACTTTTGTTACAGAAAAATGATAAAAGAAATAAAAACAAAATAAAATCAAATGATATTGTCGGCCCAGGGTTGAGTTCACAACTAAATAAATCTCTGCTTGAAGGAGCTATACCCTCGAGTTTGAAAATTTACTCTATTACGCCTGTTCTAAAACAAACCTCAATTGATGCCTCTATCTTATCCAACTACCGTCCTATATCCATTGTGCTGCTTATTTCTAAGGTATTAGAGAAAATTGTATTCGAACAGCTTCAAACTTTCTTAAATGATAATTTCATATTTGAAGAGTTTCAATCAGGGTTTAAAGCACTGCACAGTACAGAAACTGCCCTTACAAAAGTTCTTAATGATATTTATATGATTACAGATTCGGAGAAGTCCGTTATTTTAGTTATGTTAGATTTGTCTTCTGCTTTCGACACTGTCTGACCACACGATTCTCATTTCTCGCCTTGAGTCTTACGTGGGACTAGGGGGTGTGGTCCTGAGCTGGTTCAAATCTTTCTTAACAAATAGATGTTTTTCTGTAAAAATTGGAGGTTTTTCCTCCTCACTCCGAAATCTGTCTTGCGGTGTGCCTCAGGGCTCTATTTTAGCCCCTGTTTTATTCTCACTATATCTTCTTCCTCTGGGCTCTATTTTTTAGAAAACACAATATCTCATTTCACTGTTATGCCGATGACATGCAGATTTATATGCCTTTGTCTAAGAAAAATAAGAGTACCCTTGACAGCCTGACAATATGTCTTGAGGAGGTAAAAACGTGGCTTGCTGGAAATTTTCTGTTCTTGAACTCAGATAAAACAGAAGGTATTGTTTTTAACCCCTCAGAAACTAGGCAAACCTATTTTGACCTGGGATCTTTGGAACAATCTATTGCTCCCCAGGTACGGAATTTAGGTGTTATTATAGATAGCGCCCTTAAATTCGATAAACAAATCAGTGCTGTCGTTAGATCTAGTTTCTTTTATCTACGTTCTTTAGCGAAAATTAAATCATATCTCCCTGAACGATCGCTGAAGCTGGCTATCAATGCTCTTATCAATTCGCGCCTGGACTATTGCAACCATCTGTATTTCGGCGCATCAAAGTCCCAAACGGCCCGCCTTCAGACTGTTCAAAATGCTGCGGTGAGATTCCTTATGGGCAAAAGGAAATTTGATCATGTCACCCCCCGGCTACAGTCACTTCATTGGTTACCGATAAATTTTAAAATTGAGTATAAAATTTTTATCCTGGTGTATAAATCCTTAAATCTTTTAGCACCTGCATATTTATCTGATTTACTTCATTACCACTCCTCCACGAGACGTCTTAGATCAGAGACTAAACTTCTTCTTCGAATACCAAAAACAAGGCTAAAATCTAGGGGAGACACGTGCCTTTGAAGTGGCTGGTCCCACACTTTGGAACAAGCTCCCACTTTATATTAGAACTGCTTCCTCTCTGTCTGAGTTCAAGTCTTGTCTTAAAACTTATTTATTTTCTGTCGCTTTTAGTCTGGAATGAGTAGGCTATTCTGTTTTCTGAACTGATGTAAATTAGCTAAACAGTATTTACCTCCATGTGTACAGCATTTTGGTCGGCCAGGGGCCGTGTTTAAATGTGCTTTATAAATAAATAAACTAAAACAGATTTGGAAAGGGCTTGAATCCAGCTTTAATATGGTCTCAAAACCTGTAATATGTCAAATTTCACCATGTGGTGGGTTTTCCCAGATCGTATCACACATGGATTATGAACTTTTTAAAGATGACATATTATGCCCCTTTTCACAAGATATATTATAAAACTACCCTTTACCCCCAGATCATTTATTATAGCTTGTCAACTTTGCCCTTTTTTGGGTGTGACCAAAAATCGCTCTGTTTTGTGTGTGTCCCTTTAAATGTAAATGAGCTGCTGCTCCCTGCCTGGTCCTTTACATGAGCTTCAGATACTCCCGCAATAACAGACGTGAATTTCAGTCAAACCTCAGAAATAACACGTAGACAGCCTTACACAGAGACTCAGGAAGAGGTTCAACTTTTTGACTGCACCTGGATGTTTTTGAATGGTTAGTAGATGCAGGGGATATAGTTGTTTTGGAGTAACATTGATCCATCTCATCGACTTTGCATACTGTAATGTTTAACTTTTACACAAGTTGACAGTTCCCATGAAGTCTTGATTAGACAGCTGTGACATTTTCTGGTCAAATACTGTTTTATCTCCGTGCGTACTGTAACACTGTCATTGAAATCAATGGGGTCGCTGTGTCCATTTCTTTTACTGTCTATGGAGAAAGCGCTGTGGCAAGGAGCAGAGAGTTCGTTCAGGCCCTTTTTACACGAGAACGATCGCGGGTGAAAACGCAAAAAATTTTTATCGGGTTTGCCTTTCGTTTACACGGAGACGGCGTTTTGGGGCTTAAAACGCAAAAAGTGATGCCACCCTTTAGTGTGGAAATCTTTAAAAAAGCTCCACCGCCGCGTTCCCTTGTAAACAGTAAAAACGCAAAGGTCTGCTTGACAGCGAAGGTTGTACGCAGGCGCGCGGGTAGTGTAGTATGCACTCTTAGCCGCCTGGAGTGCATACTACATTAAATTTCACAGACTTTTGCGTCACCATTTGCACGTGGATTTCACACCCAAAACGCTCGTCTAAACGCAGAATAAAAAGTGATAACGCAACGCCACTTTTGTGTTTTTCTTCAGAATCGTTTCCGTGTAAACATAGCCTCAGAGTTTTGCGCTAATCACTCCGCCCAAGTAGCAGTGCTTCGCTGTCACTTATTGGGAGCAGTATGCTAGCTGGAGCCATTTACTTCAAGTCTTTGTGCTAAGCTAGGCTAGCGATGGGTGCGTCAGAAAGAGTAATAGCATGCACTGAGACAAAAAAACTTATTTATGGACTTTTCTAACTCTGAGGGATACGGTGAATAACCTAAAGTCCCAAAAACTGGGCGTGTTCCTTTAAGGCTGATCAATGATGGCACACACCATGGAAACACTGCCATCTGTTGGATTTTTAGCAGGTCTGCATGTTGTTTCATATCGCACAAATGTCATGACGGTGTACTTGTAATACAGCCTGTTGATTCTGATGCAGGTTGGAAATCCTTTTGGACCGTTCTGGGACCATATTGGAGTCGATTTTGACCGTTCTATTCTTTTCGGAGGGCTGTCATTTAGCTCCTATTACCAGCCGCACTGGATAAAGAGGTAAGATTAAGCTGAAAGGGGTGTAACGATACACAAAACTGACGGTTCGGTTTCCCACGGTTTTGACGTCTCTGTTCGGTTCGATTTGGTTCGGTTTAGAAAGCTAAAATGGCTTTTTTTTAAACAGTGGTTTAATGAAAAAAAGGTCTTTGTCTTTAAATTAATTCAGTTACAATTAAACATTTCACAAGGATTAAAAAAAATATGCTAATGTTGTGAACTATATTGAAGGCCGCACATTACTATAACATTAAATGTTGTAGCCTAGACTTTTAACCTAAATTCAGATGCCATTTATTTTTTTAGATATAATAATCAACACACAACACATTGTATGAAAACATGTAAACTGAACATAAGGCAGTTTTTACATTAACTTGTGTTTTTACTCTAATCATTTATACAGTTGTCATTTTCATGAAAGATATTTTAAACATAAATTAAATAAAGATATCATTAACAGGTTAAGTAAAATATAATATACAGGCTAACATAGTGCATTTATTTAGTGCAAACTAAGGTTCATTTATAGGAAGTTGTGGACACTGAATCACTTGCCTGCTGAGGTAAATATAATGCTAGTGACAAGCTAAAGCTTTGCTGTTTTATTGACTTCTTTCCGCGGCTGAAACACTGATTGAGCGATTACACGAGTTATGATGCCTTTCAGTAAGTGTACTGTATCTTTCAACATACCTTCAGGTGTCTTTTCTGTAACTGAGGAAAGATGATCGCGTTTACTCGCGCAACGCGCTGCCGCTTGAAATGAGGAGCCTAGTAAGTCTACAGCGATCTGTCACGTCACATCAAAGAGTGCCAAAACGCCATTTATTTTTTGAATTTCGTGATCGAATCTGAAAGATTACACCTTGCTTATTATCGAAAGTAACAAAACACGGAGCTTGTTATTTGGTGTTAATGGTGGTTAGGCTACAAAACTGAATTCGTTGTGCACTGTATACATAAGACATGAGGTCCATTGAGTTGGGCTGGGCGGGGCCGGGGTAGCAGGGGGCGGGGCGTGTTCGGTACGCAATGACAGTATCGCGATTCGAATCGTGAGTTCAGTATCGCGGTTTTTCGGTTCGAAAATCGTTACACCCCTATGAAATACTCACATTAATCAAAATGTGCACTCAAACTCCCTTCACTTTATTGTTCTCACTCTCAATCTCTTGTGTTTTTCTTTTTCTTTAGGTTTCCCCCAGCGGAGCATCCCGTTCTCGCTCTTCCAGGAGCCCCAGCTCAGTTCCCTGTACTGGAGGAGCACATTGGGCTGCAGCAGTATGTGGTGTGGTCTGACAAACTGGTACAGGAAGGAGAAGGCCATATCAACACCCTGCTAAGCAGACCCTATGTGGGCATCCATCTGAGGATTGGCTCTGATTGGGTAAGCTCTGTGTCCGTAAGCTTAAATAAAATATATACACTACCGGTCAAAAGTTTTAGATTGTTAAGATGTTTTATGTTTTTAAAAGAAATCTCTTCTGCTCTCCAAGACTGCATTTATATGATAAAAAAAAAACATTAATATTGTGAAATATTATTACAATTTAAAACAGCTGTTTTCTTTGTGAATATATATATTCAGCTTAAAATTCAGCTTTGATTACAGGAATAAATTACACTTTACTATATATATATATATATATATATATATATATATATATATATATATATATATATATATATATAGTAAAGTGTAATTTATTCCTTTGATCAAAGCTGCATTTTCATCATTATTACTCTGTCTTCTTTGTCACATAACCCTTCAGAAATCATTCTAATATGATGATTTGCTGCTCAATTAACATGTATGATTATTATCAATGTTGAAAACAGTTTTTTTACATTTTTATTTCAGGATTATTTGATGAATAGAAAGTTCAAAAGAACAGCTTTTATCTGAAATGGAAAGCTTTTGTTACATTAAACACTACCCTTTAAAAATGTGGGGGTCAGTAAGAATTTTTATTTTATTTTTGGGGAAAAAAAATAAGAAATCAATACTTCTATTCATCAAGGATGAGTTACATTGATCAAAAGTTACAGTAAAGACATTTATAATGTTAGAAAAAAATCTATTTTAAATAAATGCTGTTCTGTTTGCTGTATGCACAACTGTTTTTAACATTAAAAGTAATAATAATGTTTTTTGAGCATAAAATCAGCATATTAGAATGATTTCTGAAGGATCATGCGACACTGAAGCCTGGAGTAATGATGCTGAAAATTCAGCTTTTTTCATTGGAATAAATGACATTCTAATATATATTAACATAGAAAAGTCATTTTAAATTGTCATATATTTCACAATATTACTAGTTTTTTTTTTATAAAATAAATGCAGCCTTGGTGAGCTGAAGAGACTTCTTACAAAAAACATTAAACAATCTAAAACTTTTGACTGGTAGTATAAATAAACAGGCTATGGTTAATTATAGAAAACTAATCTAAATGATGTGAACCTCATCATAACATATTTGTGCTCCAACAGTATATCTGAATTAATGTGGCTGGTTTTATGAGATTCCCGAAGCACCAATACCAAGTGTAGGATTTTAGACCTAATGTGGCCTGAATGAGATGGTACTCATCATATCCTCTTAACTATTCTTTTTACCATTCCACACAGCAAAATGCCTGCAAGCTTTTGAATTCGGGTGATACTGGTCCTCACTTCATGGCGTCTCCGCAGTGTGTGGGATACGACCGTCAAACTGCCCTGCCGCTGACCATGACCATGTGTTTACCGGATCTGTCCGAGATCCGCCGTGCTGTGAAACTCTGGGTGAAGAACACCAGTGCTCAGTCAGTTTACATCGCCACCGACTCCGAATCGCACACCGCAGAGATTCAGAAACTCTTCAAGGGCAAGGTGAGGTTTTACATATTAACATTACAAAAGTGTGAATGTGATTAAGGAAACAGAATATAATAGTGTTGACGCATTTTGTGCAGGTGAAGGTCGTGAGCTTGCAGCCGGACACCGCTCAGGTCGACCTGTATGTCCTCGGCCAGGCCGATCACTTCATCGGCAACTGTGCTCTCGTCCTTCTCAGCCTTTGTTAAAAGGGAGAGAGATGTTCACGGGAAACCTTCATCCTTCTTTGGCATGGACTACCCAGGAAAAAGGAAAACAAAAGAGGAACTCTAGTGAAATTAAGAGGTTGCGTTTTTGTAACTGTGAAGACTGGTTGATGTTTTGCATGTTTCAGGTGTCATTAGTTTTTGAACAAGAACATTTTGATTTACGTTAAGGGAGAACAATGGAAGTTAGTTACTTATTGATTTCTCAGAGACGCACCATATCTTCCATTTTGCACTACTATCCTAACTGTGAGCAACCAAACCAGAAACAAATGCTCCAGTAGATCTTGCTCCCCGTTTCTTCTAGAAAGAAGTGGGTATTTATCATGGCATATATCGATTACCGGTATATGTTTGTACTGGGATGTTTGTATAGAGTGGCTGATTTGAGGATGGAAACTGACCCATGTTAGGGTCTTGGAATTATGATCGAGAGACTAGTCGGGTGTAAGCGGTTAGAAATTGCACTTTTCAGTTGAAGCCAATTCAAGAGCACCAGCGATTTCTGAAAATTTATTAAAAATAACATTGATTGACTTTCTGGTGTCTTACAGTAATGCAAGTCAAATTATTTTGAAAGTCAGGGTGAAACCGAATGGCAGAAATGTTTTAAACTGTTTCTAATTGTTAGGAATTTTGTATTGGATGACATTCCTCAAATTAGTTTATCAATAGAAAATAAAACAAGTGCATTTGTATCCTTTGTTTATATCCTTCCACTCAAATGCAGTGATTACTATAAACTTTCCAAAAGTTTAGGGTTGATGATATCTTTTTATGCATTTGAAAGAAGTTTTTTATGCTTACTAAAGCTGCCTTAATTTGGTGATAATACAGTTAAAGGTATATTTTAAAATGCATTTTATTCCTGTGATCAAAGCTGAATTGTCAGCATCATTACTCTAGTCTTCAGTGTCACATGATCATTCAGAAATCTAATTCTAATTTGCTGAATTTATGTTTAGGAAACGTTCGTCAATTTGGATCAAGTTAATATGTCTCGAGTACTGAGTTTTAAATTAGTGTTAATTAATAATAGTAATTATTCTTTCATCAAAAAAAACAACAACTTTTGAACAATAGTGTATTTGTCATTGCAGCAAATTGTTGCTAAAAAAGTTTTAAATAGATCTATTTATTTCTCAATTGGAAAACTGTTATTTTTAATAATACTTTTTCGTTCATTCATTCCTTTTTTAGAGCTTTATTGTTATTCTATTACTTTAGTAACAAAACAAACAAATATACAAATCTATAGTGGACATTTGAAACCGGTTTTGAAAAATATGGCAAGCCGTTTTGACTTTTATTCATTTCCAAAATATGTAATTTTCACTAATTAAAATGCTAATTCTTGAAATCATGAATTCGATTTCTACTAGTAACAATGGCAATTTTTGATACCAGGAATGACATTTTTCACCAGTAAAAATGTTAATGGCTTGTTTACACGACATTGCTGCTGTGGTATGGAGGGCAGGAAGCGATTTTCTACATGGGAAGCACTATCATGAACTCAAATTGGCTATGTTATGCGTTGTTTATGGTTGCTCAAATCGATCAAACTGAGATACCACAAGGAGCTTTAAATCGGTATCCAAAAGTTGTTGCCTTTAGTCGTAGTTATACTGAAATTAATACGGATTCCTGCTTAACGTTTGTTTTTGACTTGGTTTAAATATTCACATTCTTCAAGCTTTATCTCATTGTGTGATCATTAGTGTTTTCACTGAAGTTTTGTAGAATTACGTTCACAATGTTGATCTGGTTACAGTGAAAACAGTGTCACTCGCTGCTGCTTCAGCCATCATATGGTGGAAATGTCCAAATAAAAAAAAAAGTTGGAAGCTTCTTCAAGCTGGACGTAAATCGATCCGTTGATTTGATCCGAGACAGCCTCTGAAGTCCCATTTAGCCACTTGTTAGCAACTGCCTTTTTCAAGAAGCATTACAGCTCAAAAAATCACAAATGTGCCGGGGTAATACTGATGTACTTTATTTTGTAGAATAAAACGTATCCGTATCTTGAGCTTGTGTTCACCCCAGACCTTATTTCAGCCAGTTAACAAAAAAATGCTAAAAAAAAACCCACTGAATTCAGGACGATGGAACCGGAAGTGCTAAAATGCTAACTCGCTTTCACATTTTGGCCAACAAAGTGATGTAATACCTTCACCACTCTATGGCTTGTCTGCAGTCACGTGATTCTGAATGACGTTTGAAATTCAGATGGAGAGAAGTGGAAAAAACAAATGGATGAGATGGAGGAATGTCCATATTGTGTCCATTTGTGATTTTTTTTTCAAGCTTTGTCTTGAAAAAGGCCTTTGCTAACAATTGGCTAAATGGGACTTCAGAGGCTGTCAGTATCAGAGAGATTAAACGTCATCACGCTAAACTGTAAACTCTGTCTTCTTTTACAGCCTCATCACAACTTTCGGGGAAAATGTTTTTAGATAGAAACTGAAAAAGTTGTCGGAATTCAGTGATGGTGACATTGAAATCCTGGTACCGTGCAGGACAGTTCATTTATAGCCACCTTTTAGCTTTTTACCTCTGGCAAAGTCTTCATTTAGGCATCAAAATTGTAGGCTATTTTCACCAGTTAAAAAAGAATGACGTCATTCTTGATATCAAGAATTCTTATCCTTGGATTGAAAGTAAAAACGGCTTGCCATAGGCTGGATTGATCCAGCAGCAGTTACAGTAGATCCATCCCGGCCTGCAGGGGATCACCTCTCCCTTTCTCCCTCCCTCTCCTCACACTACCAGACAGCCACAGACATGGCTGACGGAGTTCGTGAGGAGAGATACGGGTAATTTTGCATATTTAATCGCTTGGCAGGTTTGAGGTGTATCTTCTGACGGATATGAAGACGGCTGCGATTTTTGGTGTAAGTCGCAGGTTAAATAGTCGGGGATGGGAGAGGTGAGTTATCATTTATGTCTATGTGTGCTGCTGTATAAATGACACGGTTTGTTTGCCGTTGCCAGGCCGCTTGTTTTGAGTCTCTGAGGAGCTCCGTCCTCAATGGCCCGTTTACCTTGACCGAATATTTACGAAATGATATGATACTATGATTAAATAATATAATTTCAGTTGAAACAATTACGTTATCAACAAAACAGACAATTCTTGTCTCTGGTATAACGTTACTCTTTAGTCTGTTTGTTGCCGTTATCTCTCGCTATTTCATGACAACCGAGACAGATTTAAACATGCATATATTTGAGATGAAATAATATAAAATGTAAATTAGCACTTATGCTACAGCTAATATTGCAGTTTATGGTTTGTGTTTCATCGTATAAATTATAATTGTGGGCAATGTAGAATGCCAATTTTGGAATAATGTAACGTTACTGAAGAATGTTAACTAACGTTATACTGTAACGTTACTTTAACAAATTATTTATAATGTACGTAATTAACGTTATTTCTCACAAGAAAACAAACAGATCGTTATTACTCTTGGGTTGGCTACAGTGAGGTGGCTAAATTTGGCTGCTTTATATTATATTAATATTTTAATATTGTAAATTTTAGTCTAAGGTTGGTAAGGAAAATATTATGTGGCAAAAACGACTTTACAAGTCCTTAGAAATGTAATTGGTTGCATTCTAGCAACCGATTTATCATGATCAAGCTGGTCACTTTCTAGCCTCAGCTCTTAGCTTTACACTTTATTTGGCTAGTTGTAAAGCTACAAAAACGTACAGCTAATAGGCCTAAACATTGTGATATTATTCTTGGTGTACAAATAACTGGCTACAGGAGTTATTATGGTATTTTGATGTACAGCCAACCATAATATCTGAATGAATGTGATATTGAGGTACCGTGGCATTTCCAGTATAAGTTCTTGACACATGCTTAATTTTTTGGAATATTGCAGTATTTATAAATTGTTTATCTGTGCACATCATTAATATATATATATATATATATATATATATATATATATATATATATATATATATATATATGTATGTATATATATATGTATGTATATATATATATATATATATATATATATATATATATATATATATATATATATATGTGTGTATATATATATGTGTGTATATATATATATATATATGTATATATGTGTGTATATATATATGTATATATATATATATATATACATATATATATATATATATATATATATATATATATATATATATATATATATGTATATATATATATATATATATATATATATATATACAGCTATGGAAAAAATTAAGAGACCACTGCCAAATCAGCAGTGGTCTCTTAATTTTTTCCATCATGCTATATGTATATATGTATATATATATATATATATATATATATATATATATATATATATATATATATATATATATATATATATATATATATATATATATATATATATATATATATATATATATATATATATATATATATATATAAACATTTGGGATATTTCACCAAAAAATTCAAATTCTGCCATGACTTTCATTCTTGGAAAAAATTAAGAGACCACTGCTGATTTGGCAGTGGTCTCTTAATTTTTTCCATAGCTGTATATACATATATATATAAATATATATATATATATATATATATATATATATATATATATATATATATATATATATATATATATATATATATATATAAACATTTGGGATATTTCACCAAAAAATTCAAATTCTGCCATGACTTTCATTTCTTGGAAAAAATTAAGAGACCACTGCTGATTTGGCAGTGGTCTCTTAATTTTTTCCATAGCTGTATATATATATATATATATATATATATATATATATATATATATATATATATATATATAAAGTTTCCCATGGACAAAATCAAGTCCCGCCCTACCTTTTTTCTTGTTCGAGAAGCCATTTCACTTGGATATGTCACAATAGGAAAGAAAAGACTATCGCAACTTTCATGCTGATTAAAAAAAACATGAATGTTCAGGTCAGTTTGTTTTGGTTCATTTGAATTTGGAATTCAATATGAAGTTAAATTCTTATGAGATAAAAATTCTAAATTGACATAAGACACTGACATGACGTCAGCTTGATTTAAAATTGCTGACTCAATTTTTGTTAGCTTACCAAATATGTTCTTTTCATTCTGTCTTTTTCTGTAAAATGATTACTACAGTTGCTTTAAGTTAACTAGACAAATATTTGCTGTGTTTGTTTGCTGTAACCATAACGCACGTTATTCATATTTATTTTTTGACTTTGTGCATGTTTCTATCATTTCACTGAGTTGCATCATATTTTGCAGGCTCTGATGCTGGCAGCACCATTACTGTGAAATAAACTCCAAACTCATTAAGAGAAACCAGCTGATATACCAAATCACCCCAGAAGGCAACAAAATGTCCAAAAGCAAGAGCTCTGAATCCGTTAAGGTAGTGGTGCGTTGTCGCCCCATGAATGAGAAGGAGCGAGTTCGCCAACTTCGATAGAGTGGTCTCTGTGGATGTGAAGTTAGGGCAAGTGGCCGTGCGCAACCCTGCGAGCTGCATCCTCCCATGAGCACCCCAAAGTGTTCACCTTCGATTCCGTTTATGACTGGAATTCAAAGCAGATGGAGCTCTACGGATGAGACTTTCCGCCCATTGGTGGACTCTGTACTGTTCGGTTTCAATGGGACCATGCTTTGCATACGGCCAGACGGGCACCGGAAAGACTTTCACGATGGAAGGGGTACGAAACGACCCCGACAGGAGGGGTGTCATTCCGAACTCCTTTGAACACATTTTCACGCACATCTCCCGCTCTCAGAACCAGCAGTACTTGGTCAGGGCCTCATACTTGGAGATTTATCAAGAGGAAATCAGGGACCTCTATCGAAGGACCAGTTGCACCGATTGGAGCTCAAAGAGAGGCCTGACACGGGCGTCTGCGTTAAAGACCTCTCTTCGTTCGTCACTAAAAGCGTTCGTGAGATTGAGCATGTGATGAATGTGGGGAACCAGAACCGCTCAGTTGGTGCAAGTCTGAGCATGAACGAGCACAGCTCTCGCTCTCACGCCATCTTCGTCATCACCGTTGAGTGCAGCGAGTTGGGTCCTGATGGAGAGAACCACATTCGGGTTGGGAAACTCAACCTCGTTGACCTGGCAGGAAGTGAACGACAGACCAAAACTGGAGCGCAGGGTGAGCGCTTGAAAGAAGCCACCAAAATCAACCTCTCCTTGTCAGCTTTGGGCAACGTCATCTCAGCGCTGGTGGACGGGAGAAGCACCCACATCCCGTACCGTGACTCTAAGCTTCCAGAGACTGCTGCAGGATTCCTTGGGTGGAAATGCCAGGACGGTTATGGTGGCCAACATCGGACCTGCTTCCTACAATGTAGAGGAGACTCTGACCACGCTGCGCTGATGCAAACCGCGCCAAAACATCAAGAACAAACCCCGCGTCAATGAAGATCCCAAGGACGCCCTGCTTCGGGAGTTTCAGGAGGAGATCGCCCGCTCGAAAGAACAGTTGGAGAAGGTCTGGCAAGAGAGGAGAAAAAGGAGGAGGAGGAGGGTTGGAGAAGGAGGAGAGGAGTTAGAGGATGGGGAGGATGATGATGATGATGAGGACGATGATGAGGATGACGAGGAAGAAATGGGTGGTCCGGATAAGAACATCTCTGATTATTGGCGTGAGCAACAGGGAGAAGCTGGAGAAGGAGAGGAGGGCCATCATGGAGGACCACAGCCTGGTGGCAGAGGACAAACAGCGGTTGCTGAAAGAGAAGGAGAGGAAGATGGATGATCTTCGCAGAGAGAGAGGACGCTTCCGAGATGCTGACGGCCAAAGTTAAGGTTAGACGGTCCAAACCTTGGGATGAAATGTATTACTGTTTAAAAGTTTTTATGTTTTTGAAAGAAGTTTCGATGCTCATTAAGGCTGCATTTATTTTGATATTACACAATTTTTCTGTTTACTGTAAAGGACCTTTTTCTGTTTGACTGACCAGACTAGTCATTTCCATGACACTGTCTCAATTGCCCCAATGCAAAAAAAAAAAAAAATCAATTTAAATGATGTATTTAAATTAGGGCTGCCAAACGAAATTAATCACGATTAATCGCATCTAATTAATGCGATTAATCGCATCCAATTAATGTGATTGTTTTTCTTTTATTTTGGTTGCGATTAATCACATCCAAAATAAAAGTTTGTGTTTACATAAATTGTGTTTACATATTATAAATGTTTCTTTTTTAATGTAATTTAAAATGTAATTTATTCCTGTAATATCAAACATGAATTTTCTAAATCATTACTCCAGTCGTCAGTGTCACATTATCCTTCAGAAATCATTATGATGATTTGATACTCAAGAATCATTTCTTATTATTATCAATGTTGAAAACAGTGTTGTGGAAACCATGATACATTTTACTGGAACTGTTGATCAACTTAATTTGTCCTTGCTAAATTCAAATATTAATTTCTTTAAAAAAAAAACTTTCGAATGGTTTTTTTTTTAAACCTCGTGAAATTATTGCAAAGTTCTTTGTGATAAACAAAATGAGCCCCCAAAATATTTAATGTGTAAAAAAAGAATACAATAATTGTAAAATTATGAAAAAAAAAAATGAATGTAAAAAATTAAAGGTGTATACTTGAAAAAATATACATGTAGATATGTTTAAATTAGGGCTGTCAAACGATTCATCGTGATTAATCGCATCCAAAATAAAAGTTTGTGTTTACATAATATATGTGGGTGCACTGTGTATAATAATTTTGTGTATTTATATAAATACACACACATGCATGTATATTTAAGAAAAAAATTATATATACTATATGTATATTTATATATAATATAAATTACATGAAATACATGAAAATGTTTCTTAAATATATACAAGCGTGTGCGTGTGCGTGTGTGTGTGTGTGTGTGTGTGTGTGTGTGTGTGTGTGTGTGTGTGTGTGTGTGTGTGTATATATATATATATACACTCACCAGCCACTTTATTAGGTACCCCATGCTAGTAACGGGTTGGACCCCTTTTGCCTTCAGAACTGCCTCAATTCTTCGTGGCATAGATTCAACAAGGTGCTGGAAGCATTCCTCAGGGAGTTTGGTCCATATTGACATGATGGCATCACACAGTTGCCGCAGATTTGTCGGCTGCACATCCATGATGCGAATCTCCCGTTCTCCACCACATCCCAAAGATGCTCTATTGGATTGAGATCTGGTGACTGTGGAGGCCATTTGAGTACAGCGAACTCATTGTCATGTTCAAGAAACCAGTCTGAGATGATTCCAGCTTTATGACATGGCGCATTATCCTGCTGAAAGTAGCCATCAGAAGTTGGGTACATTGTGGTCATAAAGGGATGGACATGGTCAGCAACAATACTCAGGTAGGCTGTGGCGTTGCAACGATGCTCTAATTGGTACCAAGGGGCCCAAAGAGTGCCAAGAAAATATTCCCCACACCATGACACCACCACCACCAGCCTGAACCGTTGATACAAGGCAGGATGGATCCATGCTTTCATGTTGTAGACGCCAAATTCTGACCCTACCATCCGAATGTCGCAGCAGAAATCGAGACTCATCAGACCAGGCAACGTTTTTCCAATCTTCTATTGTCCAATTTCGATGAGCTTGTGCAAATTGTAGCCTCAGTTTCCTGTTCTTAGCTGAAAGGAGTGGCACCCGGTGTGGTCTTCTGCTGCTGTAGCCCATCTGCCTCAAAGTTCCACGTACTGTGCGTTCAGAGATGCTCTTCTGCCCACCTTGGTTGTAACGGGTGGTTATTTGAGTCACTGTTGCCCTTCTATCAGCTCGAACCAGTCTGGCCATTCTCCTCTGACCTCTGGCATCAACAAGGCATTTCCGCCCACAGAACTGCCGCTCACTGGATGTTTTTTCTTTTTCTGACCATTCTCTGTAAACCCTAGAGATGGTTGTGCGTGAAAATCCCAGTAGATTAGCAGTTTCTGAAATACTCAGACCAGCCCTTCTGGCACCAACAATCATGCCACGTTCAAAGTCACTCAAATCACCTTTCTTCCCCATACTGATGCTCGGTTTGAACTGCAGGAGATTGTCTTGACCATGTCTACATGCCTAAATGCACTGAGTTGCCGCCATGTGATTGGCTGCTTAGAAATTAAGTGTTAACGAGCAGTTGGACAGGTGTACCTAATAAAGTGGCCGGTGAGTGTATGTGTGTGTGTATATATATAAATTATACACAGTGCACCCACATATGTTATGTAAACACAAACTTTTATTTTGGATGCGATTAATAGCGATTAATCGTTTGACATCACTAATTTAAATACATAATTTTAAATGGATTTTTTTTTTTTTTTTGCATTGGGCAATTGAGTCCTTTATGCAGCCCTTACAGGAGTCTTTTAACAGATTAATTTAAAGAACCAGCTCATAAGAGTCATGTGTTCATATTAACACTCATTTATTTTTGTCTGCTCGTGCTCCCATTCAATTCCGGCTGCAAACTCGCACCTTTTATAAAATTTGGAAAAGATTCAATAGCATTTGTTTTAAATACATCTGGCTTATCTGATAAGCAGTTGATTGTTTTTAGGCCATGGAGAGCAAGCTGCTGGTGGGAGGGAAGAACATCGTTGACCACACCAATGAGCAGCAGAGGATTCTGGAGCTGAAGAGACAGGAGATCGCTGAACAGGTACAGTTTCCAGTAACACACCGTATAGCGATTGAGCTGGACTGTGTTTCAGCCCTCAAGGTTGCTTCAAAGGAGACAGACCAGGTTGAAATAAAAAAATGTGCCTAAATAAAAATCTTTAGGCATTTCTGAGTAAAAGTTGGCAAATAGACTACTCTAGGGGTATTTTTTATGCTGAATCCATTTTTGCTGTTTGCCAAGCTCTATCTCTTACGTGAAACTCAGTGGAGTGTAAAATCCAAGATGACCGCCTCATACGCCAAAATGAGCAAATTTCTTAGCACTGGCTCAAAGATAAACAGTTTTTATTGTGATATAGCATTTATTGAGTAAAGGAAACAAACTGAATACTCAGAACAATTTAGACATTCTGTTTTACAATATTTCTGGTAAACACTGACCTGTTATTTTGTGTATTTGAGTATGTCCATGTAAGAAGATCAACATCATACTGGTGGCTGCAAAAGGCCTATATCTTAAACCATCATCCTATTACACTATGTTAAGAGTGTTTATTACTTTTCAATATTTACATGTCCATGTAAACAAAGTTTAAGGACTGAAATTTCACCAAACTAAATTTTCTTTTGGGTTATTTATGGAAAAGACATTTGGTTGTAAAGATTGGTTGTAAATATTACGAATTGAGACAAATGACCAAATTACCAACACATATCAAGGTAATGTGTCACACCACTAACATTAGCTTTGAACAGATAAAGGAAATACAGTAAACTTGGCTTAAAATTACCTTATGAAGTTGGACATTAGCTGAATACTAACTAAAACATGAACTGCATGGCATATAAAAGTGAATGTTATTTAAACAATTGTAATGAACAAGAATTCTCAAATATGATCACAACATAGAGCAGTGCTCTTATTCAGTTCAGCAATTGCTACATTCTGCATCACTTTGTCTTGCACTTGCATGCAGCAGAGCATGCAGACAAAACTTTTTACATTTACATCGTGCACTCATACATCTTGAGGAGCAGCTGCAGCTGATCAATTCCAAACAGTAGTCTGGGACTGGAGGAAGTGACATCAAGATGGGCAGCAGCGTGTAGAATCTTCCAGTCTTCACCCCACTGGCGGAGAAAGACATGCCGCTTGTTTGCTTGAAGGACCTTCGCGTGGACCCGATGACAACGCAGTGCTGAAGTGCCAACTAGCCTCTCCCTATGGAGGATCCCTATTCCACTCTACAGATAAAGCATTGTGGGAATTCGGATCGCGTACCAACCCGAAGTGATAAATTAAATTCTGTATCAGAATTTATAGGCAAGACAAGTAGTTTGTTTAGGCATGGTTTGTATGGAATTACAAACCTATGCACATATATTCAAATAGACATAACTATAGAATCAATTCTCAATGTGCATGTGTATGCCATCAGCGTTTATCACAGGTTCAGTTTAAAGTCTGTTTAGAGAGAGCGGCGTGATCCAGCGGCCCTGAATTTGAGTTCCATAAGCTTACATTAAAGTGCTTTGTCGACTGAGTGCTGTTGCAATGTGCCTGCATCTCTGTATTACTGTGTTGAGTGTGTCGAGTTCATGGGCGTGAGCTTGGACAATTGGCATAAAGCCAATACTTGTGACCTCTGAGTTGGTCGGGCAGATTGTCTGATTGAAATTGGTCTAACCTGTCTTAATATCTGCATCTTGCCATTTGATGAAAAACGCCATGTTCTTGGAAAGTGCTACACATACTGATAGATTATCAAGGAGTTCCTCATTGTACCATTCCTAGTTGGTTTGTATAATTGATCCTGGCTCTGTTTTTCCTGACACAACTGCAGCTGGAGAACATTGTTCCATGATTTCAGGAACTTGAAGACTAGTCTTTGTGGATGGATGGAGATCATTCAGTCCCATGTCTGCTTCTGGACCTCTGCCATCCAGCGACTTGAGTTGTATGAAAGCTGTTTTTACAATCAAACTGCTATCATTGATGTCAATATTGTCACATGTGAAGTGCACAAATCTGTTGGGTATCGAAGTTTGGTGGAACCACTGCTCCTGTATCCACGTCCATTGTAAGAAGTGCGCTCTCTGCCTAAGCTGTATGAACCTGTTTTAAGTTGTAGCTTATGAAGTGACCAGCCATGTGAAACAGCTCAACCAGTTCTTTTGATCTGGTAGCTTGGTGCAATGCGTTTGCTAAGACCAATATTCTTGGGAGTTCAGTGTTTACCACAACTGAAGTTGTACACTAGGTCTTGAGCAACACTTAAGATCTTTGAGATCTTTTTTATTTTGAGCAGCACCATCATCATGATCCACTTCTACTGAGACCCTGTCCACCAAACAATAAGCGAAGGATCATCTGGATTGAAAAGGCTCTCTGGATTGCATGATATAATTTTCTCTTCTCTTACTACAAAACAATGACATTGACCGGTCAGGCTTCAAACTATACTCAGCTTCCATATTGGTCTGGTGATCTTATAATCTGACCAACTTCATGGGTACAATTCCACAACTGGAAATATTTTGTGTCGTTGTTCATGTTGCTCTTTAGATATAGAAATTAATTCTAAAGAAAAATACGATGTGTGTGGAAATAACTGCAGAAAGTAATAGAAATAGAAAGTAGAATAAAAAACCTCTTTGATAACTCCGAACTCAATTTTGACCCAAAGACAATAGTATGCATGTGACTCCAAACAAATGACTACAATGAGAAATAATACAATTATCATTGTCACATACAAATTACCTTAATTCCCACCTAAATAAACTTTCTATACTCATTAACTGATGTCGCGTATGATGTAAAGTTTTAAAATATGGAATTTCCTGACATTTTAGTGGTCATCTTGGAGTTTGCGCTCTACTGAGTTTCACATAAGAGATACAGCTTGGCAAACAGCAAAAATGGATTCAGCAGAAAAAATACCCCTAGAAAAGTCTGTTTGCCAACTTTTACTCAAAAATGCCCAAGGGTGTCACATTATCTGAAAATCGTCTCCTGATCGTTTGTAATGTGGATGTTCTGGGAAGCTGGATTTTAAATGGAGAAAAAAGCTGACTCAAGCATTTTTCTACCTAACAGTTCTGTCTGTGTGCGCCCAGAGTATGGCGATTTTTGGAGCTGCATTTACAAACCTTACTTAGACATTCTGATGCAATATGTAGCCTGTCATTGTGTTCAACAACAATTTTCATCTAAAATATGATTGGCTAAAAATATGTATGGTAATTTTCTTGCCGTGTTGATGTTATTAACTTTATATGAGCACTTCTACTTGGGCATTTGAAATGCAAAGATGTTTAAACATTTATAATGTGTGTGTGTGTGAGCAGAAAAGGCGGGAACGGGAGATGAAGCAGGAAATAGAGTGTCGGGATGAAGATACACTGGAGTTGAAAGAGACGTACAGCTCACTGCAGCAGGAAGTTGACATCAAGACCAAGAAACTGAAAAAGGTATTATTGCTTTTTTTTTTTGACTCATAACAATCATTATGTTAATTGGACATTTCTTTTTTTTATACTGCTCTGTTTAGCACTGCTGCCTAATAGTGGGGCAGGAAACACTATGACTTATAGGAACTGTACAAATGAACAAAGTTAAAATGTCAAAGATGTATTTTTAGAGTCTAGCTGTATTCTCTGCAGTCATTAGCAGTAGGATAGCTCTCATGACAGATCTCCATCCTCCTGGTTGAGAATCATCCATACATGACTGAATGTGACCTCCTTTTGCCAGTGTTTAGAGCATATGAGTGATTCTATAATTGGAGATACATTTTGCAAGAAGTTAAGGAAAAAACTGTTCACTAACAGGAATTGTTTCCAGTATCTTATTGAAAACATATTCCATTTTAATAATTCAGTGCTTGCCAAATACAGGTTTCTTCCTTTTTCTTTCTTTTTTTTCTTCAAGTGCCAAGATCACATAGTACTAATGAAATCATGGTTAAAGGGGTCATGACTGGCTTTTTGAATTTTATTATATTGTTGTCTGAGGTCAACTTATGACGTTCACTTGGTTTACATTCAAAAACGCAATAGCTATCTTCTGCCATAGTTTTGAGCCTAGCTCAAAAACGCTTAGTTTTCATGGGCGTCTCGCACTGACCTGACTTGAAGTAAACGCTCACTGCTGGTGAGTGGATAACAGTTTTGCATATTATAAATGAGTTTCCAACTCCCTCGTCAGCTCACAAGGGGAAATTGTTTTGAAAACGTCAATGTTGTAAATGTAGGCTTATCATTTATATTGCATCACTGTTCATTTAATCCCATTAAGCGGTTCTTTGTCATGAGATAATTCACCTTCACCTGCTTTCACGAGCAGTGGCATTTACTGCAAAGAGCCCCAACTTAATGACAAGCTCGAGCCATATCGCATTAAATATCGCTGGCGACACGTCTTCTCGATATTAACGCTGATTCTGGTCTCAGCTTGTCAGTAAGTTACAGCTCTTTGTAGTAAATGCCGCTCCATCTGAAAGCAGGTGAAGGTGATTTACTACTAATCAAGGAACCGGCTTTACTGATTAGATGTGCATATCAACATCGTGCGATTAATCGTGCAGCCCTAGTAAAATGGCAATCGGAAATGATTCGCCCATACACAGTGGTGGAGTAAGCGAAAGTAAAAATACTTCGTTACTTTACTTAAGTATTTTTTTCGGGATCTGTACTTTACTTGAGTATGTTTTATTTGCACCTACTTTCACTTTTACTCCACTACAATATTAAAGGCAAAATTTACTTTTTACTCCGATACATTTCCCCATGCCCGCTCCGAGTATTTATTACACTTGGCTTTCCAAACCAATGAAAAACGTGGTTTTCTTTAGAAAAAAGAGAACGCACGCTGCTTACGCCTTTGTCAACATACGCTCACATAGCAGTTTGTTCAGTTCGCCAGTTCAGTGGAAAGATGATGACCACAGAAACAGTAGCAGCTCTCGCTGTCAGCAGAAATGATCCCGAGATTCGCGACAGGGATCACCCATGGCCATATCTCAAGGATATGTTTGAATTCACTGAAGTTAAGTAAGATTCTTATCGGCTGAAATGTCTTCTTTGCCTGCCACGACCGTGTTACAGTGCTTTCTATCAGTTCAGTTCTGGCGCCTCGGTCTCAATTGTAGCCTACAACGTGACGTAGCCTACACATCACACGTTAATGAATAGGTCCGGTTCGGGACACTGCAATTCACCAAAGTTCATTATTTGCATAAGCCTTGCCGGTTAAACATTTAATTCACGTGCTGATGCGCTGTTCTAACGTCCGCTTTCCTGAGCGCAAACCCCTGACGCTCGCAGACAGAAGCCTGTCAAACAGCGCCTGAATACTGGACTAAGTTCTCTTTCGAGTCTTGTTATGCTAATACTGTAAAATACACACAATGTTTACATAAAAATAATTGGCTATGACTAAAGTGAAAGCAAACATTTGAGAGAAAATCTGTTGTAATATGCGTCTATATTAAACGCGTCGCGTGCTGGTCTAAGCGACACTAGTAAATAGTGCTGCTGCTTGTAGCCTACTTAAAGGGATAGTTCACAAAAATAAATAAATAAATCTGTCATTATTTACTCACTCTAATGTTGTTCCAAACCTGTATTAATTTCTTTCTTGTGCTGAATACAAAAGAAGATTTTTTTTTTGAATGTGGGTAACCAAACAGTTGCTGGTCCCCATTAACTTCCAGGAGAGAAAAAAAAACTATACACTGGGGACCAGCAACTGTTCGGTTACCCACATTATTCAAAATAACTTTTATTTTCAACAGAAAGAAAGAAATCTCGGGTTTAAAACATCTTGAGAGAATAAATTAAGACATTTTTTTCATTTTTGAGGGAACTATCCCTTTAGTGTTAATAAAAAAAATTAAAAATAAAAAAACACAAGGAGAAAATCACTCACTGACTGAGAACTTTAATAGTAGCTTTAATAAGAATCAATAATAGTGAAGTCTATGTAGTGTTTTTAATTTAATATTTGTTCATTTAATTACTTTCTTCAATGCTACTGTTAAATACACCTACTGCATTTGAAAAAAAGCACTGTTTATTTAATTTGAATATTAATTTGTGTAATGTTTATCTTGTCTAATTTTTTTTAATAACAAAGAAAATAATGACGAAGATTTTTATCTTCGCCACTGGCCTAAATGTATGCCTTTCTTTTTTCTTTTGTTACCTAAGGCTTTGTTTTTAACATAGGGACATTAGTTTGGCTGTAATGAACATCCACTTGCAAAATAGTAAAACTTCAAAAAGAATCGTGATAAAAAATCGTGATCGTGATTTTCCTAAAAAAAAATCGTGATATGATATTGTTGCCATAACGCCCAACCCCTGAAATGAAGTATAGCATTATTTACAAACCAGTTATTTAAGAGTTGTCAGTCATTCATAAGATCACTTAAGTAAATGTAGTAAATACAGGTAGTTATAAAGCATTTACTAGTGGTCAGTTAACTATGTGTGTGAGCTCATCTAAAGTGAGTATTCATGCCTTGTAAAGCATTTATAAAGGAGATTTAAAGGAGATCAATCTTCTAAACAGTAAAATGTAACAAACACAACACAGTGCTATAGAACATATTTAACAGCCTTTAAATCTCCTGTAATTGTCTTTTATTATTGCAAATCTAACAAATTCTTAATTGCAGTAATCTGAAAAATGATGTAATCTCATCATTTGTTCAATTAAATAATTGCAAACCCCCCTCAAAATAATTGTTCTGCTTAATTATGTATATTTACAGTTCATTGGAATGTTTACTTTTTACTTTCGGTACTTAAGTACTTTTTAAATTGGATACTTTTGTACTTTTACTCAAGTGATGTTTGAATGGAGGACTTTTTACTTTTACTGGAGTAATATTTTATTTAAGTATATATACTTTTACTTGAGTATAACTTTTGAGTACTTTTACCACCCTGCCCATACATGTTTGACCCAGTGGATAGATGGCACAGCACCGTTCTTGACTCTTAATCGGTCTGCAAATCCAGTCTTGTTTACAAAACAATCCTCAGTGAAATAAAGCGAACAGACGGACAATGTTTTACCTCATCAGCTGGAACGTCAATAAAAATGAAGTTTATCCATGCAGTCCTATTGGAAACTGAGAGGAAGCTTATGCAGCCACTGTCTTCTTCCACAATCAGGCACTGCACAATATTTTGTATTGCTCGGTAGCTCGATCCGGTTTGTCATCACGAGGTAGTCCTATGTTATTTAGCTATGCGTGTAATGTGCGAATCGGTGGGCGGGGCTGAAATCGGCCATGTTGAAGTAGGCGTTGATCTTCTTCTGTGGGGTGGGTGTTTTATCCTCTTCGACGTCATTGTTCCCCACTTTGAAGAACGAGTCGTTTCCTGAGGCTGGTATTATGCATATACTATTATGTTATTGTTAAGCCCCACAGAAGGCACAGAAACATTCTAAAGTACGTATGTATGTATCCATTATTTATTAATAGCCTACAAGTCTGCTGTTTCGGGCCAGGTCCGAATGATGATCAAACATACTATACTGATGATGAGTTTAATAAAGTTTATTGTACATCACACAAAAGATGAAGCGTCAGTTTTACTTCAGAAAATCACCGTAAGAGCTGAGTAAACACAGCTATAAGAAGTGCGTGAACGTGAAACAAGGCAAAAACAACACATGATAGCAAACGTTGATCTCTTATAACCACTGTAAGCTGATAAAAAAAATAGACTACATCTCCGTTAATGTAGGCTAATCTACATTAAATAAAAGGTAAACTTATGTAGGAGAAAATAGCAACAAACGTTTACCTCGTTACTGATGTTAATGATTGTCTTTATCTTCAGATTGTCTTCATCAACATGTCTGAAGACATGTTGATGTAAACGTCCTTCCATTGACTCTATATCTTCCGTTTCCAGCTCTAGTTCAGAGTCTGGCTCAAACACATGTGGTTGAATTCCGTAGGTCGCGGTCTTTTTGGAATGATATGCTGAAGTTACCCGCGGTGTCAAGCCCCCTCCTTCCTGCCACCAATCAACGCGGCCCTCATTTGCATTATTAAAATGACCATCCACGACAGCCAAAATATCGCATCAGATCTCGCGAGGCAATAATGCATTCAGAAATAAGGGTCAGAGGAGCTCTGTGTTTGTTTTTTTTGCCACTTTTCTTTTTTAGAAGGGCCTGAAAGACTATAATAGAGCATGGGTATCCAAGGTAATACTAGGTTATGACTCCTTTAAAACATTTTCTAGAGAGAGCACACATACCTTTCAGTGCTTCAGATCTTATCAGTGAGGAAAAGTGACATCATTTCCTGTATCTTACATAGTTGTGGGAGATTATTCCACCAATTTAAAGGCAAAGTATGGTATGGTAACAGAATTGACAAGATTTACGGAGGCATTTTTCAAGATAAAATTTATTTTTAAACAATTTAACATTGTAGAATTAGGACAATGACTTTAGGGCCTTTATAAATAAAATAAATTAAATATTACCAATAGAAAAGTAAAATAATATATTTTGATCACACAATGATACATGATGGAAAAATGCACTAATTCGGACAAGAAATCATTATATTGTTATATATTATACATAATATTATATTGTTATGGCCTGTAACATCGTGTATCCACTGACAATAACCCCCTGGGGACCAAAACGCGCCCTGCGTTTTGATAGTTTTTTTTCACATAGCTGCACCATAGACTTAAAATACTCCATCATTAATGGTCATATAAATAAAATCAATACATGACTATAAACTATAGATGGTCTTCTTTTTTGTGTACCCTCTTATTAATATCAAAACCTTGTGTTTTTGTAAAATAAATAAATTTAAACAGGGTGCGCTTTCAGCTCACTCTGTCTCCGCAAAAATCTTTCTGAAACGCGTCCGAAAAAAGAGCTGTAACTCATTAAATACTTGTCACAGAGACACTGAAATATCTCTCTTTATGAAGCTGAGATTCTCTTCTTTTAAATGAAGTCATTTATATAAAAAGCAACTATTCTCAGTTGATGTAATCTCTATGAAAAGAGAGAGATGTCAGTATTTTCCCTTTCACCTCATTACAGCGAATGAGGTGCTAATGTGACCCCGCCCACTGAGAACGCGTGCTATTCAAACACTAATGTTGAGACAAGCCATGAAAACGCCCACATCGATAAAAAACATACAGTTTATTACGGATCTAACCTCGTCCTAACCTTTTTTCAAAACCGTCTTGCTGTGCAGTGAGGAGATCCTGAGGAAAAACTTACCTCAGATACAGTTTCATTTTGAGAAGCACGGATTCAGCTGATGCAGTAAGTCATTTATTATAAGTGATTTGTTCTAATCGCGTTCGTGTCTGTATCTGTAAACTGCACAAAGACCGAAATATCAAATGCGTGTCTGATAGTAAGGAATAGACGAATTCACAGACGCGCGCGCTGTGCGTTAATTCACTTTCGCTTTCATTGGAACAAGAATCTCATGTGACATCCACATCCTTACATTAGTAGGATAACATTAGTTATCTGTATAACCAAAAAGAGTGTTTAAATATGATTCGGGTGTGTGAACGGACGTACGAACGAACGTTCATTTAGTTAGACTGTTAAGGGGTCGCACATCGGACGCGCAGCGCCGCGCCGCGTCGCGTCTAGGACAACTCAAGGTATCGCACACCGGACACGCACTTTCTCATCAGTGTATGGCCAGCAATATTGTAATGTTTAATGACAGGAGATGAAGATAATGTCTGTTCTATGTAATTATTGTACTGCACAATTAAATACAATCGTTGCTGAGTCTGCAGTCTGAAAACTTTACCTCAGAGCATCCGTTAACTGAATGAATTGAGAATCTCACCTGAAAAATCCAATAACATCAGCAATTGTCATTCAAGCAGCTGATTTCTGTAAATGAATGCAAAACGAAATGTATATTGCAGGATAGGGCGAAGTCAGGACCCATCAGCAATCGATTTGAGACAAAAATAATTTAAATTTGATATAAAAATATGTAAATGGCGATCTTTGGCGCTGCAGGGTTTTGAACACGGTCCCGAGCCGTCGGTGGGCGCCGCGTGACAGACGCCGAATGGCGCCGCCGGTGTGTGTACACTCATAGAGAATAATGTGTTCGAATTTTAAAGACGTGGCGTCACGCGGCGCTGCGCATCCGGTGTGCGACCCCTTTAGAGTGTATGAAGAGGTCAGATGAGATATGAAGAGATTCAGATGCAAAAAGTGCCATTTGAAATTTTCTTCTAGAATGATCATTTTTATCAAGCTTGTATATATAAGTTCAGTAATTTCACTTAAATGACAATGAAGATTACCTATTAATTGTCATTTAAGTGAAATATAAATATATACACATACACACACATATATATATGTGTGTGTTGTCCTCTCAATTTTTTCTTGTCTGACTCACCTGAATGAAAGGCTCATTATTATGCGTGTCTTTGTCTCTCAGGTGAGAATCACCTAATTATTCATGATGGGGCTGGCCTGTTCACGCCCATTCGCATATTGCCTTGGCAAACAAAAAAATGTTTTTCACAATATAACCCAATTCACAGTTTTATGTGAACGATTAGGAGGATGATTTTCAGATCATTGTGAAGAAAAAAACCTAGGCAACAACATCAATTAGTCAAAAGTCTTGTGGACGCATATTTAGTATGTGTTTTGTGGCCTTATTTCAGAAACTTTCTTTTTTAGTTTTTACAATAACCACGCATAAACAATATTCTCTCAAAAATACAAACATGTTGCCCATACATCATGGTAGCCCTGTTTCTGCTAAATATAGTGTAATTTCACCTGTGCCATTAATATGTTTATAAGCAGCTGAAAAAAACACAGATGTCAGGGCATGTCAGAACCTCTCAAGGACCCCAAATACACCTTGGTCCCCAGGGGGATAAGCAACAAATTATTAAAAATATTTTAAAATACAAGGACAAAAATATGATGACTTTGGACACCAATGTACCTGCACTTATAGAATCACCCACATGCCTTACCTATTCCTATACAGAGCTTAATCTTATTTGAATTATCTTGTCTGTTTCTGTCTCCATCATGTAGCTCTTTCCAAGCTCCAGTCCGTGAAGGCGGAGATTCAGGACGCCCAGGATGAACATGTCAAATACAGGCAGGAGCTGGAGCAGACTCAGAACGAGCTGACTAGAGAACTCAAACTCAAGTATGTCAACCCAGAAACCCTCATCATCAGCATTACCAGAATTTAGGCATCATAAAAATGACGATGTTGGCAAATAAATGAAAATGGATATTCATTTTGAAGTTTGCTAAAGATACATTTAACAGTGTTGATCATTTATTAGTGTGTTTAAAACATCAGAAAGCTCAACATGACGATAAAGAAATCATAGATTTAATGGTTTTGTTTCTATAGTGTGTAGTGTGTTTTGACCTAACTAAGTTGTTGTGTTGGACTGACTTCTCAGCACTACAGCATTACAGATGTCAACAGTTTAATGCACACTCACTAAGACTCTAGTGTACTGAGCGATCTCTAAAGTGGAGTATCCATTAAGGGAAGATTTACCTGACGGGCTGCTTTTGAGTGCAGTTGGCAGAATGAGTTTGAGGTTAATGGGAAATATCTTGAGTGTTCAAGATAAAGAAAAGGAGAGATGTTCCAACTTCTTGATGTGGCTTTCAAAAAACATTTTTAATAAAGGTTTTTATTTTATGAATTTAAAAATATCATGTGATACTGTATAACCATCAAGTATTTAAAAGTAATACAATTTTCCTTAACTCCACCACATGTGAATGCACACATCTATATCATTATTTAAATGTTTCAAAGTGTAAAAGTATCATTTAAAAAATACATAATCACAGTCATGAGAGCTTATAGGTAGGGCTGTTCGATTTCAGATTTTTGGAATCAATTCCGATTCCTGGTTCTGGAATCGAAAAATAATTGATTCCAGAATCGATTCCGTTTCTTTTTTTTTTTTATATATATATATAACCGTAGTCTTACCGTTCCACACAGCGACAAACTTTCTACATTCGTGCGTGACAAAGCGACCATTGCAAATCCAGTTGTCCTTCCTATTAGACTATTGCGAGTGCTGCATGGTCATAGATATAACAAGGCATTTACTTCCATGCATGAAAATGAGTCTGGGGTGAAATAGGTTAAGGATATTACTAGGGGGGTCCGGTTGCATGCTCCCCCTAAGAAAATTTTAAATATTCCATATTTTAAAGCTTCAATCTGATGCATTTTGAGATGCATTTTTTGCAAACATGGGGAGAGAAACTTAACTGCAGCTATGGGTCAAAATATGGCATCCGTAAAGCGTATGTGTTCAATGACTCGTCAATTACCAGCGCAGTAAAAAAAAAAAAAAAAAAAAAATCAAGTAGAATTTCTATACCTCTAGTGTTGAACTGATAATCACTCTTTTGTGAGTTAAACACCATCTAATTAATACAGACAACTTCATTATAGCTAAAGAAAAACAACAAATCAAAAAAAAAAGAAAAAAAGAGATCAACCTATGTCAGAATTATATTATACTAGATTAGTGGATACCTCAGTAAAATTTAGTCTAGAAAAACAATAATTGTATAAAGTCTGAACATTTAGTGAAAAAAAAACATGTGGTGAACAAATAAGAGACAATATGTCTACTAAATCTGGTAAACCGTTACACATTGTAAAATATACATTCATGAAAAACAAGATAAAAATCAAAATTACATTACTATATATATATATATATATATATATATATATATATATATATATATATATATATAGTTAAGTTAAGACATTTTTAAAAGTATAGCGCAGCTGTTTAATGAGGCAGCAACATATGTATGATAGAGAGGAACAGAACCAAAAAAGGCTGTTAATAATCTTTCATTGCACAAAAGTAGCCTATGATATGATTATGAAAGACTACTAATATTATAGATCAAGTAGCCTATAATATTAGTAGGCTAACATTGAATCATCTTGGAGAGAGTTCTATTGACTGTCGTAACCGAACGCGACGCGCTGTTTGAACACTGGAGAAGGACTGACAGGGAAAAGTTTACGTGAACTTGAATTTAATTACTTAAATATTCATTTCTATCTCACATTAAACTATAGTATGGCTTCATATATTATTTTTTGTGAACGGCCCGAAGATGTTTTATCATTAGAGATGTTGTTTTGCTAAATGGATCGCAAATTTTTGTTCGAATCTCAACGTAGCACAACTCTTGACCTTGGATGCATTCTTCGTCGCATGAGTGTGATTGATTTTTGTCGACTGATTTCATAAATCAGATTTATTACTTGTACTAAATTACAACGAGTAAGATAAAACCCTGGAACGGAACCGATTCTAAAGATTTCATTGAGTCAGTCATTACACTGATTGCCCTAAACCATACTCTGTATCACGAATGGATCCATTTTTTTAGTCTGAACTTTATTTATTTACAGGTGACGTGATTGTGTTGACAAATGAAATCGGTGACAGGCCGCGGTTTGTGTTAAAAAAAAACTTAAAGGAGGAGTCGATTCTCCTTAATGGAATCGATTCCAACCTTTGGAATCGACTCTCAATTCCTGACGCCTGGATTTAGGAATCGATTCTTTTTGGAATCGATTCCCAGCCCTACTTATAGGTGTGTTTTTTTTTTGTCATATAACTTGCTGTTTACTTTTCCAGCTTGATGGTCATACACTTTATTTTTCAGTGTTGTTATTTAACATGTAATTACTGTAGTAATAACAGAAAATGATGCATAATTACATGAAACTAACCCTAAATCAATCCCTATTCCGAACCGTATTATAAGTACATGTTGTTAATTGATATTACTTAAATGTGAAATTACACTGTAACAAGGACACCTTATACATACACCTTTTCAAATATTAATATTTTAAGACATTTTCTTCACTGTTTTTAATAATAAGATTATGCCCACATACTTCAAGGTTTATTACTTTAAGGTTTTTTTTTCTTCATTATGAGGACAGTTGTATCAATCTCCAAAAAACATTCAGAAATTAAAAGCATGTTTTCATGGTAGGGGTCATTATATAAGGGGTTTTGAATAATGAAAAGATCCTCAACATTATGTCATTGACTTGTTAACTTTTGTGTTATACCCACCAGACATCTGATCATCGAGAACTTCATCCCACTGGAGGAGAAGAACAAGATTGTGACTAGAGCCACTTTTGACGAGGAAGATGACCTTTGGAAAATGACCCCCATCACCCGCATTCAAAAGTATGTCGGCTGACTTTGGCTTGGAAATGATTTAAGTGTAATTTTATGGCCACCAACATCCTTTGCTTCTTCACTGGTAACGTTTGTTGTTTTTCTCAGTGATCAGCAGATGATGAAAAGGCCTGTTTCTGCAGTCGGCTGACAGACGGCCTCTGAGTCAGCATGCCCGTATGGCCATGTTGATGCGGCCTGATGTCAGATACAAGGTATGCGGACACTGTTCCCGTAATCTTCCACATGACACTACACAAAGCCTTTAGTTACAACACTCCCTCACTCTTTACAGCAACACAGATAAGCTCAGGAGAATCAAACGCACGTTGTATCCTTGATCTTTTCATTTTCTTCCAGGCTGAGAATATCCTGCTGCTGGAGTTGGATTTGCCCACACGTACCACAAAAGACTACGAGGGACCGGTGATAGCACCTAAAGTGGCTGCGGCTCTGGAGGACGCTCTGAGAGAGGAGGACGAGATCCAGGTGGACGCCTCTGGCCTCGTGCCCAGCCTCGGCTCCAGTCCAGGCCTCAGTGCCACCTCTGCTGGGTTTTCCAAGAAACCAAAGTCAGGGTGAGAAATGATCCCTCCAACTAGGGCTGCACGATGTATATTGAGAAAAAATACGATATTGCCATATGGCTTGATGCAATTGTCAAATCATGCAGATTGCAGAGTATGGATGCAAACGGTTAATCGATTAATTGTCGACAAGAATTGACTCAATTAAATTAATTGTCGGCTAATTGAACATTGCAAACGTGACGCAATGTTCTCACTCTAGAGAGCCGAACACAAACTTGAGGTGGCAAAAAAGAAACCAAACATAAGGCGGTCATTGATATTCAACAGGGAGTGCGCCGTGCTGCTCTAAAGGGGCCACACCTTATTTCCACTCTGTTACAAGTTGTACATTTGACTTCCCCCCTCTTTGCCTATATTATAAGTGCTGCTGTTTGTTTCAATTTTTTTATACAAGTAGTTTACCAGATAGATTATTGTATGTAGGTTTAATATAGTGTAGGAAGGATAAGGCTACCCATATACACTCACCGGCCACTTTATTAGGTACACCTGTCCAACTGCTCGTTAACACTTAATTTCTAAGCAGCCAATCACATGGCGGCAACTCAGTGCATTTAGGCATGTAGACATGGTCAAGACAATCTCCTGCAGTTCAAACCGAGCATCAGTATGGGGAAGAAAGGTGATTTGAGTGACTTTGAACGTGGCATGATTGTTGGTGCCAGAAGGGCTGGTCTGAGTATTTCAGAAACTGCTAATCTACTGGGATTTTCACGCACAACCATCTCTAGGGTTTACAGAGAATGGTCCGAAAAGAAAAAACATCCAGTGAGCGGCAGTTCTGTGGGCGGAAATGCCTTGTTGATGCCAGAGGTCAGAGGAGAATGGCCAGACTGGTTCGAGCTGATAGAAGGGCAACCGTGACTCAAATAACCACCCGTTACAACCAAGGTGGGCAGAAGAGCATCTCTGAACGCACAGTACGTCGAACTTTGAGGCAGATGGGCTACAGCAGCAGAAGACCACACCGGGTGCCACTCCTTTCAGCTAAGAACAGGAAACTGAGGCTACAATTTGCACAAGCTCATCGAAATTGGACAATAGAAGATTGGAAAAACGCTGCCTGGTCTGATGAGTCTCAATTTCTGCTGCGACATTCGGATGGTAGGGTCAGAATTTGGCGTCTACAACATGAAAGCATGGATCCATCCTGCCTTGCATCAACGGTTCAGGCTGGTGGTGGTGGTGTCATGGTGTGGGGAATGTTTTCTTGGCACTCTTTGGGCCCCTTGGTACCAATTGAGCATCGTTGCAACGCCACAGCCTACCTGAGTATTGTTGCTAAATATTTTTTTTAATATTTTTTTTAATATTATTTAAATATTAAATATTTTAATCGTTTGACAGCACTAATATATATATATATATATATATATATATTCATATATCATTTAATAATAACTATTAACAAATCATTATTATTTTATACTGAATTGGTCAAGAACAGTGGGAATATACCATATGCTTATTTCTTTTCTTTTTTTTTAAACCTCTGGTCACTTTATGGTTGCTGAAAGGTTTGTGTTAGTTCTGGTAAATAGTAAACTCGAGTGTGAACACACAAATTTTAACAGAATGGAATGAAGCAATGAAATGATCAAATAAATTAATGAAAAAAACTAAATTAAATAAATTAAAGAAAAACAAATGAGTCAGTTTTAAAGGATTATACTTTTTTTCTAGCTTTTAAAATTGTTTTTACTTTCCACTCCCCAACAGAATCACTCCACTCATTCTACAATGATTACTTCTTAGTTTAAAGCTTTATTAATCCCCGTGGGGCAATTAGTTTGAACTCACATGGTGCCTCACATGAAAAACACTTAGCACATACATTCAATACATAAAATATATATATATATATTCTTACCTAATAATATAGCTATTTTAGTTGTCTGATGAGCATTCATGTATTTCTTCATATCTCAGAAAAAGGAAATCGCAATGGAATTTCTTTCCAATATGGTGCAGCCCTACCTCCAACCTCTTCCCTTTTATTATCACCTCTTTGTTTATCCTACCTTTAATATACTTTTTTGTTTTCCCCCATAATCCTCTCACAGCCGCCCAAAAACTGGCAAGAAGGTGAGCACTCCAACTTCAGCTCACAGCCCTTTGTCCGGCTCAGGGTCCCCTCTTTACCCACAATCTCGAGGCCTTGTGCCCAAGTGACCCCGGCCTTCGCTGCTCCATATGAACCAACCAGCTTTGGCATCAATGCTCTTAAATGCCAGGCAAAATCAGTCACATTAAAGACGGTGGAGCCGTCTCATCGAGCTCCTCCTGGTGTGGCATTTAAACCAATCGGTCCTCACTTAATGCTTGAGCTTTCATACCACCTTGTTTTTAGATGTCCCTTTGACGTCATGTTTATTGCACAAAAAAAGTTACATTTGGCAACCTTCAAAGTCTTAAAGCTCACCACGAGATGAACTTCCACAGATTTAGTTTGCACTTGAACAAAATGTTACATGTGTGTACAGTATGTGTGAGGTCATCGAGACAGCAGATGGTCTCGGCATTGTGACCATATGTGTTAGATTCGTCATTGTGTGTATGCTTAATTTGTGTGTGTGTCTACTTTTTCCAATTGTGGGAATAACATGTTTCCCACAAAAAAGTAGTCGAAGGTGATACTGTTGAGGGAGCATAAGGACATTTTGCGATTGGGCGAGACCCAAAACAACCTCTAAGCCTTTCTCAAAGACTATTTGAGTCTCTTTGGCTGGGGGAGGGGTTGCTGTATCCAGTTAGGAAGGGATTTGGGAAGTTTGAAGGTCATCACACACTAAGATTATCAGGGTTCCAAGGTGCCTTAGATTCTCATTGAGTAGAGAAGGGGGTCTCCTGGTGGGCTGAGAGTCCCTTGACCTGAAGAACCTGTAATCCAGTCAAAATCCTCAGTGGACGTTTCCTGAATGCTTTGATTTACACTATAAGTCTGTTGTGTTGGGCAGGCTTGTATTTTATGGTTAAATGTTACACATGGAGATCTGTAAACATGAGGAAGTCTTATATCTGTCTGTTAAACTGTCAAACCGTCACTACCCCTCCTTGAACTAGTGAAGGTAATACCATTGCCTGCTGCTGCTGTAGGGTTCTTTTACCCCGTGTCATAGCATACGGCTTATGTATATTGAGAGATGTTAGTAAATAAATCTGCATTACTATTGCAGTTGTATTAAAGTGATAATAAAAAAGAATAATAAATGCGTCTGGCAGTGACATTTAAAAGGCTAACTTGTTAGCATACTCGTTGGTTTTCTATTCAAGCAATTGTAGATAGTTTTTAACAGTCTTGTTTTCTTTGCTTAGATTTAAATGGTTTATTTTTGAATTTTTGTATTTAAAGTTCTGTACAAATTTATTTTTGCATTTGAGATTTAAGTATAATTTTCATGTGATTCGCTAATTTCTCTAGTTTTATGCAGATTACATTAAATAGTAAACTGTTTTTGGATTATCAGAATGTGTACTGCAAATCCTGATGCTGGTATTCTCGTTGAAATGTGTGTATTTTTTCATTTAAATATGTATCTAATTCATATTTCTATCTGCTCCATCCTGGCTGTATTATTGCATACGTCTATACTATTTTTAAGGTTTTAGTATGACATGAACATCTAAAGCATTATAGACTAAATGAAACTATATGTCTGCACTAATACTCCACTTACACCTTCCATGTGATGCATGAGTTCAGTGCTGATAAACAACAAATATTTTTAATGTTTAGAAATGCTGAGGTCTTTAATTTCTTAACTATCTTTTAATTAAATGATGAGTAATATGTTTGACTGTGCAGGAGCTGATCCCCTTTTATTCAGATTTCATTTGTTATTCTTATTCCACCAAAAATCACACTTTAACTTCTATAAGTAATAAATAATCCAAACTTTGCATTGTTTCACCCAAACGTCCTCCTGTAGTAGACCTCTTCCTGAATCCAATTCTGAGCGAGATTATTACATTTTGTTTTTGATCATTCAAATTTCTTTAGCTGAAAATATATTATATTTTTTTTATGACAATTTTTTTAAAGATGGAGATTGTTTCCTTAGTATAACAGCCAAAATATTTAAATATGACTCACTGTGCTGCTTTTTTTCAATTGTCTTTAGTGTGAAATGTTGCTGTTTGAGCAAGAAAAAGGTCTGCCAAGTTACAAAGCACATGTCACTCTGATGAGAGTTATTTTCTACATCAGTAAACAGACAATATTTCAGATTGTACACCTAAGTTTCTTCAGGAAACAAACACGTCACAAAATTTCTCATTTAAATAATTCCTGCCCAAGGCATACACAAAATAAAGGGAGAAGCCTGGTTGAGCGATATTTACCCCTCAGACCTGAATTATGTTTCAAGTTTCTGAAAAATATAAAAGTACATTTTCCCTGCTCATGAGGCTTCTATAAATGAAAACAAATGAATTTTTCTTTTATATATATATATAATTGCTTTCATTGTGATTTTTTTTTGTCCATTCCAATGGACATCAGGTCAAAACAGGTGTACTTCCCAAAAATGTACCAACATGAAATAAATTAATAAACATAAAATGTGTTGGTCTATACTTTAAGCTTTTTCTCAAGGTCAAAAAAATTCCAGCAGTATACCATTTCAACTATAATTTTGAGATTTTTGTTTTACAGATTGCACATTGTTTGTAACAAACTAAATATATTTGAATCAATCAATCTGGTCATATTAGAGTCATTTTCTGTGTGCATCTTACTTTTCTTAGAACAAAAACTTGAACATTATAACATTACAACTTTAATTGTAAGGTTTTTCCTTTATATATTGCACATTTGTTTATTCATAACAAAATAAACCTAGGAATCAATCAATGCATTCATGTTAGAGTCATTTCCTGTGTGCATCGGATCGAGTCCCCGGACACGTCCCCGTCCCACGAACCCACTATTTGTCCAATAACCCACTATTTTTGAAAAGTACTAACCCTGGCCTTCATGCAATAAGCTGCAATTGGACAGAATCCCGCCTGCAATCTATTGAATGGGGATTTGGGTAGTGTATTTTTTGGACATTTTAATTAAAGTTTCTTTCATGATAAGAAACTATTTTAATGCACTCAGCTGGGGGCCCTGAGTACGTGGCACCAAGCGCCATCCCATAATTCCACCGTCCACAAACCCACTTTTTATAATGGCATAAATGCTATGTGGGATGTCCATATGTCAGCTCTGGAAGGGTCTGAGCAGGGTGCCCAACCCTGCTCCTGCCCAATTGAACTGTCCTGCACAGTTCATCTCCAACCCTAATCAAACACACCTGAAGCAACCAATGGGCTTTATGCACAGCTGCACTACTTCCTGAACTTCAGCCAGCTCCTTGTTTCCTGTCTGCAATTATTGGCCAAATGTATTAATTCAGGTGTGCCTGACCTCAGTAGTCATGGCAACAATAATCAGACGTACCTGAATTAATCAATTTGGCCAATAATGGCAGACAGGAAACAAGGAGCTGGCTGAAGTTCAGGAAGTAGTGCAGCTGGGCATAAAGCCCATTAAGGTCTTCAGGATCACTTGAAAATTAAAGGCAGGTGTGTTTGGAGTTGGAAATGAACTGGGCAGGACAGTCGACCGGCAGGAGCAGGGTTGGGCACCCCTGGTCTAAAGCCTCCATTTTTGCACTCAGGTCTAAGTCTCATGGCCCTCTATCAGAATCCAGAGTTTCAAGAACATTGGAGAAAACGTATTTTTTCGGAGCAAAAAAACAAACAAACAAACAAAACAAAAAAACGACAGGGGTAACACTGTTTTTTTTTTTTTTTTTTGTAGAAATTTTTGAGTTTCTTTGATCTTCTTGAAACTCTGGATTCTGATAGAGGGCCATGAGACTTAGACCTGAGTGCAGAAATGGAGGCTCTAGACCCTTCCAGAGCTGAGTTATTGAGATATTTATAATGGCATAAATGCTATGTGGGATCTCAATATCTCAGGTCTAAGTCTCATGGCCCTATATCAGAATCCAGAGTTTCAAGAAGATCAGAGAAACTCAAAATTGTGACCCAAAAAACGTCTTTTTTTTTTTTGGTCCAAAAAAAATAAGTTAATCCATTCTTCTGGAAACTGGATTCTGATAGAGGGCCATGAGACTTAGACCTGAGTGCAAAAATGGATAGTCGTTTAAATTAAGAAATGGTATAATCAATTACCTTTCCGATCAGAAAAGACATACATTTCGAGGAAGTGATGTTATAATCATCATGTTTATTCAAAGTTAAGAGCAGCTGCGCTGATTGTCAGTTGTTGTCATGGAGAAATTCTGTAAAAACTGTAACGGCAGAGCCTTCGCTGACGACTGATGACGTATCGGGTTCATGCAGGGTTGTTCCATTTCATAGGGGAATGTTTCAACCCTTGGCCCTTATAACTCTGTTTTAAGGGCCAAGGGATACACTTGAAAACAAGGGGTAGGGCCAGCTACCCCTTGTAGGGGAAGTTTGAGAAACTTTTTTTCGCACAAAAAAACCCACCCCTTATGTTTTTTTTTGTGCGAAAAAAAAAGTTGCTCTGGAAGGGTCTAGAGCCTCCATTTAGGCTGGGCTAAATAGAGCCTCCATCTAGGCTCCATGTAATGGCTCAATATTTCAGTATGTCATAAATATCTCAATATCTCAGCTCTGGAAGGGTCTAGAGCCTCCATTTTTGCACTCAGGTCTCAGTCCCATGGCCCTCAATCAGAATCCAGAGTTTCAAGAAGATTGGAGAAAACTTTTTTTTTTCGTACAAAAAAAAAAACATAAGGGGTACCCCTTATGTTTTTTTTTTGTGCGAAAAAAAAGTTGCTCCAATCTTCTTGAAACTCTGGATTCTGATTGAGGGCCATGGGACTTAGACCTGAGTGTAAAATGGAGGCTCTAGACCCTTCCAGAGCTGAGATATTTATAATGGCTCAATATTTTAGTATGTCATAAATATCTCAATATCTCAGCTCTGGAAGGGTCTAGAGCCTCCATTTTTGCACTCAGGTCTCAGTCCCATGTGCCCTGAATTTAGAATCCCAGAGTTTCAAGAAGATTGGGAGAGCTTTTTTTTTCCGCACAACACAAAAGTTTCTTGAAATTTTGGATTCGGATAGAGGCACATGGGACTCAGACCCTGAGTCGCAAAAAATGGAGGCTCAGACCCTTCCAGCTGCGATATTGAGATAGTTTTATAACGGCATACAGCGAGCAATACGTAAACTGAACCAAGTAGCATCCACA